>JANEZZ010003233.1:0-458915 GCA_026122225.1 Heloderma charlesbogerti
ATTGCATAGAGCCTGTAGCTACTGACCATCGGGTATATGATTTCTGAAGAGCGTAACCATTAAGCTTTTGCCGTGGGATTCCCTGCAATGAAGAAATCTCACTGATTTACGTGTCCAGTGTTACACTGCCTGAGTGTGTGTGCTGAAAAGACCGAGAAACCAGACAGCATGTTTCTGGCCAAGCCAAAATCACGCTACTACCATGCTCCTGGAAGCTGCAATAAACTGTGTAAGCTGGGAGACCCAACCTGATTGAGAAGAAAAAAAGATATTGGAGTAACTGTCTTAAAAAACAGTGAAATCTGTGTAGCTGGCTGGCTGACACTGACAGTGATGTTACAACTTTAAATTAAGACTGTTTTCCTGTTTGAGACCCCAGCAAAGAAAGCTGACCCTAGTTATTTGTTGCCCGTGCCAAAGCAAAGATTTAGCTGCCCTGTACCTCATCATGTCCTGTTTTGAGCTTGGGATTTACAAATACAAACAAACTGAGAAGCTTGCCTTTGAAGTCCTGCAAATCACCCCACCGCCTCCCCGAAGAAGGTTAATGGCTGCCCGAAATGCAAGTATAAGGCGATGCCCATCACCCCCCAGCGTCCTGAGTTTCAGCACTTTGCTTTCATGTACCAGGTTAGAAGAAAAAAAAAAGTATGTTTTTAAAATGTCTGTGAGAACCTGACAGAAGTAGAATAAAATTTACAGAGGAGTTGCCCAGGTTAAAGCCTCACGGCTAGAGAGCTGAGCTGTGCCGCTCTGTTTAGACAGAGGCCTTGCTAAAAAGTTAAAGGCCCTTGTCTGTCAGAAGGGGTATAGGGCCACACTTCCCCTTTTCAAACTGATGCAAAAGTGGAGAGCCTTTGCTGGAAACATCTCATCTTCATTGCCCAAAGCCTTCTCTGTTTGCCTCCATCATTGTCTGGGCTTTTTAGAGACACTCTGCACATGGACTAAAATTTTAAATTGTCAAAGACTTGCCATAGACAGTGCTGTGAAGCTTTTGATAAACCTGAACTCTCATCGCTGTAGACCGTGTGTCTGTGTTTGTAGTCAGCTCAGTGTACAGCAGGCTGAGTTTGATCTATGACTTTTAGATTTCCTTCTGCTAGAACTCATGCAGCATAGAGTTGCCGATGCAAAAATGGTGACCTAGAACTCTTTGCGTGTGTGGGTATGCCCGTCCCTTGATTTTAATGGGCCCTGAGCATGCCAGAAGAGCAGTATAATTGCTAGATCTGCTCCATCATGCCTTACCATGCAAAAAGTGTTTTCCATTCATTGTGTTAAATTGCAGAAAAAGTTTGTTGTGTATTTTTATGATTTCTTAGATATCATAAAATATATGTGATATTTGCAGATTAGTGTTAGTTGCAACTCCAAATGATACTGAGTGTGGTTCCCAATAGATTGCAAGGAAGAAAAGACAAAAGGCAAGTCGAGAAAGACAGAGGCAAGTAGAAAAGAGGGAATAGAGAAAGTAGCAGACAGACAGAGAAAGAGAAAAAAAAGAAGAAAGAAGAGGCAAGAAGCAAAGAGAAGAAGCGTGGCCATAGTTGCCCCCAGGGTAAATTAAAAGCAGCTAATTGTGCCTGAAGCTTATTACCTGGGATAAAGTAGCCACAATAATGTAATAGTTCTTTAAGATGAAAAAAATGTAACTAGAAGGAGAAAAAGAGCCTATCCCAAATGTGTGTCATTGGGACTAGTGTAAGGCAGAAAGGTTTAAGTAAGTGAGTTTAACTTAAAAAAGACAAATAAAGAGACAAGGCTAGTGCATGGAGCAGAAAGTTTTATATAAAAAGTTTGAAACATGATCTGCAATACAGGCAGATCAGCAAAGAAAAAAAAAGCAAAAGAAAGAGAAAAAATTTGTCTTCCCATACTAATGAATAAAAGTGTTATCAAGCACTTTGGGAAGTGAAGTTGTTTACAGGAAGCTGTGCCTGAGAACCAAACACTTCTAGCCTATGCTAAAAATGCTTGCTAGTGTTGTGCTGCCTCATAACATGTATGGTATAAAACCCATTTAGCCCAATAGCTCGTAGTTCAGAGAAGCTGTCTGATCCAACCATTAGGTACGCCTGTGTGCTGTAAGTTACCCAATAAAGTCTCCTTGTAAATAAACCCCCCCTGCTGGAATCCCAAAACACAAGCGGGGCTAAAGCGCCTCACCCAGTATCAAACCCTGCTGTTAGAAGCCATGAAGGCAGGTATGAAGAAGTCAGTTAATATAACCAAAGTGTCTAAAGTGCTGCAAGGTGCCACCGAGGCCCGAGAGCGTACTTGGAGCATCTTTTAAATGCCTATCGCCAGTATACCCCCCTCAACCCAGAGGCCCAAGAAGACGTGGGCGAGGAAAAGAAGACCCGGCAGAGGAAAAAAAATTCTTAAGAAAGAACCAGTGTGCCCAGTGTGGACAAGATAGACATTGGTGGCATGAATGCCCAAATAAAATGAATCAAATACACAAAAGAGAAAACCAAAGGAGCCAGAACGGGCGAAAGAGAAGACAGCTTGAAAGGGGCCGTAACATTGACTGTGAGGAGCCGTGACATTGACTTCATAATTGACACTAAAGTGGCATCAAGAGCAAGCAAACGTTAGCCTTAAACAAGAAGTCCAAACACTGAGCAAAGTTCTTCAAGCCCAGCGTCGCTTTGTCTTAAAAAATAAGCCCCCAATTCCCATCACAGAAGTTCATCCTTTCCAACCAAGAGTTAAAGTATAGGTTAAAGAGGGAAAAATAACCCTTTGACTCCCAGATAAAGAAAACTGAAAACTGTCATACTTTCCACCCCCGCAGCTATGAAAGTAGCTGGAGTTAAACCCTGGATACATTGGACACGAGGCGAGAGGGCGAGAGTAGACTGTAGCTGAAAATCCTTTAAAAATCATTCTGAAAAAGCAGTAAGAAGACTCAGGCTAGACCTTACTGTGGACACCCCAGGAAACTGTCCATCCTACGTACGGTCAGACCTGCAACTGGAGAATTGAAAAAGGGGACGAGACCCTACTGCAGCTTGCCAGGTAAATAGCTGCCCAGCGTACGGTCAGATCCCCCCCAAAAGATCAAATGTACGTGTTGTAGTGTTAGTAGTGTTGCATTGTGTTTCGTTAATAAAGTATGAAAAAGGGGGGTCTGCCCCTAGAAGGGAAAGTATGTCCCAGCAATTCACTGATAATTACTGGCTTCACCTGGCTAACATCACTAAAATAAAGCATTTTTGTTTGCCAAGAGATATACCTGCAAACAGGTTTTTTTATCTTTTTCTCCCCCATCATTTAATTTGACTAATAATAGTAATGCTGTAGATGTTCAACTCAATAATCTGCATGCATAATATAGTAGCTAACATAACAATAAGAAAACAATTGGCTAAATTAGTTAACCCCTTGGCTTCCAGATCTTAGCTGGCTTAAGGCATTGTTCATCCTAATTCTACCAGTGTTGTTCATAGAGATACTGTTATGCCTTTGCATTCCTTGTATTATGCACTGTTTAACCAATCTGTTTTATGTCTTAGCTAATAAAACTGCCGCCTGCTACGCTCTAATAGCTCAACAAGATATTAAGTAAGAGGGTTGCTATAAGAGTCCTGTGTTATGCTTCGCAAACCAGAATGTCTACTTATGTAATGAAATGCTATAATTGTAATGAAATTATGCATTTAAGGGGAGAATGTAGCAGCCATATCGGGGGTCAGACTAAGTAGCCTCATGCAGTCTCATGCTTCATGTTCTTGCTGAGCTCTTTTTCCCTTGAATATATTGTTGTAAGCTGACGAGACACAGGAATTCCTTATCTTGTCAAAGGTCATACAATTGTATATCTTGTTCTCTGCTTTTCTCTTCTGTTCTCTGCTTATCACGGCTACCCTATAACCCAGTTCTTATATTATAAACAATGGTGCTAGGGAAAAAAATGTTGAGGACTGCAACCCCATATGAGAGGGAAAGGAGGAGCCGTTTCCTATGTGTCACAATATCTATAAAAACAATGTACTAATGTAAATCGGGGCTTCTGGCTCTTTGGAAATGATTCCAGCCTTAAGCCCGCGCGTTAAATAAAGAATCTCTTTTTCCTTCACTCCGTGGTCTCTCTGACTCTGGGTTCTGCAACAAAACAGCCATCACATTTTCAGTTTTTACGATAAATACATGAAACGTGGGGACCTGGCAGCCCCCATGGAGGTGATTCCGCTTGCCAAATTTTGGACAGTTTTGCCCAGTAGGTTTTGTGCTAGGTGCAGGTAAATTTTGCTTTTTTCAACAAATACTCTCAAAGCAGAGAGCTGTAACTTCTCACTGTTTCCACAGAAGTGCATGAAATCTGGGCGCCTCTCAGCCCCCGTGAAGGTGACGGAACCTGCCAAACGTCAGACAGTTTGGCCCAGCAGCTTTTGTGCTAGGTGCAGGTAAATTGTGCTGTTCTCAGAAACTCAAACCAAAGGTGATAAAGGGATAATCAGACAAGTTCGGGTGCTTCAGAGGTGATTGGGAAGAGGTCAGTCTCCCTGCTCTCTGGTGCAGGCTTCTTTGAAGTGCAAAATAACCCCTCTCCCTTAGTACCTTCTCATTCAGCTTCACACTGGATGACCTCAGGCTCCCTCTGGCTGAACGGAATAGTTACCTGCGGACACAGTGATGGCAGAGAAGGAGGAGAGGCAGCTACGGGAAGAGGCACAGCAGGCTCCCCTCTTCCCCACAGAAGGAGGAGATGCTGCCCCTCTTGCCGGGCTGCTACCACGGTTGCCTGCAGCTGCCTCCTCAAACAGCGACCTCCAGGCACTGCTCTGACTGGCCGCCTCATGCTGCTACCTAGACCAGGATGCACTATCCGGACCGGGGCTGAGCCAGCCTGGCTACTGGTCCCACCCACACCTCGCCCACCTCTGCCCCTGCCAAGGCCCCTAAGATGCCTCATATTGGGCTTGCTTTGCCCCACAGTATACAAAGAAATGTGTAGTTCTCTGCCCGCTATATACTGTATGGACGTGTGTGTAGTGCTTTGCCCCACAGTACTTGGCCACAAGCACAACACACAGCACACACACGGACACAAGAGCAAAAGAAAAGGGGATACAGAAAGAAAAACTACCAACAAACTGGGAGGGGGGAGTACACTATAAAGCCTGACAGAAGAGAAAAGGGGTTGTTGTTGTTGTTGTTTGAGGAAGATAAGAGTTGTTACGGGAAGGAAGGAATACAGATGGCACTGAAGACTCACTCTCCCTGAGCAGAGTTTGAAATGACCATTTTCCCTTCTCTAGCCCATTCTCATATTGCCCCTACGGCTACCTCTTCTAATGACAATACCACAGGGACTGCATCTGCCATGGCCACAGGCCCACTATCCGCAGATGTGGAACAGGAAGCCAAGTGCCCCGTCTGCCTGGAGTATCTGACAGACCCCGTGACTCTGGACTGTGGACACAACTACTGTCAGGGCTGCATCGGAAATTACTGTGAGACATGGGAAGAGCTGGGGGACTTGGAGTGTCCCGTATGCAAAGCCCGGATCCAGAAAGGGAACTTCCGGCCCAACTGGCAGCTGGCAAATATAGTAGAACAAATCAGACTCCTGCAGCTAAATCTAGAAAAAGAGAGCCTGTGTGCGAGACACAAGGAAAAGCTGCGCCTGTTCTGCAAAGAAGATAAAGAATTGGTGTGCTGGAAGTGTAAGCGCTCCCCAGAGCATAAATCGCACACTGTGCTTCCCAAGGAAGAGGCTGCCCAGGAATACCAGGTAGGGCAGCATCTGGATCTTTATTAATTGAGTCCTCCTGATGTGTGTTCTCCAACTTTCTTTTTAATGTGGCTGAAAAGCAACTCCCATGCCAGGGCTGTTGCTAGTTTTGGTTGACCACTGTGTGAACAGAATGCCGGACTAGATGGAGCCTTGGTCCTATCCAGCATGGCTCTTCTTATATTCTTATGTCCGTAAGTATGTATAAGATTGCAACCTTAATTAAACATCATTTTAAATAGCAATCAATATATTATATGATCTTTCTTGCTCATTTTATAGCCCTGTCCAATTTGCATTCAATTCCAATGTACCTCTGGATACAGACACAGCTCACCTCTACCTTGTCTGAGGATCATAAAAGCATGAGATGGGGAGACAAATGTCAATAACTGCCTTAGAAACCTGCAAGATTTGACAAATGTCTTTCTGTGCTGGGATGTGAGGGATTCACAGCAGGCAGACGTTTCTGGGAAGGGAGGAAGGGTGGCTTGTGAGTGTTGCCAGAAAGTCGGTGAGGAGAAAAGGGCCCTTTTGCCTTTGGTTCTGAGGAAGGAATTGGGACTGTCAGGAAGTGGGGCAATGGGTACAAAGCTACCAACCCCCCTCACATCACACTCCTTTGTCCCTCAGTGGGGAGCTCAAGAGGGTCCAGGTGTCTCTGAACTGTGCTGGGGGCAGGTGGGCTTTTCCCATGGTGATCCAGCAGTCCATCTCTACACATTCTTGGCAGCTTCATTCTCTGGAGAGATCCTTTAGGAATTCTTTTAGGTATTTGGAAAAGTTCAGCTCAGAATCACTCCTTAAGGAAGCTAAGCCTTCCTCACAGGCCAGAGGTGGGGAACCACATTGTTTCCAGGGGCAGGATTGCCCCTTCCCCTGCAGACCAGATGATGTCAGGGCTAGGCCCCACCCCCTCTCATCATCAGGACCTCTGACGGAATCCCCCTGGCACTGGGCTCTGCTGCCTGGCCAAAGTTTCACCAGAACCTCTCACAATGTAGCCTCCTGCTCTCCACAGCCACCAGCTCCAGATTCCAGATCTCCCTCCAGAAGAGTTTCTCAGACTGGCTTTATCTTTCCCCGGCTCTGAGCACTGCTCCCTTCAGCTAACCAGTAACTCCAGCACCCTGTCACCCACTCTACAACTGTCCATAACAGTCTCTAACTGACTTCATTCTGACTTTTTTGAATCTCCTGACCATCAGATACCCTAAAATTGGGCTGATCTACCTGGGGCCCGTCTACATGGGTGGTTTTCTCTAATGCTGCTGTAGCTTAAAGTCGTTAGGGAAACATGACATCATGGCCACTCTGCAGCCACCCTGGAGTTTACCTGTGGGGAAGCTGCATTTTTGCAGAGTACTTTTAGTCCGGTTTTTTTCTTCTTTAATTCAGCTCCCCTGCAGTTCAGCTGCTGTGTGCCCATCCCTCTGCTTTAAATTCAGTATGATCAGGGTGTTCTTAGGGGTGTATCTTTCACCTGGCCATGCCCTCGGTAGCCTAGGTAACTAGAGTAGCTCACCTGCCTTTCCAACACATTAAAGCCCTAGAGTGCTCTTTCGAGCCTTCAGAATAGCACTGCACTTCATTTTCGCCAGTGAGAGTAATTAGCATCAGTGATTATGCACTTCTCTGAAATTTATTACGTTGCTTCTCCAATGTTGTGTTAAATTGCTTGTCTGATGCTGTACAAAATTGCTTCTCTGATGCTGTGTAAAGTCGAATCTCCAATGGCATAAGAGCTTTATCGCAGTACCAATCTGGCGAGGTCTTGGGATCGCGGGAGCCTGCATTTGTGAACAGGGAGAAAGTGCCCAGAGAAGTAAAAGGGTGTGTGTGGAAGCTAGAACTCTGTGACAGTTTGCTGGAATGGGGCAAAATTGGGGAGGGGGGCTCTCAGTGGGAGCCTTCAGATGCTGCACTTGAGAACTGGGGATTTTGGCTTCTCAAGGCAAAAGTGCGCACATTGGGGAAAGGGGGGGAGATAATATAGTAGCAGAAGGGAGCCTTCAGAATTGTGAACTAGTTGCTCTCCATTAATAATAAAGTAGTAGCAGAGGGGAGCCTAGACAGGGCGGCGGGGGGGCGGTAAATAAGCCTCCCTCATTGGTTGAGCAGCCCCTGCCAGTTTGATTATGTTCAGTTCTACTACCCCCACCACCAAGCCTGGAAGTATGTTACTTTGAAGCGCGGTGTGACCCGTGGAAACTGGATTTTAAACGTACGGTACACTCGGCTTATCTTGCTTCGTGTGTCCCTGACGGACCAAAGCCAATTCCATTAAAATCCGGATAATACTCCAATGCGCTTCTCATGCCATTGTCATGAAGTCGTCCCCCCCCCCCCGGGGAATAGAATGAGAAAGGATGACAGCACCATCAGTATAAAGCAAAATACAGATTTCCCTATCCCCACATTCTAACAAACAACCATCCAAATAATGTAAGGCACTTTCAAGGTCATGAAAATGATGCTTAGTCATTGGAAAGCATGATGCTGGATGTTTGGTGGGCTGCCGGAGTTGGTATCCTTGCCTGGGCTGCTTGCTGCCACAGAACCTCCTGCACTTCCTGCCATTTTTGAGCTGTGGTGGAAGCTCCCTTGATGGCCTCCTAAAATGGCTGCGGGTACCTTGTGCTTGGCATTCCCAGCAGGCTGGCCTTTGGAGGAGAATGTACCCTTGCTTTTTTGGCCCTAAGGAAGGCCTTGGACTGCATGACAGGGGGAAAAAATGTTTGCCTGCTCTAATGTAGAACTCTCGAAAGTGGTTAAACTGAAGCAGGATCTGGACACGTGGTGATGGTGTGGCAACACCCCCCTCCCCCATGTGATCTAAGCGAGTGTGAAATTCAGTCTCCAAGTGGATGTAGTAACCTATTTGAAGGTTAGAGTAGGATAAAGAGTAGGATAAAGAGGGTGCTTGGGAGCCTCCCCCACCCCCTCAGTACATGAGTAATTGCAGGGAACAAGCACATTACTGAACTCCTCTTTCTCTCTCTCTAAACCAAACATAAAACATTTTTCTCTCTTCAGGATGTGATCCTTCATCGCCTGGAAATTCTAAGGAACGAGAGAGAAAAAATTCTGGCATATAAAGCAGACACAGAAAAAGAAAGCCAATACCTGCTTGTAAGTGTCAAAGTTACTTGGAAGGGAACAAATATTTGAGCCAGTAATAATATGGGGAAACGTAATATAAAATGCAAACCAAAAGCCACAAGGCAGCTCTGCTCATTGGTGCAGCTAGGCCTGAACCTTGGGGCCAAAGTCTAGATCTCCCCATATCTCAGGGAGCATTGGGACAAATGACCACCCAGAGAATAGCAGGTGATAGGAGCAGCAACAAACAGGCCCAGTGGCAGCAGGGTACCCAGGGGTTGTCTGGCAGATGATCAAACAAACCATGGTCTGTTTTCTCAGTCCCTGGGTTGTTTGTTTCCCTCCTCCTTCACCTGCTCCCTCCTTGTATACCAACTGCCATTATAGCACTACAGTGTAAAGAGGCTGGGTTTTTTGACCACTCTTGCCCAGTGCCACTGTATCCTGACAGAAAATCCCATGAACAATCCATGATTCTGGTTTCACATGTTACAACAACTTCATGGTTGAAGAAACCCACAGTTTGGGACAGATTTGTCCTTGTCTTAGGTTATGATTTGAGTAGTTAGCTTTGATCATGGATCAGCAGGTAACCATCCTATGCATATTCGAGGTACAAAGGTGTCACTAGGAACTGTAAATTTGCAGTATTCCTAGTATTACCACACAGAGCTTCTAGAAATAGAAGACTATGAGATCAGTCATGTCTTTTCCTCTTCTACTTCAAAAGAAGTTTCTATATTACATGATATAAGAGCATTAAATACACAAGAATACAAAGTGGTTGAAAGGAAAACACAATTTAAAACATTCTAAGTGTATGTAGGAGCATTGCCTTTAAGAATTAAAGTATTTCACCCAATAACATTTCTGAGCTGGTAGAAGAGAAGTCAATGTGGACCGGTACCATTGCCCTTCTGAGGACAGATGTAGCGTCCTGTGAGAACCAATGTTAGGTTCTGTGAGGAAAGGTGGAATGTCCTCTAGTTCCTGTATTTTGTCTCTCATATTGAAAGGATTTCTTATCAGCTGCTGACATGTTTCTCACAAAACAGGAATTTCTCTAACAATTATTTCTTCTTCTTCTCACAGTTCTTAGCTATGAGCTTTGGGGATTAATATATTTACTTCATTACGTTTTTTTGAGCCATACTTCCCTTCAAAAGAGGATGACACCTCCTTTTCTTTGCAGGTTTTGTCTACTTTCTGCAATATTTTATGTTCACTTGCATCATAAACTGGACATACGTATTGTCTAACAGTTATTCTTCCTTTTCCCAACTTTCTTAACTGAAATACACTTACCTTTTTCCTGAGTTTAGCTGGGAATATATTCTCGTTT
The DNA here is from genome assembly GCA_026122225.1 of Heloderma charlesbogerti. Classification (NCBI taxonomy): domain Eukaryota; kingdom Metazoa; phylum Chordata; class Lepidosauria; order Squamata; family Helodermatidae; genus Heloderma; species Heloderma charlesbogerti. The sequence continues at coordinate 10,188 of JANEZZ010003233.1, forward strand.
CCCATAGCAGGCTCCTAGATCAGTAAAAAGGCTCAGTCAAAAGTCAAAACGTATCAGCACAAATGCTTGTGTTCAGATGTTTCTGTTAGAATCAAACTGATTCAACCTTCATATGATAATACATTTTAATATATCTATGAAGATTATAAACTTATGAGAGAGATGCACATATAAAAAAATGTGGAAGACAAAATCACTCTATTTTGGATAAATATTTGCAAGGTAGCCTATTATGCAGGTTGGTGTAGGAGTCTTGCATGGTGCGAAGGCTTCTGGGGCAAATATTTGTCACAAGTTCACAACCAAGCAAAAATGGGGGTTGTCTTCATTAACCACAAACCACCCATAGATAACCAATTGTTACAGGCCTGATTCAGACACTACAACCCATCATGGGTTAATTTACTTTCAAGTTGCTGCGGCACGTGCCGGCAGCCATTATGAATATGCAACCACCAACTGGGGGTTGTCATGTCATGTGAACCCTGCTGACAGGGTTATTTGAGGGCTAAACAACCTTCACCTAACCCATGGTCTGTTGTAGGGTTATGCAAAGGTTCCTTAAGCATTAAATAACTCTCACCGGCAGGGTTCACAAGACACAACAACCACCAACAACCCCAAGCCGGGGCTTGCATATTCAGAATGGTGACTGGCACGTGCCACAGCTCCATGTGGGTCAATTAACCCATAATGGACTGTCATGCCATGAGAAGATGCCCACCAGTTTGCACATAATGGAAAACCACAATTAGGGATGTACCGATTGTGTAAAATCTCTCACGTCGACGTTTCACTGATTGTCAGGCACCTTTCGTACAGTCATCCTCTCATCAACAGAACTGGGAGAAAAAATCGTTTCTGAATTTGCACAAATTCTCAACTGCACAAATGTGTGCCTCCAAAAATGTACATGTCCCCCCAAAAGGCACAAATCCCTCCAAAATGCACATTTTCACATTTTACCTATGGGGTAAATGCACAGTTTTAGCTGTTTATTTTACATTTTGCATATTTTTTAAATTTTTAAATTTGCACAAAATTCCGTAAAGTTAGAAAAATGGTCCACAAGTCTGTGGAATCTGCCTGAGTAGGGAAAAGCCAGTCCTCTGCGAAATCTGCAGGTTGAACTCATAAAAACTCATTTGATTCCGTTGCGGATTTCTCCCTCCTACACACAATTCAACAAGCCATGGTTAATCTTTGCATGTGAACCAGGTCAATGGAAGCATTTGTAAAGCATAGAATGGGGAGGAGGAAGGGGATGGAGAAGAGAAATGTTAGTTGTGTGCTCCACAAGTGAAGTAATGCATATGGTTATCTAAAAGGGGTGCATAAGTCCACTAAATACAAGGTCTGAAATCACCTACTTGTACCATAGAACATTATTTGGAATGGCCTGATCTACTATACAACTAAAAAAATGATAAGTAAAGGCTGCTCTGAGAGTGGTACATCTTTAGAAAACTCTTTCTCTATTGAAAGTTGGTTTAATATCTGTGAAAACTGCCTTTCCTATAAAGTTGCCTCTTGATGCTGTGAAGACCGGCCCTATTCGTGACATTAGCCTCCTTTTCTCTCCTTCCATCTTCATGTTGCAGAAGCAAATAAAAGCAGAGAGGGAAAAGACAGTGGCTCAGTTCAGAGAACTATGCCAATTTCTGGAAGAAAAAGAGAAACGTCTTCTGGCTCAGATAGAAGAAGTGGAGAAGGAGATTGCTAGGAAAAGGGAAGAGCATATGGGAATACTCTCAGAGAAACTCTCTTCTCTTGAAAGTATCATCCGGGAGATGGAGGAGAATTGTCAGCAGTCAGTGAGTGAACTCCTGCAGGTAAGGCCATGGCAGAAACAGCTCAAGAGTATCCTTTCCAGAGGAAGGCTGGCTCTGAAACCTTTGCATGCTCCTTTTCCTCCACAAGGTGTAATGGGGCCCAGTTTTTTATGTACAGAGAATCAGCTCTGTTACGTAGAGGAATATCCAAGATGAACAGTGCTATATCTGTGTGTTTCATTGATAAATCCTGGATACAGCACTGCAGTAACTTCTTTATTAGCCAGACGTAGGAAATTACAAAACTGCCTTATACAGAGCCAGACCATCGGTCCATCTAGCCTTGTATTGTTGACACTGACAGCAGTGGTTTTCCAGGGTTTCAGGCAGGAATTTTTCCTAGCTGTATCTGGAGAAGCCGGGGATTGAACCTGGGACCTTCTGCATGCAAAGCAGGTGCTCTGCCACTGAGCCACGGCCCCAGCCTGACACGTTGCATGCTTGTTTGCTTGCTTTGTTCTGCACTAATATTCACAGAGACAGCAGAAGCCCCTTAGGGGCTCGACATGGAACATACACAACAAACAGGACAGTGCATTTACCTTGGGGTAGACTAAAGGTTTCTGTGTCTCGTTGATGGAATCTCTTGCCATTTTTACCTCTCTGTTAAAGTGCAGTGCCCTAATGCCTCTGAATTTGGAACTGTTCATGCTCTGTTTATGGGATTTCCAGAAGGATCTGTTTGGCCACTGTTAGGAACAGGATGCTGGATGACTAGATGTGTCAGGATTGGGCCCAGATTCTCTGCAGGGGCCAAGGGAGAGGATTCAGACAGAGTCAGATGAAGAACAGTATGAAAGAGGGAGGGACCAGAGCTTCAAAGAGACAGACAGGGAAGAACATTCCCAGGTGCAGACTAATCAGTTGGATCAAAGCCCAACCATAACCTCTCCTTCTGTGGGAACACAGCAACTCACCGGGAGGGAGGGGAGGGGGACGTGACAGATGCAAGGATCAGACATAGGGTCAAGAGGGGCAACACAGGGAAGTGGGGCGTTCTACAAGGTTGGCCCATCACAAGAGGTCTCTAGGGGAAGATCCTCCCTGAGAGTGGGACTGAGAAAGACTTTCAGGTTCTGCGCTGCAGATTGGTGCCAGATTTGCAACAACTTTCTCTCCTACTGTTGTGCATCCCTCAAAGGGATCTTTAAGTAAGCTATTTGGTGTTGTGGCTGCTTAATCAGGGATCTTAGCATCAGGTTGCCATAAGATGACAAGGTCGGTAACCTGAGTCACTGTTAGACTGACTGGTTCACATAATAAAGCCTATTTACTTGGAGATCAACTTATTTGTTGCACTACAAATACGCCCAGAGGGCTCGAGACTTGACAGGATGGGCCCTTGGTCTCATCTTTCATACTGTTTCAGGGCTAGAAGCATTGTCATTGCTGGCATCCCTCTTACCTTCCCAGAGTATTTTCTTGCCACCGAAGAGAGCACCAAACTGACTGTGCACAGAAAAATGGGTGAATGCAAAGAAAAGAATAAATAGTCCCCTCTAGGTGCAGCTCAGCCTACACTCCCCCAGATACACTTCGCTTAACATACACATCAGTTCATTTCTGTGGAAAGTCAGAGATATAACCAAAGGCCATTTTAACCCCCATTGTGAAACATTATATCCATGACCGTTAGTCCTTGAGTGCAGGGTGCTGTGCAGAAGCACCACCAGGTGAACATGAGAAGCCCAGAGGACATCTCCATGGTGTGGTGTGTGGCAGGCACTGAGCATCCACTTTCTTTCTCTCTTTTCCCATCTAGGACATGAAAAGCACCTTGCAGAGGTAAGTGGATCCCACTGATTTCTATTAGAGGTGCTCCATAAGGCTGTGACGGATGGATGGCATGAGAAGATGAAGGCCCTCCAGGTCTCCAACATTTCACAGCTAAAAACATGGACCCGCTTTTGTAGTTTCAGACCACTTATAAGGTCTGATCCTCCCACCAAGGATCACTGCCAGAGCTCTTTCCCCTCCACTCCATCACACAAGGCTGTATGTTGTATTTCATGTACTCTGCAATGGTTAGCAAATGCCAGAAAGAAACATCCCAAAGGTGCTTGTAAATAACCCAGTATTTATTTCTTAATTACATTTATTGCATGCCTCATAAATTACCTCACCATTGTACAGTACAATTAAAACAACAATAATACAACAAAAACACTGTAATTCAAGCCCAGCATAAAAATCCCATATTCTAACACAGCAATCATAGAATCGTAGGGTTGGAAGGGGCCTACAAGACCATCAAGTCCAACCCCCTGCTCAGTGCAGGAAGCCTGATTCCCTGGTGGTCTCCCATCCAAGTACTAACCAGGGCTGACCCTGCTTAGCTTCCAAGATCAGACAAGATCAGGTGCATCCAGCTTTAAACAAATTACAATATGAATCTCTTCAATATCCATAAGAACTGTCATGTTCTTTAAATCCAGGTGTCATACTTTGTTTTTCTTCTGTTCTCCTCTTCTACTCTGGTAGTACCTAGAGTCTTAAACTGTCTCCTGAGGGAAGACCACCTTTAAGAGATTTCTGGTGTATGGCAAAGACCATCCTAGTTAGGAAGGCCTTGTGATTAAGAAGATACATTTGCTTTGCTCATCATTCTTTACTGCGTCGCAGGGGCCATTTTATTAATTACGTTTTCATTTTTTATTCAGCATATTGCTTTTATATACGTAAATCTTTTAAAGACAGCCTGGGGGTGTATGTTCAAAATGCATGGGACATAAATTGGTTTAAATAGATTCACAAGTGACATTAGGTTGTTTCTTTTATGGTGGTGGAAAGGTGTAGCCCACTATTGTTTTACTCTGAGGTATTTTGTCCAACATGCCCTGCTTCTGAATCAGGTATTGTTACAGAGCCATTCTATGGCCTTTAGAGAGCATCTGGGCCACCATAAGATGCTATGGATTTCCTCTCCTGCACACATAGACAGAGCTACTTAAAAATGGTTGTGGTCATCACAACAAAATGGCTGCCATTGGGGTGACTACTTATAAAATGGCTGCCCTGGGGGCCTGCATATTCAGAGGACGGTAACATGTTGAAGGATCTGAATACAGAGGAGCAGTTCCATTTGTGCACAAGGACCAAAGCAGACACCCCCTACTTCCCCCCAAAACAGGCATCCCACCAAAAAAACAAAGAAAGCCCAGAGGCAAAACATATATTCCACCCCAAAACACACACACAGCACAAACCCAACAGGTAAGACCCCCACACACACAAAACACCAATGCAAGCAAAATTCACATGCACCACAGCCCAAAAAACACGGACTAAACACACACATCCAAACCTAACTACAGACAAACAAAACACCTCAGGCTCATTCCCTACACCTTACCAGCCCCCCAGTTGCTTCCACTGTCCTCTCCCAGCCCCCCATGCCATTCCCCAACGGTCCTCTCAACACCACTTGGGGACCCTCACTGCTCTTAGCCAGACAGCAGTGGCATCCCTTTGTCATTTCCCCTGTTTTAAAAAAGTCAGTTTTAGCCACCAGATGAGAAAAGAAGTCCCGGCCTCCAGCTCCCTTGTCTTCTTCCTATCCTTTCCCCTTTCCCTTTCTTTCCTTTCCTAAGAACACCTGTGGGAGGATGTAGGACCCCGAGACATTCCGAAGAAAGGAAAGGAAAGGAAGACGGTGGGGTGGCTAGAGGCCAGCGCTTCACTTTACAGCTTGCCCAGCTGCCCTAGGTAAAAATTAAATTAAAATTAATGTTTAAAATTGGAAGGGGCACTGGGCTTTAGCAGGTGCCAAGGGAGGTATCCAGGGGTTTGGTGGTGCCTGAGGGCCTCATGTTGGGGACTCCATCCCCAGAGTGGAAAGGATACACCATTATGGCACTTGGGGGTTCAGGGCTATCACCTGCTTGAAGGTCTGTCTATTGGGCTCATCCTCCGAGTACTCTGGTTCTGTGGGGAAGGGGAGGCTCCAAGCTGTCTCAAGAAGGAAACACTCAAGAAACAAACAGGTTGAGCTTCTCTGAGTGTCACTAAGACAAAGCAAGGTCCCAGTAGCTGTTGCGCTTCCACAGAACAAGAGCCAGTGAGTCACTTTAGGGCACAATCCTATCGGCATAGGAGCCCACCTCCAAACTTGTAGGCAACCGCCTATCCAGTGCAAGGCAGGCACAGCACGGAGGGAATCCTCTGTGCTCTGGCCACCCTACATTTGTGGCTAGGCAGCTGATTTTGGCTGTCTAGCTGGAGCACTTCGGAGCAGGGGGGCAGGGGAGGCCGCATGATGGATAGGAAGCATCGTAACGGCACTTCCGTGCTCTCTTCCTCGCCCTGCCCCCGGGAATGCCCCATTGTTGCCTGCTCTGCACTCCATTGACAAGCGCAGAGCCGGGGAAGAACCGTGCCACCTATGAGGAAGCACAGTTTCTGGGAACCGAGCTTGGAGTGCTGGCTCCGAGCTGAGTTCCCAGAAACCAAAAAATCCTATGGCTGTCTGGACAGTGTCTAACAGACATAGGATTGCTCCCTTAGTCGCCCCTGCTAGTTCCTTGGTTGCCATCTAGTTCAGCCAGGTGGGCCACTTTCACATAGGGATACTGAACCTCTGGCTCATGGGCCAAATCCAGCCCACCAGGACTCCTAATCCAGCCTTCTGGATAGAGAGCGCTCTATCACACAATTGTGCTATCACGCGATAGTGCAATTACATGATAGGATGATAGAGCACTTGTGTGACAGAGGCATAAAGCAAATGTGTGATAGAGGCATAGAGACATGAAAGAAATCACCCATCCAGAAAGGAAGGTTTAAAAATCACACCTACAAAGGGATTTTCAATGTCACTAGGTCACTATCACACATTTGTCTAGCAACAGCTATGCCCCCTATCTGTCACTATGTCACTATTAGCGCTATTGTGTGATAGTGCAAAGTGAGATAGTGGTTTTAGAGGGGGAGAAATAAAAAGCAATTCACAGAATCAGGCATAGCTTGGGGAATGGGTCTCCTCAGAAGTAACTCCCATTGTGGTCAATGAGGCTAAGCTTCCATCCATCACTTTACAGAAGTATCCGGGAGGGAAAAAGGAGAGCCTGGACCGGTGGGGGGGGCATTCTTATTGGTTGAGCAGCCCCTGCCAGTCTGATGACATTTACTTCAATCCACCCACACCACCTGGAAGTATGTTTTGTAAAGCGACTTATACTGGAGTGGTGCACTCGCTTATGGAGCCCTGCACAGACCAAAGCACACCAAAACCGATTTCCTGAAAAAATCCGTGTAAGCCTCCCTTTGCTTCTCTTTCCGTTGTCGTGGAAGCAGGGTCTCAGGCTGAAAGAGGTTCAACACCCCTTGTCTAGTGCGATTGTGAAACACTATGTTGAGTGCCCAATCCAGTCCCATGAACACTTCTCAATCCCATGGTGCACACTTGGGGCTCCTCCCGAGGGACAAGAGTTGCAGGTGGGCCATGTTCCTGACTCTGTTCCTGCTATCATATATTACTTAAATGCCCCCTAGGTTCAAATTGGAGTTTATGAGAAATGTTTTGCTTTTGCCACCAACAGCAACCCTACTTGGGGTTAAATTAAAGCCTTTCCCAACCAGCATTCAGGATTGCTGGCACAGGAAAGAGGCTTTACTGGTTAAAATTTTACACACACACACACACACAGGGATTCCTGCAGAAATTTGTGTGTGTGTGTGTGTGTGTGTGTATCCTGGACCCACAAACTGTCACCCCTCTCACCCACAGCCGTGCCAACTTGTGCTGCCACTGAAGGGTTCCGCAGGGGCCAACCTGGCCTCAGACCTCAGAATGTTTGCCCACCCCTGCTCCAGGCTTTCTGTAATTTCCTTTTGCTCCACTCAGGAATACTGGATTGGATGAGAGGTGGGTTACCCTTGTTTTCCTCCATCAGGAGTGAGAAGGAGACATTTGAGAATCCAGTGGCTTTCCCTGCAGAGCTGAAGTGGAGGATCTCGGAGTTCTGTGAGATAAAACCCTTTCTGGAGGGAGTCATGATGCAATTCAAAGGTAATGGGATATGGCTGTGTGGATTAAATGCTGAGTATTATATTAGTCCGAAAGTGATTGTGGCAGGTCCTTATTTTATTTTATTTTATTTTCGTTGCTAGAAATGGTGATAACAGCAGCCAGCAGAGCTACCATTTTGGCACTCTGGCCACCACTTCCTTTCCCCCAGAATATCTCAGATACGGTGACTGGGTTCATGTGTCATACTAAGCCACAGTGGGGACGGGGGGGGTGTATTGTGGGTGGCCGCAGAGTGCCTTAGTGTGACATTGAAACCCTGAGTGGGTTTCCCATAGTGGGTAATTTTGTGCAAACCTGCCACACTGAGAAGCCATTTCTTGTAGTGGGGTTGTTTAGGGTGGCTAGTTCTCAGGGCGGCTTTTTGTTTCATCCAAACCTGGAGGGCTGTTTTTTTGTGGGTTGTCAGGAACAGCTAGAAAGCCAACCCGCAAGAGTGGCAAAACCCCTATCAGTCTTCGTGATGTCGCTAGTGCCACCATTCTCCTTCATCCCTTCTCAGACCAAGGATGGATTTTTAAATTCCTTTTCATGGGAAACTTGAAGAAAGGACACCAAAGTGTCCAGAATGCATTCGTAAGGGTTGTTTTTAATTAATTTTATTTTTCATCCTCCACAAGTGCACAGGAGTGAATGACCACTGCTAGGAATTTCTTGTAATTTCCCCCTTGCATTTTACTGCTCTGCCTTGATATTTGTGCAATTTTCCCCTCCATTTCACTGCTTTGCCATGTGATTTGTGCAATTTTCCCTTCCATTTTAACTGCTTTGCCATGATATTTGTGCAATGTCCCCATTTTACTGCCCTGCCATGAATTTTGTGTAATTCTTACAATCTCGTTCACTGCTCTGTAACTCTCATGTACATCTGGCAGGTAGAGAAGGAGCATTAGGGGTGGATCTGCTTACTTCAGTGTAACATGAAGCAACTTTTAAAAATAAAAGGTGCTCGCTAGGAAGGGAAGTGCCGAAGTTGAGGATGAAATTGACAAGGACATTGACAAGAAGAGGATAAGAATAGGTTGGCTAACTGGTGAAGAGGTGGTCTTTTGCTCTGTACAAAAGCATGGGGGAAGGGAGCTGGGGAACACGTTCCCACATTCTTACAGGTTCAGAGAATTGTTCCGTTTTTGCGATTTGATATGGAAGGGGAGGAGTTTCCCTCATCAGCTGGCAAATGCAGTGGACCAATTGCAGAATGTGTTCTTCCCTCTGCGCTCAGGTAATCTCCAGTTTAGATTACTGCAATGCACTCTATGTGGGGCTGCCTTTGAAAATGGTTCAGAAGGTGCAGATCATGCAAAATGCAGTGGCCAGATTGATAACAGGGACTAGAAGGTCCGAACATATAAGACCGACTCTGGCCCGCTCACACTGGCTGCCTGCATGTTTCTGAGCCTGATTCAAGGTGCTGGTTTTAACCTATAAAGCTTTACACAGCTTGGGACCACAATATCTGATGGAGTGCCTCTCCCAACACGAACCTACCCATACACTACACTCAACATCTAAGGCCTCCTCCGGCTGCCTACTCCAAGGGAAGCTTGGAGGACGGCGGCAAGGGAGAGGGCCTTCTTGGTGGTGGCCCCCAAATTCGGGAATGATCTCCCCGACGAGGCCCACCTGGCACCAATATTGCTATCTTTTTGGTGCCAGGTTAAAACCTTTCTCTTCTCCCAGGCATTTTGCAGCATATGATAAGTTTTAATCAATCCTGGAATGTCATATGGTTATGGTTATTTGCTTTGAGATTGCTTATTTGAAGTAGTTTTAGATATATGTATGTTCTTTTGTGTATATTGTCTGTTCGTGTGTTTTCTATGTAAATGGATTTTAATCTCTGTATACTGTAGTTTTAATATTTTCAATCTTTGCTAACTGCCCAGAGAGCTTTGGCTATTGGGCAGTATAGAAATGTAATAATTAACAACAACAACAACAATTTTTGAAGGCTGCCTCACAGTACACTGAATAACACTCGCCCCTAAAGCTCCTTCTCTCCTGCAGCTGCCAGATGCTATCAGCTCCACACCCCCACTTTGTCCTTATCACCCCCACTTTGTCCTTATCACTTCCCTCCATTGGTCTCCACTGCTAGCTGTCTGATATACATGGGGTAACAGAGCAGGGAGCAGGATTGCAAAAAGTATGCAAAATTCATGGCAGGGCAGTAAAATGGAGAGGAAAATCGCACAACTCTCATGGCAAAGCAGTAACACAGAGGGGGGAAATGTGCAAATCTCATGGCAATGCAGTAAAATGAAGGGGAAATTATGAAAAACTCAAGACAGAGCAGTAGAACGGAGGAGAAATTTGTGCAATTTTCATGGCAAGATTTTTTTAAAAAAAAAATTGTAAAATGCCATCCTGCATTCATTTTAAATTAATTTTTAATTATGAAAATTAAACAAAACAAAACAAAAACAGATGAAAATTTTTTTTTAGCTACATTAATTTAAATATATCAATTTCAATGCATGCCTATGAAATGTGTGTGCGTGTGTATCCTTTTAAGAATTATACATACACTTCAACAAAGGAAATATCCAAATAAGCATCCAATTGCTGGGGATTATGATGATTCTGTTGAGGGTAAAATCAATGAATTTTACCTGCAGACCTTGGTCTGTTTCCCCTTGCTTGTGTCAACTCGATCTGTAGTGGGTCGAGCTAATATGTGGATTCCAGGGGTTTTGTTTGGGTTTTTTATGGCAGCAGTTTGCGCAAATTCTTTCTGGGGGGAGGCATGAACTTTGTGCAAATGGTGTTGTACTATTTTTTGAAAAAAAACTTATTGGTGATCTGGTACAAATGCACACTATCGCAAATCTGCCTGTCTGCTATGCTATGCCCTATTGTTAATATCCTTATTAATTTCATCCTCCCCACAGTTACTTTGTTTAGCCTATCAGAACCATATTCGGTTGTCAAAAAAACCCGGTCAATTCCACCTGTCCCCCATCCCCCCCCCCCCCCCCCCGCTCCAGTTTCACTTGGGAAGTGCAGAAGCAGAGGATGAAATGGACAAGTTCTTTGACACATATGGAATATGGCTCTGCTGAGCTAAATGAAGTAGTGTGTGGACAGAATGAACATGACAAGGATATTGATAAGAGGGGAATATACATCTGTAACGTTACATAATGGACAGGTGGACTTGCGATCACATGCACTTGTACAAGATCAGTAATAAAAAAAATTAAATCACCATTTGCGCAAATTGTAGAACTTGAAATAATGCACAGTATATTTTCCAGATTTATTTTTTTTAATCTGACTTGGCATGCATAACATCTCACAGGTCCCATTAAATGATGGGCTATATACAGCAATCCTATGAAGGTCTACTCAGATGTACATCTCACTGAATTCAATGGGGCTTACTCCCATGTAAGCATGGGATTGTATGGAAAGAAAGAGGGAGGCCAGACCCCTTCCAATTGTATTGGCCCCAGGAGCGTAGCCAAGCCATTTGTAGTGTTAGAGGGGCCTAGAGAGCCATAATGCTTGCTTAAGTTCATGATTGGTGCAGTTCCCATGCTAGTAAGCCTCTGAGCATGTGCAGATTAGTCAAAAGGCTGATAACAGCCTTCTTGGTGCATTCCTTGCTAATGAGGAGAGTCTTTATCTCTGATGTGCCTGGGAAGCAAAGTCTGTTTACAGGTGGCTGTGCCTGAGAACCAAACACTTCTGGGAATGAACCGTAGGGGTGCTTGCTAGTGCTATGCTGCCTTATTGCCAACATGTAGAGTATAAGACCCATTGTACCCAGTGGCTCAGAGAAACTGTCTGATCCAACCATTGGGTGCGCCTGTGTGATGTCAGTTACTCAATAAAGTCTCCTTGTAAGCAAACCTTTGAGTCTGATTTAACACTATCGTGGCACTTCTAACCTAAGAGTTCAATGCCCACTGCAGGGGCGACACACCAATATAAGGGGCTTTTGCAGACTTGTAAATATCTTGCTCCCATGGTGGTGCCTCCAGCTGTTACAAGAGTGAATGCAGAAACTGATTTTCACAGATACCTATTGCCAACCCCAATATCTCCTGCCAATAGCAAGGTCATAACCAGCAGGCTGCTCTCTGCTCATCAGAATAGAGACCTCCTCAATCCCCTTGGAAGTCTCAACTGGACAGTTCACACAGGGAGCGTCAAGAGAGGGAGAATTCTCTTCTCTCCTGCCTCCCTCCATCCCTCCCTTTCTCAAAGAGAAGGGGGCTTCCGGAGGGAGGAACCACCGTAGGTTTTGCCACTGAAATCACAAAATTGGAAGGATAACTGCTCGCCTCCTATAACACAATGGATTGAAAACCTTACAACACTTCCAACATTTAAACGGGTGGGGTATAGATGCCATCTGTGAATGGTAGAGATGTGTGACACTGGGAATTCCTTTCCATTCAAGCCCAATGGATGTCCAAAGCATTTCCATTCCATTAAGTGACGGCAGATTATAGGGGATTTTTTTAAAAAACCTGGAAATTGTCTGTGCATTTTTCTGGGTTACTGCAATTTGTGCAAACTACAATTTGTACAAATGGTGTCATAATTTTAAAAATATATGTTTAATTACTGATCTTCCACAAGCACGCATGATCGCAAGTCCACCTGCCCATTATGTAGCCCTGCAGAGGCATATTCCCCACTTGACAATATCATGATAATAGGCCTCATGAGGCTATTACATCTGTTTCTTCTTAATCTATTTTCTGTGTTAAGAAAAAAGGCAGAAGAAAGCGTGGGAAAACACAGGAGGGTTATGAGTGGAAGACCATGTTGTCCGAACCCCCCTAAAATTCCTTGGAGATAGCTTGAATGATAGGAGGGCAAGATCTAGAGGGTTTGAATGAATCCATAACACTCAGTGAAGCTTCTGTGGGAGTGGCCATTTGGGAGGGGGTGGAAGGGGAGGGGGTGTAGCTGGTTACCAGGGAGACAGGAGGGAATGCGAGGGAGTTCGGTCATTTAGGGTGGGCAGTAAGGAAAGAGGGAGCAAAAATGAGGAGAGGCTTAAGGAAATTGGTTTTGAGAGATATCATGTTGATTCTGCTTTGAGCATGCAAATTATTTATACTGGTGTTCTTATACTGAGGTGTTTTCATATTCCCTAATTGAGGGAACCTGTGATTCCAGTAGGGTGTGAACACTTCAGACATCCATCATTGTCCCAGAGGATTCTGCTTATCTTCTTTTTTCCTCCTCTCTCTCCATCCCCAACAGCAAATTTCACTCTGGATCCAGACACAGCGAATCCCAAACTTATCCTGTCTGAGGATTATAGAAGTGTGAGATGGGAAGACAAAAGGCAAGATCTGCCCCACAATCCTGAGAGATTTGACTACTATCCTTTTGTATTAGGACATGAGGGATTCACGGAAGGCAGGCATTTCTGGGAAGTCATGGTGGGGAGTGCGGGAACCTGGGCTGTTGGGGTCGCCCGAAAGTCTGTGAGGAGAAAGGGGAAGGTTGAATTACATCCTAAAGAAGGGATCTGGGCAGTAGGGAAGTGGAAAGGTACATACCGGGCATCAGTTCCCCCTCATAACCCTTGTCTGTCTCCCAGTGGAGAGCCCAAGAGGATCCGAGTGTCTCTCAACTGTGCTGGGGGTCAAGTGGCCTTCTACAATGCTGACAGAGGGACCCTCCTCTACGCCTTCTCTGGAATCTCATTCTCCGGAGAGACCCTTCTGCCCTTATTTTATGTACGTAAAAAAGCCCACCTCAGAATCACTCCTTAAGGCAGCTGAGCCATCCTTTCTAGCCCTCCCCCCCAGACCAGTAAGATTCATCTAAAAATCAAGCCTTTCTTAGTCAAGGACACCAGTTCCACTTCTGCAAAGGTGCCCAGAGAGGTCTCCAGTCATAGTCACCAGAACAAAACAAACTACAATGGTGCCTGATGTCCTCCCTCCCTTTTCTAGACTTCCCCTGTCCACCTTACTTCTTAAAGATACAATAGCACATTCATGTCATAAAGAACCAAGATCTATTCTTAGAAATGGCACGGCTTCCATGACCCTCAGTTCTTGTTTCAGTTTTCCTTTTCCCTTCTCTCCCTCCCCACAAGATCTCCACTAGCTGTTAAGATGCAAAACAAAACACAACCAACAACCAACTCTCTCACACACATTTTCACACACATGCACCCAATCCATGGTTGCTCCTTAGGAAGCCTGATGTGGCATTTTAGCCAATGAATACTAAAGGCCAGGTGCAGTTCGGCAGCCACAGGCTTTAAAATGGCCGCCTCAAGCACCCCTGGGAACAATGGTAGGTGATGAGACATTGTCGTCGGCAGGGTCATTGTATGGGAAGAAAACATGGCTGCCCTGTGGGGCACATACATGTAACATCAATGTGATGTTACATGTATGTACAGTGGTGAGAATAAGTTTGTGAACCCTAATGATAATTATGGAAATTCCATAGTTTTACCATGATAGTCTTCATGAATCAAAACCAGGCTTTTTCTAAATATCCAATAGGGTTTATATTAACCAGTTCCATGTCTAGTAAAATCAAATGATGTGTAAATTAGGCAAATAATGAATACTTCAGAGTCAGGATATGTGCAAAAGTGAACCCCTGGTTGCATCAGCTCAGTTAAGGGGAATAATTAGAATCAACTGTTTAAGTAATTAGGTAGGTCTTCAGGGGTGAATTTGGAAGGCCCCACCTATAATAGGATCAGAAACTTGGTCTTCACCATACCACTGTGTGGAAAGACATTTCTGAGGACCTCAGAAAAGCAGTTATTGCTGCTCCTCAGTCCAGAAAGGGTTACAAAACCATTTCTATGGATTTGGGGCTCCACCAATCCACTGTCAGACAGATAGTCTACAAACGGAGAAGGTTCAAGACCACAGTAACTCTACCCAGGAGCGGTCGTCCTACCAAAATCTCTCCAAGAACAAACTGGCATATCATCCAGGAAGTCAAAAAGAACCCCAGAGTAACATCCTAGGATCTGCAGGCCACTCTCACCTTAACTAATGTGCGTGTTCATGACTCAAAGATCAGAAAAAGACTGAACAAGAATGGTATTCATGGGAGGATAGCCAGGAGGAAACCACTGCTCTCTAAAATGAACATCACTGCCCATCGGAAATTTGCAAAAGATCACATAGATGATCCCCAAGACTTCTGGAACAATGTTCTCTGGACAGACAAGTCAAAGGTAGAACTTTTTGGCCTCAAAGAGAAATGTTATGTTTGCTGAAAAACTAACACTGAGTTCGAACAGAAAAACCTCATCCCAACCATCAAGTATGGTTGTGGGAATGTGATGTTTTGGGACTGTTTTGCTGCCTCAGGATCTGGACAGCTTGCTATCATTGACATGACCATGATCTCTTCTCGATCATCCCAGAGTGCAGGACATGGAATAATGGGCTCAAGTTACAGGAAGCCAGATTCCGACTGAACATCAGGAAAAACTTCCTGTTAGAGCAATACGACAATGGAACCAATTACCTAGGGAGGTAGTGGGCTCTCCCACACTGGAGGCATTCAAGATGAGGCTGGACAGCCATCTGTCAGGGATGCTCTGACCTGGATTCCTGCACTGAGCAGGGGGTTGGACTCGATGGCCTTGTAGGCCCCTTCCAACCCTATTATTCTATTCTATTCTATGAATTCTGCAGTGTATCAGAAGATTCAAATGTCAGGCCATCCATCCGTGAGCTGGAACTGAACCAAAAGTGGGTCATGCAACAAGACATGATCCTAAATATACAAGCAGTTCTACAAAAGAATGGCTGCAGAAGAAATTATGTGTTTTAGAATGGCCTAGTCAAAGTCCAGACCTAAATCCCATCAAATGTTGTGGCAGGACCTGAGGTGAGCTGTTCATGCAAGGAAGCCCTCAAATGTCACTGAGCTGAAGCACTTCTGTAAGGAGGAATGGGCCAGAATTCCTCAAGACCAATGTAGAGTCTGACCAACAGTTTACAGGAAACGCTTATTTGAAGTCACTGATGCTCAAGGGTGTGCCACCAGGTACTGAATCTAAAGGTTCACATACTTTTTCACACATAGATATTGAGTGCTGAATCAGTTGTAGATAAATAAATGTTGAAAAAGCATCATGTTTTTGTGTCATTTGTTTGCTGAGGTTATCTATTTTTTATCTAGGATTATGGGGTTAGATTAAGATCTAATATCATTTTAGGTTGGAAATATGTGACAAGCCTAAGGGGTTCACAAACTTTTTCTTGCCACTGTATATTACTAATTTGTGGTTATAGATGTGTATTCCTTTTATGACTCTGAATTTTATGGTGAGTATATCTCGGGTGAGAGTGTATGTATGACAGGAGGTATGTTGTATTTGCATATGATGAGCCACTGTAGTGTAGCAGTTAGAATGTTGGGCTGGGAACTGGGAGATCCAGGTTCTAGTCCCCACTCGACCATGGAAGCTCACTAGTTGACTTTGGGCCAGTCACTGACTCTCAGCCCAGCCTACCTCACAGGGTTGTTGTTGTGAGGATAAAATGGAGTGGAGGAGGATTATGTACACCACCTTGGGTTCCTTGGAGGAAAAAACATGGGATATAAGTGCAATCATGAACTTGAGCACACTCCGGGAGAGAGCAGAGGACAAGAAGGCCTGGCGTGCTATGGTCCATGGGGTCACGAAGAGTCGGACGCGACTGAACCTAACAACAACATAAGTGCAATCAATAAATAAATGAGATGATTGAAGTGAGTGAGGAGTGTGTGAAGTGTGTGTGATATATAAGCAGGGAGCTTATATTGTGTAGTTCAGATAGAGATAGGGTTTGTAAAACAAAGGGTTTAGAACAGATGGGGCTTGGGAAGAGAGATAGGATTTGGATGGAGGATGTGAAGAGACTGAGTGAAGAGATAAACTGAAGAGAGAGAGAGAGACAGAGAGAGTGATTAGGATTTGTGTGTGAGAGAGGATATACATAGATAGGAGCTTTTAAAGTTACTTATTTACTGTTCAACATCTTAATGCTGTATTTAATAAAGATGTCTTTGTTTTATAAAATCCTACACCTATTGCTCGTGGCTAAAAATGGGTAAAGTAATAAAAGGAATAATACAGATTAGAATAAGGTGAGTGTGTCCTCACAAAGTAAAAGGGTTGGACCCGAGAGAAAGGTCCTGGTGGCAGCATTACTGCATGTGGGGGAAGGTGTTGCCTGCTGTGGAAAAGGGCTTACAGAAGAGGTATTCTCACTGGTAATAGGCAGGAACGTAACAGCCAGCCATGTTTTTTTTCTTTTTTCCCCATACAATGACTTAGGGATTGATGGGATGTAATCATGTACTGTTGTTCCCAGGATGCAGTTTTAAAAGAGCAGCTGTATTGGAGTTAAATGTTCTTCTAAAAAGACAATAGAGAGAACACCTGGTACGATTTCCATGTGTCCTACTTCACAGAGGACAGACATATTTCAAGCCATCCTCAGTTTGAAGAGATGTCCTGTCCAAGTCTGGTTTAAAGATAAAGCAACCCAGAAAGAGAGAGCAGGGGCCTTGAACTTGCACTTCATCAGCAGACCAAGCCACCCACAGTTCACCTGGTCACAGTCTTGCCAAGTGACCACAATGACCCTGTTGAGACGCACATTGGGGCAGGGTGGTTAGGATAACCATGGTGCAGGGTGGTTAGTTCTAACCACCGCAAGAGCCCCTGCCACATGGGCAGCTAACCATGGCCTGCAGCGTGGTTAGCCTAACCACTCTGTGGTGTAATCTCTCTTTAAGATGAACTGTTTCCTAGCACAGCTGTAGAGTATTTAACTAACAAAGTGTTTTGGGTTAGCAAATTCTTAGCATGCTGGTGCTTGCTTTGTATTTGGATTAAAGAATAAACCTTTTTCTGTCTGCTGTATCGAAGCCTTTGAGTCTATGTGAGCCTGTTCCATGGAACCCTTGTTTCAGGGTTGGATCTGAGCCCATAGAGTCCCAAAACAGCCCTGTTTCTGAGGAAGAGATACAATCCGTGGGAGAGGAACCCGCTTGTTTTTCAGAGGCACAACTGGAGGGAGAGCCCCCCCCCGCTCACATTCCTGGGAGTGACAGTGACCCTGGCATGGAGAGGGAGGGACAACTTGAGCTTCTAGACGCAAGGCGCAGGTGCAGAGATAAGCGAGAGGTTGCGGGCGCCGAGAGGAGGCACTCAGCCTGATTGCCGCGATGACAACAGCTGCACCCCAAGGCCCCATGGAAAAGGGGGTGACTCTCCCCTCCTACTCCTTAAGTTCAGAGAGTTGCCGCGCTTTCCTCCAAATGGAGACCAACTGACTTCTTAACTCTTAGAATCCCCTGGTAGGCTGCTCCTTTGTATTTCCACTTAGTCTCAGGCAATTAGCATCTGTAAGCTTCATTAGGATGAATGGAAATAAAGCCTTGGAAAGGAGCCCTTTTGTCTGCGTGTTGATTCTGGCTACTTGAGGATTTCAGAAGGCAGCAGGGGCATTCCTGACAAGACAAGACATTACACACACTCTCGTGACCTACCGTCCTGCAGTCGGCCAACCTTTCCATCACGCATCCCAACAGCCCCTGCAGCTCACATGGCCATTACAGGAGCAGCACTGCTGATGGCCGTTGGCAGCCATTTTCTTCTTTTGTTCTGCTCCCATTACAAAAATAAGCAAAGTAAATAAAAAGGCGGAAAATTGCGCATTTAATGGCTAAATTGCTAAAACACGCTTTTAACGGGTAAAAGGCGCTTTTTAGGGATGGACGAAAGTCACTTCTCTGATCCCGAAGCTTGCTTCGCAGTGGGGGAGAGGCACTCTGTCCCTCCCCCCGAAATTCTGGCCAGGGGGGGAGGCGCCCCGTCCCTCCCCGCCGAAATTCTGTCCGGGGGGGAGGTGCCCTGTATCTCCCTGCCGAAATTCTGGCTGAGGGGGAGGCGCCCCGTCCCTCTGGCCGCGAAACCTCTTCTCCTGCCGGGACGCAAATGGCGGCAGCCGTAGCCGCCACCGTTTGCATCCCTGCAGTCAGCCGTGATAGGCTACGTAAATGTTTACGTAGCCTATCACGGCTGACTTTGGGGGGGGGAAGTGCGTATGCAAATGGCGGTGCCCATGGGTGCCGCCATTTGCGTTCCTTATTTTGGCACGTGTAGTCTACGTAAACATTTACGTAGACTACAGCGAAAATAAGGGGAACACTATTTGCGTTCCCCTTATTTTTGCTGTAGTCTACGTAAATGTTTATGTAGACTACACGTGCCAAAATAAGGAACGCAAATGGCGGCACCCATGGGTGCTGCCATGTGCGTACGCGCTTTTTTTTTTTTTTTCAAAGTCAGCCATGATAGGCTACGTAAACATTTACGTAGCCTATCACGGTGTTTTTTAAAAATCTAGCCGTGATAGGCTACGTAAATCTTTACATAGCCTATCACATTTGTTTGTTTGTTTTACTTGGAAATGGCGGTGGCGGCAGCCAGTTGGAAGACCGGCCGCCGCCAAACTGCCACCGGAGCTGCGCCGCCGGCAGCCAGTCGGAAGACCGGCCGCCGCCGAACCACTGCCGGAGCTGCGCCGCCAGCGACATTCGAGCAAGGTAAGTCCCGTCCCAGGGGGGCAGGGGGGGCAGACCGTTTCTCCACCAATTTCGGGGGGCCGAATGCTCTGGCATTCGGTCTCCTCGAGATTCGTGGAGAAATTCTCTGACATCCCTACTTTTAATAGGAAAACGCATTTAAGAGCTAAAAAGCACTTTTGACAGAGAAAAAGCACATTTAAGAGCTAAAAATGCTTTTAACCCCACAATTATCAGCCCCCTCCTCTCTGCCAAAACTGTTTGGGGGAGATGAATGATAACTCCAAAATGGCACTGAAAACCAATTTGACATCTGCAGATCAAATGGCAAATTGGGGGTGGCTGTTTCAGGCCACCCCAGTGTGAGTGTTACTGATGCCTGACTTGGCCTCTTCTCCATGGTTTAGATTCATAACAAAGTTATCTGAGTTTTCACTCTCCAAAGGCAGTAAACCAGGGATGGGGAACATGTGGCCCTCCAGATGTTGTTGGACTGCAACTCCCATCATCCCCCACCATTGGCTATGCTGGCTAGGGCTGATGGGAGTTGCAGTCGAACAATATCTGGAGGGCCACACATTTCCCACCCCCAAAGTAGATTATCAAAACACCCATTTCCCCATCCTGGTAGATTACTGAACGATGGTATCTCCATACTGGTATCCCTAGTTTAGGTTCCAGTTGGGAAAAAGGAAACTCACCCTTAATTCCCAAGAACGAGTGCAAGTGCAGCCGTTACACCACAACAGGCTACTATTATCCTGAGTCCTTTATGGAAAGGAAGGGGGAGGTCAGACCTCTTGCAGCATAAAGGGGGCTTTTGCAGGGTTGTGAATATCTTGCTCCCAAGGTGATGCCTCCAGCTGATGCAAAAGTGAATCAGGTAAAAGATTTTCACGGATATCTGTTTCCAATCTAGATATCTGTTGCCAATATTGAGGGCATAACTAGCTGGCTGCTGTGGGCTTACCAGAACGGAGACCTCCTCTTTCCCCCTGGAAGTCCCAACTGGCCAATTCACACAGGCAGCATCAAGGGAGGGAGAATTCCCTTCTCTCCTGCCTCTCTCCATCCCAAGAGAAGGGGGCTTCCAGATGGAGGGCTCCTGGCACTGCCAATGAGAAGGCACCGTGCAGCTACCCTATCTGCTGTTCTCCTGAACAGATTTTCCATGTCAAAAAAACAAGACAGGACAAAATGTGGGAAAACACAGGAGGGTTACAACTGGACCCCCTCCCCTTAAAATTCCATCAATAAGGCAGGTCCGTGGTGCCATAAAAGCCTGATCTTGAGGCACCCAAGAGCACAGTCTTCTCAGGGTGCTTTTGTTTTTACCTTTTGAAATATTGGTTGAATGACAGGAGGGGAAGGATCTAGACACTCTGAATAAGTCATTAATGTGGTGAACCTTAATGAACTGTGGGGCCAGTTGAGAGGGGGTGGAAGGGGAGGGGGTGTGGCTCGTTACCAGGGTGACGGGAGGGGAGGGGGAGTTAGGTCATTTAGAGTGGGCAATAAGGACAGAGGGGGGGAAAGTGAGGAGAAGTTGGGGGGAATTGGTTTTGTTTTGAGCATTCAAGTTATTTATGCGACTGTTCTTAAACCGAGTGTTTCCATATTCCCTGATTTTAGAGGGAACCTGTGATTCCTGCGGGGTGTGAACACTTAAGACATCTTTCATTGTCCCAGAGGAATTTATTTATTTATCTATCTATTTATTTATTTATTAAATTTCTTAATCGCCCATCTGGCTGGTCACCCAGCCACTCTGGCCGATGTACAGTAAAATTATACATTAAAACATTTAAAAATACCCTAACCCACCCCAAATGCCTGCCTGAATAACCAAGTTTTCAGTGCGTGGCGGAAGCTCATTAAAAAGGGGGCATGGTGGAGTTTTCTAGGGATGGAGTTCCACAGAGTGGGGCCCACCACAGAGAAGGCCCTTTCCCTCGTCCTCACCAGCCTAGCTGTCCTGGCTGGTGGGACAGAGAGAAGGCCATCCGAGGCTGTTCTTCTTAAGCAGCCTGTCTGGTGTTACTGGAGGCGCTCCTTGAGACAGGCTGGGCTGGAACCGCATAGGGTTTTAAAGGTCAAAACCAACACCTTGTATTTGGCCCAGAGAACAACTGGTAACCAGTGCAACTCCTTCAGCACCGGAGTGATGTGATCACGCTAGCGGCTGCATTTAATCAGGTGAGCTGCCACGTTCTGTACCAGCTGCAGCTTCCGAACTGTCTTCAAGGGTAGCCCCACGTACTGCGCATTACAGTAGTCTAGATGAGAGGAGACTAGGGCTTGTACTACCGATGGAAGCAGATGGTTGGGAAGGTAGGGGCACAGCCACCATATCAGATGGAGTTGGTACAATGTTGTCCGGCTCACGGCTGACACCTGAGCCTCCATGGACAGCTGGGAGTCTAAAATGACCCCCAGGCTGCGGACCTGGTCTTTCAAGGGTACCCGTATCCCATTCAACACCAGGTCAACATCCCCCAACCTACTCTTGTCTCCCACCAAAAGTACCTCGGTCTTGTCAGGGTTCAGCTTATTCCTCCCCATCCAGCCGCTCACCATCTCCAGACATTTGGACAGGGATTTGGACCAAGGCCAACCTTGGTGAAGATTTGAATGAGAGGTAGAGCTGCGTGTCATCCACATATTGATGACACCGCACCCCAAACCTCCTGATGATAGCCCCCAGCGGCTTCACATAGATGTTAAATAGCATCAGGGAGAAGATGAAACCATGTGGTGCCCCACACATGAGCAGCCACGGGTCTGACACCTCCTCTCCCAGTGCAACCCTCTGGTATCTGCTGGAGAGGAAGGGCTGGAACCACCATAATATGATGTTTCCAATGCCCATCCTGTCCAGGAGGTCCAGGAGGATACCATGGTCAACAGTATCAAAAGCCGCTGAGAGATCAAGGAGAACAAGGAAGGAGCATTCACCCCTATCCAAAACCATCCTCATATCATCCACCAAAGCGACCAAGGCTGTTTCTGTCCCATGCCCAGGCCTGAAGCCCGACTGAAATGGATCTAGATAATCAGCTTCTTCCAAGTGTGCCTTCAACTGCATTGCCACCACCCACTCAATGAACTTGCCCAAATGGCAGATTTGAGACTGGGCGAAAGTTGTTCAAAACTTGGGGATCCAAGGAGGGCTTCTTTAAGAGCAGTCTTATCACTGCCTCCTTGAGGGTTGATGGCAACACTCCCTCCTCAAGGGAGGCGTTCACCACCGCCCTGATCCCGTCACCCAGTCTCTCTCTGCAGCCCATAATGAGCCAAGATGGGCAAGGATCAAGTAAGCAGGTGGTTGGCCTTACAGATGAAAGCACCTTGTCCACTTCATCAGAAGGAAGAGACTGGAACCGATCCCACAAAACTGGTTTTCCACAGGCCGCCTCTCGTTCGCTAACTGTATCCACAGCACACGGAATAACACTCCTGATCCGATCAATTTTATCTGCAAAGTGCCTTGCCAAGGCCTCACGGGAGGCCTTAGAATGCTCCAGCGGTTCCAGAGCCACTGGACCAACCAGGCTCCGGACCACTTGGAACAGCCTCCTGGGACAGCACTCTGTGGACGTGATAGAGGCAGCATAATATTCCTTTTTTGCTGCCTTCACCGCCATGTGATAGGCTGAAGATACAGCTCTAGCCCATGTCCTATCGTCTTTGGAGTGAGACTTCTGCCACCGGCGCTCTAGCCATCTCACCTCCTGTTTCAGGGCTCGTAACCGTGAATTGAACCATGGTGCAGTTCGAACCCTGTTCAGGGGGAGAGGGCGTTTCGGAGCCACCTGATCTAATGCCCCAGTGATTGCAGCATTCCAGTGGCCGTCTGTGTGCTCCAGAGAATCCCCAAGCGTGTTCAGGAATCCATTTGGATCCATAAGACGCCTGGGGCAGGCCATTTTAATGGGTCCTCCACCCCTGCGGAGGGGTTGTGGAACCAAGAAGTCCAACGTCACCAGATAGTGATCTGACCATGACAAGGGGGTGGTGGATATACCCCTGACTTCCAGATCACTCCCCGCTTTTCCAGAAACAAATACAAGGTCTAGTGCATGACCGACTACATGGGTGGGCCCAGTTAGAATATGGTGCAGCTCCCAGGAAGCCATGGTCTCCATGAAGTCCCGAGGTGCTCCTGTGAGGATGGCCTCCGAATGTACGTTGAAGTCCGCCAACACCAATAAGTTAGGGAACTATACACGCACATCAGAGACCACCTCCAGCACCTCGGCCAGGGAGTCAGTCGTGCAGCGGGGTGGACGGTACACGAGCAGAATCCCCAGACTGCCCTTCGGGCCCAACCTCCAGTACATGCACTCAGCAACCCTCGTCTCCCGGAGAGGGGGTCTGGTGAAGACCAAGGATTTCCGGTAGATAACAGCCACTCCCGATCCCCGATCCCCAGGCCTCGGCTGCTGTGCATAAGAAAATCCAGCTGGGCGCATGGCCGCCAGAGTTGGAGCAGCGGCCTCAGCCAGCCAGGTCTCCGTAATACATGCCAGGTCTGCACCCTCATCCAGGATCATGTCATGGATGAGGGATGTTTTCTGGGTAGCAGACCTGGCATTGCAGAGCAGCAAATGAAGGCCAGAGGATGGAGTCACGCCTCCCCCAGCCATCCTTTGGCTCTGGACAGGCCCAGAACAGGAGATAGATATTACACACCTCTCCCTTGTTCCCCTTGCTTGGCATGGCCTGCCCCTAGCGCTCCACCAGCACGTGCCGCCCAGCCTTGGTATAGTGTGGCCCCCAGCACTCCCCCCACTGCCTCCGTCAAACGGACACAGGCCCCCTTGCTTCCACCTATCAGGCAGACTACCCACCCCTAAAAACACAACAACCCCCCTCAAACCCACCCCCCGCCAACCGTTAAACAAAAATCCAAACAAAACATCCCCTTGACCAACACTGGCTCTCCCAGGCCACCTCAGCCAGCCAGCTCATATGGTCCCTCCAGGAGGAACAGGTGGCAACAGTCAGCAGCAGCTGGCTCAGTACCCGAGGCCCTGGTCCTGTTATAGAAATTTCGGTTGTAATATGTCTGTTATCCCATAATTTTATAAGCTAGGCTATGTCTATTCTACCTTTGTGTGAAATTGTCATGCCAGACAAAGACATAGTGCCTTATCAGAGACTCAGGAATGCCAGGAATGTATTTACGTTAGAGTACAAGGCTACTGCTCTGAGCATACCTAGATATGTAAAAGGCGCTGCCTGTTTTCTGTCTCCCTCTTAGCTAGACAAAGAGATTAGTACAGCGCAAGCGTAAGACAGGCCCCAAAGGTCTTGCCTATATAAACTTTTGGATCACATCACTTGATTGTGACCTTTGTTGGAGCATTAGCCCCAAGGGTTGCCTTATTCTGCAGAATAAAATCGTGTTGGACCAGATCTCTGCCTCCTCTTGTTCTTGGTAAACAAATTGGAAAGTCTACCAGGGAAAAGAACACAATTTTTGTAACAGTCCTGCAGGGAGTGGCGGTCTGCCAGGCAGAAGCCCACCGGAAGAGCTGCGGTGGTGGCGGCAGCCGTAGCAGCAGCAGACTCTCCCTCTTCCTGGATGGTGGCTGTCTCACAGGTACTGGCTGTGCTCATCTTCTCTTTTCCTCCTCTCTCTCCAGCAAATGTGACTCTGGATCCAGACACAGCTCATCCCTGGCTCATCCCCTCAGAGGATCATGGAAGTGTGAGAATGGGAGACAAAAGAAAAAATCTGCCTGACAATCCTGAGAGATTAAGCCAACATGCTTTTGTGTTGGGACATGAGGGATTCACAGCAGGCGGACATTTCTGGGAAGTCCTGGTGGGAAGTGGGGGCAAGTGGGTTGTGGGGGTCACCGGGAAGACTGTGAGAAGGAAGGGGACTGTTGAATTAAATCCTGAGGAAGGGATCTGGGCTGGGAAGAATGTTTCAGGTGTATACCAGGCTTCCCACCCCCCTCATTTCCCTCTCCTGTTCTTGAGTAGGGAGCTCAAGAGGATCCGGGTCTCTCTGAACTGTGGGCAGGGGGTCTTTTACAATGCTGACAGAGGGACCCTCCTCTACTCCTTCTCTGGAGCCTCATTCTCTGGAGAGACCCTCCTGCCCTTCTTTCATGTATGGGGAAACGCCCACCTCGGAATCTCTTCTTAAGGCAGCTCAGAGCCTTCCTCACAGGCCCTCCTCTCCAGACCAGAACGATTAATCTAAACATCAAGGCGTTCTTAGTCAAGAGCACCAGTTTCCCTCCTGCAAAGGCCCTCAGAGAGGCCTGCAGTCACAGTCACCAGAACATAACACACTAAAATGGTGCCTGATTTCCTCCCTCCCTTTCCCAAAGTTTCCTCACCCCTCTGCAACCTATTTCATAAAGAGACAGTAGCACATTAACATCATAAATAACCAAGCTCTGCTCTTGGAAAAGACACCCATGACCTTCAGTCCTGGTTTCCGGTTTCCTTTTCTCTCCTCCCTCTTCCCACAATACTTCCACTAGCTGTTAAGATGCCCCCCTGCCCCAACCCAAACCCTGGCTCTCTCACACATATGTATTCACACCCACGCTCCATCCATCGTTGCTCTGTAGGGAGCCTGATGTGACAGTTTAGCCAATACAACTATTCAGAAAGGCCTACTGATCTGTTGTTTCACAAACACCAATGTATCTCCTATGTGATTTCCATTAAGAATGGGGTGTGGGTGGGCTTGGATTCAGCAAGCCCAAGGGAATGCTATTCTAAAGGGCCCGCTGGGCCATCTTATTTATTTTTTAATTTAAAAATAAATTGCCAAGGCATGGTGTAGCTCAGCAACCACATGCCTTAAAACTGCGAATGCCCCTGGGAACAATACTATGTGATAATGCATCTTTCTTTGCAGGATCATTGTTTGGAAAGAAAACATGGCTGCCCTGTGGGCCCATGGGAGGGGGAACTGTGTGTTTTTCCATACGATGACTTGGAGAAATGGCAGGATGTCATCGTGTACTGTTGTTGCTTGGATGCAGTTTTAAAATATATCGCAAAGCAGGAGGATTGTAATTAATGTATAAAAAATCAAGAAAAAGCACCTACCCATCTCCCATAATAGTATGACGTCCCCCCCACCCAAATGTCACCCACCCATGCAACCATTCAGACCCTGCCCCCAATCTTCAGGAGGGTATTCTTAGTCTGCCACAACCCCCACCTCCACCTAACTTTCACAGGGCTGAACATTTGGTTCATGACTAGTTTTGAACATGTTGACATGTATAATTCTATCAAGGGTTTATCTTTCTGTTCTTTGTGCGTGTGTTTTCTGGTTCGAGATATACACACTGCTTCTCTCCATCTCTGTTTTCTATTTATTTATCTCTCTGTCTCAAGGAAAAACAGAAAGCTGGACTTGGTGGAAAGAATCAGTCTGCATGGTTGGCTGGCTGAAATTGGAAGAGGAGAATCCTGGGGGCGTGGAGCATACACTGAAACATTTTGCTGGACCTCCCTCTTGTTTGCATTCTCTCCTTTCTCCAAGGAAGCGGGGGGGGGGCATGTGGAATTCCTTGACTAGCACTGTGCCACCTCTAGTCTTCTTCTGTTGCAATTATGCATTATGCCATTATTATGCAAAGGATCCAGGTAGCTGGAACGTTTCTAACCATTTTAGAGCATTTGGGGGAAAGGCCATGCAAATACATTATAAAATCTTTACAACAAATTGAGCTATGCAAATCAGGTGTGAGTGTGGTGTGTGTGTGTGTGTGTGAATACCCGCCCCCACCCTTGCCATCAGTTGCTTGTCCCAGCCTCACATAGGCTTATAAGCAACTATTTAATGGCTGAGTCCAGTTCAGCCAACAAGCCGGGAGCATTTATTAGTATATTAAGACAAGGGCTGCAATCAAAAGCACAAAGAACTGGGCACAGTCTTTGCTATGCTTGGTTGGCAAGTCTGTTTTCTTGGGCTGACAGTTTCAATTAGACTGCACAGTGCTCTGGGTTAGGGCTCCATCCATCCATCCCATGTCCTCCACCCCTCCAGAATATTCCATTCTACCACTGCCCTTTTACACTTTTCTTTGTCAGCAGACATTCAACATTCCATATACTGTGCATGCTCAGTCCTTGTTGAGCTAGGATTTTTTTATTTTATTTTTTTTGCCCCAATACATTATGAGCTTTTCTAGATAAGGCTTTTATTGTGCATTGTGCATTCCTCAATTGTGGAAGTTTACAGGGCCATTATTTATTGTTTATTTATGTATTGCATTTATATCCCGCGTTTTTTCCTCCTTAAGGAACTCAAGGCGACGTAGATAATCCTCCTCCTCTACATTTTAGCCTCACAACAGCAACCCTGTGAGGTGGGTTGGGCTGAGAGTCTGTGACTAGCCCAAAGTCACCCAGTGAACCATGGCCAAGTGCAGACTAAAACCTGGATCTCCCAACTCCCAGCCCAACACTCTAGCCACTACACCACACTGGCTCTCGTCATCCTCCTGTTTTGCTCCCGTCATTTCTCACCACTTTTCCTGTTCTTTTTTCTGAATGGGAAAATACAGTATTTGTGGGGGATACCACTACCAAACCCAAACCATCCACCTGTATAGATGCACCATTCCGCTTTGCTTCACCATGTGTTTCGAGAGGGGTTGTCATGCTATCAGTGACAATTACGGGGGGGGTCCAACACCACACCTCCTTAGTTACCCCCCCACCTTCTCACCCACCCACTGGCTACTTCTGCTACCACCTTCTCTCTTCAGCTACAGCTAGAACCACCACCTCCTCCCTTTGTCCTTCTTGCCTGTGGCCACCTCCACCACCAGTTCACCCACCTGTGTCCACTGCCTCCTCTCCAAAGAGTTTCCCCTGGGGGAGTCAGCAGTGCTTTTCATTGGGATCAGAGCTGGCGCTCCACTCCGCAGTTCCACCCACTATCTTAAGACTGCTCTCAAATAGCAGCAGCAGCAGCAAATTGGCTGCAAAGGCGGCAGGCCGGTGGGCAGATTGGCTGCAAATTGGCAGCAGAAGTGGCAGCGAGTGAACAGTGCTCTGCTCCACTTCACACCTGCCATCCTAGGGGACAGCATGCCCAGCGATGCCTTAAAGATGCAGGGCAGGAGGGGGAGAATGGGCTTCTGAACCTGCGCAAGTGCGGCATGTCACTGCTGCAGGTGGATCTCTGCACAACGTACTTGCAGGGGCCCCTAGATAATACAAGCAAACTTGAGCACATGCAGCCCCTTTCCACCCAACCCTCCTCCCCCCTGAATACACAAATGAGAAAAGTGTAACTGCTTGCTTTGACAGGGACAGTACTGGCTAAGCACATGGGGGGCGGGGGGGGGAGCAGACTTTTGAAGAACTGTGGATTCTACATACAAGTGGCCAAGGTAGGGATCGGAGGCAGCGGAAGTGAAAAGGGGAGGCAAGGAAGTTGAAATGGAAAAGTTCTGTGGCTGCAAACGAAAGCCTCCCTTCGTGCATGCACACAGAGGTTCGTGCTGAGAGGGGGGAGGAGCTATACCAGAGGGGGTGGACAGTGGGCGGACAATGCTGCCGACATCTGGAAACATCCCACCAGGCGCCACCCGCCAATGTACATGCCAAGTAGCGGTACAAAAGCGGTGCTATGCAGTGAGTTATTCGCCTCGTCTACAAAAGCCCTGTGTGATGGTGGCGGTGGTTTTTTAAAAAATGTGCTGTACTTCTACAAATCTCAGTGTTCCTCTGAGCATGCTGATGCTACCTCTTGTGTCTCAGTGGGGCAGCTGGGCCGTTTTGGCTTCAAAACTGTTGGCACTCAGCCCTCTGAGTTCACTATTAGAGGGAGGGAGTGGGACATCCACAGAATGAACAAGGCTGCAGTGAGGCACCACGGTCCCTGACTCCTTAAGGGTCATCTCCTTCTTCCCAGACTAGGTCTGGTAGCCGCCCAGAGAAGCCTAGCCGTGGACAACCCCTCACCACAAAACAGATGGGAGGGGGCCTGTAGGGATGCTTCCCAACAGGTTTCTTGTGCTCTGATGCCCTTGCAGGTTCATCCCTGCTTGCAGCCAAATTCAGCCTCAAACTAGGAAGTGATGGAGGTTGGGATTGGGAGAAGGACGTCTAGTGGAAATCTCCCTTTCTAGGGAGAGCACAGCCATCGGGAGTTGTTCCCTGCAGCAGAGGCGTCACCATTAAGAATATAATTGCTGACTTCCTGGGGCATGTGGATGAGTAAATTTCAGTGACCATCATGGAGTGATTAGGGAACGTAACATGGTGGGTGTAGGGAGGCCTTTGTGCAGGAAGTTCCAAAACTGTGGCACCACCACTGAGAAGGCTCTCAATATTCTGACAATTAACTAAACCTCAGATGGTGGAAGCATTCGTAGGAGAGTATCTTAGGAAAATCTCAATTTGTAGGGCACAGAACATATGGCGGGCATTCCTTCAGATAAGCAGGGTCCAGGTCGCGTGTGGTGTATAAAGGTCTACAACTGGGTCTGGAACAAAACAGGCTACCAGTGTAGATTTTTCAGGAGTGGTGGAATGTCGTCCCCATGGCTTCTCTCAGCTAAACTTCTAGTCTTTGTATTTCAGCCTAACTAGTTTGCTAACCAACTTCAAAGGCAGGCCCTCACAGAGTGCTTTATAGCAGTCCAGTCTAGAGGTTACTGAGGCAGTAATTCAGGAAAGACTTGAACACAGAGCCAAAAAAATGCCATAGTTGGTACCTCTCAAATACCGCCCCTCCCCCCGGAGGGGGTGCCACCATGTTTCTGGGTTGCCACCAGATGGCCGTCTGCAGGCCAAGATAAAACTAGCAAGGCCTCCTCTGATGATGTTAGCAAACACAGAGGTCTGTGTTTTGAGGCAGGCAGGCAAGCTGGTCCCAAGTTATTCAGGGCTTTATTTGCCAACAGCAACGCCTTGACGGGGCTCAGTAGCTAATCGGCAGCCACTGCAGTTGCTTCAACGCTGGTGTAATATGTGCTCAGCCAGGGACCCACTCAGCATCCTTGCCACCACATTCTGCAAAACGTACAACTTCCGGATCAAACACAAGGGTAGCCCCACATAAAGCTCATTACAGTACACAAGGTTACCAATGCCTGGATGATAGTGACAGAGCTATTCCTGTCCAGGAAGTGGCGTAGCTGACATAACAACTGGAGCTGGTAATAGACACTCCTCGCCACAGAAGTCACTTGGGCTTTTGCTAACAATGATGAATCCAGGAGGAGCCCCAAACAATACACCTAATCTTTCTCAGATGTGTGTTCTCAGGCTCATGGTGTCAATTAGAATCCACAAGTGGGACTCATAATAAAATACACTCCATCTTCCTAATGCGAAAGTTCCTATTCAGGATCCAGCCAGCCCTCTCCAATACTCCTCCGATACTCCATTACATCCCCCTTTTCAGTTATTATTTTCAGACGGACACTCAATTTTTCATAGCTACTGAGCTTATGCAGTCCTCATTGGTCTATTTTTTTTTTTGCCCCTTCTTTTTTAAAGTCCTTTTACATCACTGTCTCAAGCCTTTGGGTTGTTCAAAGGTCTTTACTCAATCCTGGGAGCTAATTAGGAGGATGGCTGAACAAATCTCCCCTGGGAGCAGGTTATGCAAAATGGGAGCAATGACGGAGGATAACAGGGCCGGCCCTACCGTTAGGCAAGAGTACGGCAGCCGCCTCAGGCAGCAGATGCTAGGAGATGGCCAGCTTAGGTTCATGCACCAGTTGTGCAAACCAACCTGGACAAAAATAGCCTAGTTTTTGTTATCCATTATTCTGGACTACAGTAATGCATTATGTGTGTGGCTGCCTTTGAAGTTAGTGCAAAGGAGCCTTTTGGACAAGTAGCAAAGTAACATGCTTTAAATAAATACATGGAAAAGGTCGCACTCATTTTATTAGGCTTGAGACAGATTTAGAAGGCACCCTGCTTTAAAAGTCAGTTCATGTCAGATTCAGTGGAGTTATCGTGTGTGTGTGCACGCGCGCGCCCACGTGTGTGTGTGTGTATACATGGGGCATTGTTTCACTTAGGGTGCAATCCCTAAGTGACACAATGCCCTATGTATACACACACATGAGTGCGTGTATACAGAAAAATATCCTCGGATGGAAAAAACGTCCTACAACTCCCAGCATTCCCCAGCTAGCCATACTGGCTAAGGAACGCTGGGAGTGGAAGGACTTTTCTCTGTCTAAACATGCATAGGATTGCGCCTTTAGTAACTATCAGGGCCTGCAGTTGTAGTTTCCCATGCAGAATAAATCCCAGTCATTACCTCAACTGAACTCAAGATGGCAATGTTGTTCACTGAGAACCATTTTGGCCAAGGGGAATTTTGTCTTGTTTGAGGTTTTGTTAGCTTCCTTTGATAACAGGACAATTTTCTGAAATAGAATTTCATGCACTTTGAAATTGGGTAAAATATGGATTTTAAAATGTTCAAAGTTTTAGTTCCTAGAACATATCAACCTCAAACTGAGTTCCTGCTAATAATGTTAACCATAGGATTCCTGTGTTGCTGTTGTTGTTTTTAAATTAGGAAAATATAAATTCAAATCCTTGGAAGCGAATGGAAGAGGGAGTCTCAAGAACTCCACTTTTCCTTTCTCCCAGAGTTTCCGTTTTGTGAAGCTAAGGCTGCACGTAGCAGTACACACCACCTGTGTGGGGGTTGTCTTGTGATGTCTCCAGCCTCAAGGTGAGAATGGGGCCCAGTTAATGCGGCTGAGGGAACTTTTACACACTGGGCCTGGGAAAACTCTGCCTGCCAGCCTGTGATTGGCTAACGAGGACCACGTTGGCAGGGGCTTGAGCATAAAATGGGGGGCGGGGGGATCGCAGCTGCCATTGTCTTAGTCCCTGTCTTGCTTTTGGCTTGTAACTTTGGGTATCACCCTTTGGGCCCTGTTCTTTTTGAAGACCTGTACTTAGGGATATATAGACAAGTTTAGGTAACTTTGTTATTTTGCCTTAAAGTATTGTTTCGACTGATGCAGTGAATATGGACTTGAGCACGCTCCGGGAGAGAGCGCAGGACAGGAAGGCCTGGCGTGCTATGGTCCATGGGGTCACGAAGAGTCGGACACGACTGAACAACTGAACAACAACTACAACAACATTGTTTCCAAATGTTGCTCTGGTTCTTGTATGCCTTTCATTCCCATTCCCTTTGCAAATAAACTTAACTCCTACCTCCAGGATTGTGTATGCTTCCTTCCAAGAAAGCTTTGGTATTAAATCCAGAGTCTTCTGCTTGGTTAATGCTAGTGTTTTAAGGTTTCAGGCGTAGGCCTTTGGAACAGAGAGGGCCACTTTGGGCTCTTATGTCATAAACCTTAGGAGTGTCCTGTAAGGTCTGACAATCCCCTGACTCAGGCTGAGGTAGACGTAAGGGGGGGGGGGGCAGTCTGCCTGGCTGGGTCAGTGTTCAGACTGAGCCACCTTTTGTCCCTGCCTACATAGTTGGGACTTTGGGCAACCCCCTTCCTCCCTTCACTTAGAACATTTACTTGGGGATCTAGTTTTCTTCCAAAATCATTTCAGTCATCTTCTGAAGTCCCAGCTAACAGCTTCCTGGTCCAGTCTGTCTGAAATGGGGGAAAAAATTGGAATATTATGCAGAAAAAAGTGTTCAATGGGGCCTGCTCCAAGGAAGTATGCATATTATTATTATTATTATTATTATTATTATCATCATCATCATTTCTATACCATCCCTTAGCTGATGCTCCCTGGTCTTACAGAAGTTAAAACATTAAAATACAATATACAAAATTTAAAAGCCATTTACATAAAAGCACACAGGTGATACACATATAACATATAACTAAAAACAACTGTGAACTGTCAGTCATAACTAAAGACACATCTAGGGCCGATTAAAACTCATCATGTGCTGCCAAATGCCTGGGAAAAGAGATAGGTCTTAACCTGGTGCCAAAAAGGTCGCAACGTTGGTGCCAGGAGGACCTCATTGGGGAGCTCTTTCCACAGATGGGGAGCCACCACCAAGAAGGCCCTCTCCCTTGTTGCCACCCTCTGAGCTTCCCTCGGAGGAGGCACCTGGAGGAG
Source organism: Heloderma charlesbogerti (assembly GCA_026122225.1). NCBI lineage: Eukaryota > Metazoa > Chordata > Lepidosauria > Squamata > Helodermatidae > Heloderma > Heloderma charlesbogerti. Next base: position 43,653 of record JANEZZ010003233.1, read on the forward strand.
AACCTTAGCTGCTGAGCATAGTGTATGGGTCGCTTCATTTCGGGAGAGGCATGCCATCAGGTATTGCAGTCACAAGCCGTGTAAGGCTTTATAGGTTAAAACCAGCACCTTGAATTGAGCTTGGAAGTATATAAGCCAGTACAAATGAATGGGCCAGAGTTGGTCTTACATGTGCGGACCTTCTGGTCCCTGTTATGAGTCTGGCTGCCGCATTTGGCGCCAGTGGCAGCTTCTGAACCGTCTTCAAAGGCAGCCCCACGCAGAGCACGTTGCAGCAATCTAACTTGGAGGTTGCCAGAGAGGATAGACCACTGAAGCCAGACTGATTGCATGGAAAGGTCCTAGATTCATCTTCCAATCCAGACTGGTGGCAGTTTGATACGTACGCACCTGTCTTGACACCAAGGAGGTGAACGTGAAAAGGGAAAGGAGAGAAACACATTCTTTCCTTGAACTCCAATTTCTTATTGTGCCTAATACGTTTTGAGAATGTGCTTTGTAAGAGGTAGCAACTGTCATGAGAAGTTTCTGTCTCATCTGGAAGAGGACTTCATGCATTTTGTTACAACAACCCACCAGGAACGTGCACTGGAGCGGCACTGCATGACTCTAAGGGGAAGAGTTTCCCCCATACAGTGTGATTGGCACAGAGAATTGGGGTGGGCGGGGTTACTTAAAACCAGCTGTTCTGGGTCATTCATTGGCCTTCAAAGTAATATGAGGTTGGGGTGAGGTAATAACAGGCTTCCACAGTATCTCCTGCCATGGGGAGATGTACTGCCACCCATTGGTGAGCATGAAGAACACCCAGGCTTCCTCCCAACCTGGGAGCTGCGAAGGGGGGTTGGGCTCATCCTAGCAACGGCACGGTGGTCCCGGGTCGCTACTCCCGCAGTTCACTCTCCTTTCTTGGGAGGAAGGCTGGGATTTGTTTGACTGCTTTTGTGGAGCAGCCAGACAAGCAAGCTCTCCTCTACTCTCTCCTGCAGGAAGGGGGGGGGCTTAATTGAAGAGAAAACTCCCTGGAAAAGACCCTGATGCTGGGAAAGATTGAAGGCAAAAGGAGAAGGGGACGGCAGAGGATGAGATGGCTGGATAGCATCACCGATGCAATGGATATGAACCTGAGAACACTCCGGCAGAGAGCGCAGGACAGGAAGGCCTGGCGTGCTCTGGTCCATGGGGTCACAGAGGGTCGGACACGACTGAACGACTGAACAACAACAGCAATGAGGTCTAGGCACTTGGAGCATGTCTTGGTCTCATAGAGGCCAACGAAGGCCACCACCAGCAACAACCTTCCCTGCAGGATAGAGCGGCAGGGAGCTTGCTTGTCTGGCTGCTCCACAGCAGAGGAGACTCTGCAACGCAGCAGCCAAACAATCCCAGCCTTCCTCCCAAGCATAGAGCTGGGGGAGAGTGGGCCGGGACCACCGTGCAGTTGCTAGGGTGTTCCCACCCGCCTTGGCAGCTGCAAGGTTGGAAGCACCAATGGGTGGTGCTACAACCCATCACGGGCAAGCGATCCTGTGGAAGCCTGTGATTAACCCATTATTAGGGGGTTAACCCATTATATGGACTCGATGGCCTCGTAGGCCCCTTCCAACCCTACTATTCTATCGTTCTATTCTATGATTTTATTTTCTTGGGCTCCAAGATCACTGCAGACAGTGACTGTAGCCATGAAATTAAAAGACGCTTGCTCCTTGGGAGGAAAGCTATGGCAAACCTAGACAGCATAGTAAGAAGCAGAGACATCACCTTGCCGACAAAGGTCCGTCTAATCAAAGCTATGGTTTTCCCAGTAGTAACATATGGCTGTGAGAGCTGGACTATAAGGAAGGCTGAGCGCCAAAGAATTGATGCTTTCGAACTGTGGTGCTGGAGAAGACTCTTACGAGTCCCCTGGACTGCAAGGAGGTCAAATCAGTCCATCCTAAAGGAAATCAACCCTGACTGCTCATTGGAAGGACAGATACTGAAGCTGAAGCTCAAATATTTTGGCCACCTAATGCGAAGAGAAAACTCCCTGGAAAAGACCCTGATGCTGGGAAAGACTGAAGGCAAAAGGAGAAGGGGGCGGCAGAGGATGAGATGGCTAGATAGCATCACCGATGCAATGAATATGGACTTGAGCACGCTCCGGGGGAGAGCGCAGGACAGGAAGGCCTGGCGTGCTCTGGTCCATGGGGTCACGAAGAGTCGGACACGGCTGAACGACTGAACAACAATTCTATGATTCACTCGGCTGCAAAGCAGACAGATTAGATCCTGGCGAGCACACTAGTTAATAAAACTTGCTTGTTAATAAAAACCCAGCTTTCAAAAAACAGCAACAACCCTGATCTAAATGAGGCGCAAATTATGCCCAGTTCCCCCCCCCCAAAAGGAACGTTACATATCAAAGAAGCTGCATTCCCACGCATCCCGCATTCGCAGCCAGCAGAGCTCCGGAGTGACTCCCCTCCTTCCAGGAAACGGAACTCCCAGTTGCCGAAGGCAAACAGAGAAAACGAAAGTGCTCCTTTCCCTCCGGAGTGCGAGGCGGCCATGGCAGCGGAGGGTCTCTTGAAGGAGCTCTGCGATGAAACTACTTGTCCCATCTGCCTGGAGTTCTTCAAGGATCCAGTGACCACAGGATGTGGGCACAGTTTCTGCCACGCCTGCCTGGCCCGGGGCTGGGGGGACGCAGACGCGGAGGCTGCCTGTCCGCAGTGCAGAGAAACGGTTCAGCAGAGCAGCCTCAGGCCACATCGGCAGCTGGCCAACTTCGTGGAAATCACCAAGAAACTCGTGCGGCGCGGGGGAAAGGGGGGAGGAGAAAGCGGGGGAGTCTGTGAGATACACCAGGAGCCCCTGAACCTTTTCTGTAAGGACGATGAAACCCCCATGTGTGAGGAGTGTGGCAGATCCAAGGAGCACAAATACCACGAGGCGGTTCCTCTGGAGGAGGCTTTCCAAGCGTGCAAGGTAGGGAACCACTGCGTATGTTTATGAGGGGGAAATGCTGTCGATTGGGGGGGGGGTGTTTTTTAAATGGATTCACTCCTACTAGAGTGTTGGACTAGGAGCCGGGAGAACCAGGTTCTAGTCCCCACTCGGCCATGGAAGCTCACTGGGTGACATTGGGCCAGCCACAGACTCTCAGCCCAACCTACCTCACCGGGTTGTTGTTGTGAGGATAAAATGGAGAGGAGGAGGATAATGTAAGCTGCCTTGGGTTCCTTGCAAGAGGAAAAAAGGTGGGATATAAATGCAATAAATAAATAAATAGAGCAGGGCTGGACCAAGACATTTCTCTGCCTGAGGGAGAGTAGTGAATGCCTCTGCACGCACCCACGCGTCAAGGAATGGAGCCACCCATCCCTCCCTCCTCTGCCTGCCCAATATGTATTCGTTCTAGCTAGGGAAGATGTTTCACATCCTCCACGGTTAGTAGGGGGACCAAATGGGCTGGCGTTCGGCCCCCCAGCCAAGCCCTCAATGATCCAAACCTGAATTTTTGTTTTCTGCTCAGGCTCAGATCTGTAGCTGCGTGGAGATCATGAAGAAGAAGAGAATAAAAATTCTGGCCTGTAAAGCCGATACAGAAAAGGAAAGCCAATACCTGCTTGTAAGTGTCACTCTTACTGGGAAGTGGGCATGGATTACTATTATCCATAATAATAAAAGAGGATGTGTGCCTGTTGAGCTTTCTGTTGATATGTCATCGCCATCGTGCCAAGACCATAAAACCAAGACACCTAAAGCTTGCCATGAGTACTTAGGGGACCCTAGTGGTGTATCCCTCAGGGTTACTTTGTTTTTAAAATGCATTAGGATGCAATCCTATGCATGTTTAGACAGAGAAAAGGCCTGCAACTCCCAGCATTCCCCAGCCAAAGCTGGCTGGGGAATGCTGGGAGTTGTAGGCCTTTTCTCTGTCTAATCATGCATAGGATTGCGCCCTTAATTAATTGTAATGTGTCCGTGTGGTTAAAGCCTGCCATAAGTTACATCCTCAGTCACTAGGGGCAGAGTCCTCTAGCCAGTGCATCGCTCTGCAGTCAAAAGAGTTTGAATCTGGGAGTGGGTAGGCCGAGGGACCGAGTTATATGGCTACCCGCCCTCCTGTGGGGCAGCCCACCCTCAGGGGAGTGGAGTGGAGTAGGCAGATCCCTCCCTCAGGGGGCTATGGGGGGCACCATGACAGGGGCCATGCATAGGGGTGCCAGCAGGCAGGCTTCCCTCCAGGTGGGCAGAATGTGTCCAGCTCTGCCAGCTGCATAGATTTGCCTGATGGCTTCGCTGTATCAAACTAAGGGCTATTCCAAGCCATTCAGACCTGGGTACTTGACTAGTAAATAACAAAAAAAGTACTTATTATGTGAAAAACTGAATATAAAAAGCAGAAGAGTCAAAAGCTCTGAGGCAGCCACGCTCCCCAGAATATCTGTTATTTGGAATACCCTAATCTCCCACAGAAATGGTTCTTGAAAGGCCATTCTAAACGTGATCCCTTGTGAGTCTTTAAGAAACTCTTTCCTTGTTTAATTTTATATCTTTGAAAACTCACAACTGCCTTTTCTATTAAAATCTCATAAACTGCCTCTTGATGATGCAAGACTGTTTATATTTTTGACATTAACCAGTTTTTCTCCTGACATTAACCAACTTTCTATCTGCTCGTTGCAGAAGCAAACTAGTGCAGAGAGGGAAAAGACAGTGACTCAGTTCCAGGAACTGCATGAGTTTCTTGAAGTACAAGAGAAGCTCCTGCTGGCCCAGATGGAAGAGGTGGAGAAGGAGATTGCAAGGAAAAGGGATGAGCACCTGGCCAGACTCTCCAGGGAACTCTCCTCTCTTGAAAGTACCATCTGGGAGATGGAGGAGAAGTGTCAGCAGCCAGCAAGTGAGCTCCTGCAGGTAAGACTGTGGCAGAAAAGCTCTCCAGGGGCAGGCTGGCTCCAAACCTTTCTGTGCCTCCTTCACCTAGACAAGGATAAAGGGTTCCAGTTTGAGGTACTGAGAACTAGCTCTGTTAAGTACAAGAGCATCCAAGATGAACAGGACCATGCATTTACCTTTGAATAGAACTATGAAATCTTTGGCTGTTTTCACCTCTCTGCTAATGTGCAGTGTCCTAATCCCTCCCAATTAGGTACTACTCATGCCCTGCTTATGGGCATGTTTGGCCACTGCTGGGAACAGGATTCTGGACTAGATGGACCCCTTTTCTTCAGGACTTAAGAACAAAAGAAGAGCCCTGCTGGATCAGACCAAGGGTCTGTCTAGTCCTTCATTCTGTTCACACATTGGCCAACCAGCTGTCGACTAGTTTTAACTGTGCAAAAGCACTCCTGGCCACCGCTGAAACCTGAGCATCCAGGCTTAGGGCTGAATCCAGGAGCACCCCCAAACTGTGAACCTGAGTCTTCAGGGGGAGTGTAAGCCCATCCAACACAGGCTGAATCCCTATTCCCCTTTGACTGACCAGGAGCACCTCCGTCTTGTCTGGATTAAGTTTTGATTTGTTCTCCCTCATCCAGTCTACTACTGATGCCAAACACTGGTTAAGGACAGAAACAGCTTCCTTGGAATCTGGTGGAAAGGAGTAGTAGAGCTGGGTGCCATCAGAATATTGGTGGCACCGAACTCCAAAACTCCGGACAACCTCTCGCAGTGGTTTCATGTAGATATTAAATAGCATGGGGGACAGAACAGAACCCTGAGGGACCCCACAAGCTAACGGCCACGGAGTCGTTTTATCTGACTTCTCTTATGTATTATGTATTAAGACTTATGTTATGTATTATTTCAGGGCTGGAAAGCCTTGTTTTTGGCATATCTCTTATTTTTAAAGGGATATGCTACCTTCTGCGTGTTTTCTTGCCTTAAAGAGAGCACCAAATTTATCAGACTGATGTGCACAGAGAAATGGGTGAGTGCAAAGAAAGGAACAGGTAGTCCTCTCTAGCTCCCAGCACAGCCCCCAATCCATACACACTTTTCTTTTGTGACAGTCCAAGATGCAAAGGCTTTTTTAACCCCCATTGTAGGAAGTTATATCCTCTTGCCTCAGTCCTTGAGTGGAGAATGCAGAGCATCACAAGCTGAACATGAGTGGTTCACAGGGCATCTCCATGGAGTGGGGTCTGGCAGGCACTGAGCTCCCTCTTCTTTCTGTCTTTCCCCCTCTAGGACATGAGAAGCACCTTGCAGAGGTAAGTGGATCCTACTCATTCCCATTGCTGGTGGGAAGGGTCTGGATGGCATGAGAAGAACAAGGCCCTCCAGGCTCCTGAGGAGAGAATGTAGGTCTCCAGTATTTCACTTATAAAATAGGGTCACTCTTTTGAACTCATAGCACTCTTTCCGCCAAAGGTTACTGCCAGAGTATGGCCCCCTCTTCTCCATCACACATGGTTGAAGAAATGTCTCTCCTGTGTGTTTTATTCATTTACTCTGCAAAATGTACGAAACTTACAAAACTAAACAAACAGGAACTTTCCAAATGTGCTCTTAAATGTATCAGTACTCATTCACCCCATTTCTCTGAGCAGTGAGAAGTTTGCAGTGCTTTCCTGGGTTTAGTTTTCTTTCAAAGTGAAGGCTTTTGGCACTTTGTAATATTTGGATTTATTTACAAATGCAGAATTTGTCAGGAATGATTCCAGGCATGTGGAGATAGTTAGCAGCTCAGACTCTGAAGGGGAATAGCCAGAACTGGGGGAGGTTTCCTCCCTAGTGAGCTCAGATATGGATAGGCGTGCTTCTCAGGACTTTGGCTTACAGATGGCTCGACCTGAAGCCCCTCCCCTTTCCTCCCCCGTGAGAACCCAGGTCTCGGAGGAGGAGGAGGAGGGTGCGGGGTGTGACTTGAGGGATGCTAGAGTTCGGCGCGGAGCAAAGCGGGAAAAGTTAGAGGCGGAGCTCAGACGTTCCACCTGGTTGGCTATGCGTGATAGCCTACGTAGGAGGGCACAACTGTAAGGGAGGGGCACCCCCCCCCCAAGTTATTCTGGCCCGCAAGTTCTTGTTCAAACTGCCAGCAACATCTCTGATTCCCACTTCGCTCCCCTACTGATATGCGTAATTGTGTGGATTAGCTGTTTTCCTTTGTAGCCTGAGAGTCTCTGAGGATTTGCATTTGTAAAGAACCTGGTAGCTAACTAATAAAGTAATGTGGCTGGAGAGGACCAAGGGACTTGACAGAACTTGAGCATAGGTGGAGGTATAGCTTAACTGTTCCAATGACAGCTAAATGCACTGGCCCACTTCAGATCTTCTGAAGGAGGCACCCACAAATCACTTGATGCTGTTTGCTTACAAAGCCCCCAAGATGCAGTTAGTTTCTCTCTCTCTCTCTCATAAACTGAAGTCTCTATTGCTTCTCTTCGCATACAGACATCTAGATTGCATCACCTTTAGCTGGAAGGGGGGAAGAAAGGCATGGCCCTTTTCAAGACTTTCCAGGTGTTTCCTCACCATTCATTTTGCCAGCCATCACCTTAAAAAAAAGATGTTCCTGGAAAGTTTGCCCCTGGCTAACTTCTGCTTCCAGAAGCAGGGCTTCTGCTTCCAGATTCTATTGCAGGATTCAGGTCTGCTCCTTATACGGGCTAACATGGGCTTTGCTTTCAGGGACTTCTTTTATCTGCAAGTTCTACATGTTTAATTATACAGCCACAAGCTGGCACTGTGGTATAGCGGAACTGTGCAATTACATCCATTAAAGCGGATTGACATTTATTACTGCATTATCCCTGATCTTTTAAAAACCGGGATGAAGGTCAGAAAAAGCGGGAGACATGCTAGAGGTTGACAACATCGTGTAAAGGACCCGCAAACTTCTCTGAGTGACCATTCATGAACACACAATAAAAGCCTTGTGTAGAAATGCCCTTGAAGTCATTCTCTTGGCTTCTTTAATGTAGCCTTTTAAATGATGTAGTAGTTTTAATAGTCTAATGCTCTACTGTTTTTAATATTCTTTTTTGCTTGTTTTAAGGGTTTATTGCATTCATTCATTCATTACATTTCTGTACTGCCCAATAGCTGAAGCTGACTGGGCAATTCTCAAAAGTTGTTGTTGTGCATTCGTTCAGTCGCTTCTGACTCTTCGTGACTTCATGGACCGGCCCACACCAGAGCTTCCCGTTGGCCATCGCCACCCCCAGGGCCCCCAAGGTCGAGCCCATCACCTCCAGAATATCATCCATCCATCTTGCCCTTGGTCGGCCGCTCTTCCTTTTGCCTTCCACTTTCCCTAGCATCAGCATCTTCTCCAGGGTATCCTGTCTTCTCATTATGTGGCCAAAGTACTTCAGTTTTGCCTTTCATATCATTCCCTCAAGTGAGCAGTCTGGCTTTATGTCCTGGAGTATGGACTGGTTTGATCTTCTTGCAGTCCAAGGCACTCTCAGAATTTTCCTCCAGCACCACAGTTCAAAAGCATCTATCTTCCTTCACTCAGCCTTCCTTATGGTCCAGCTCTCGCAGCCATAGTTACTACGGGGAATACCATTGCTTTCACTATGCGGACCTTTGTTGTCAGTGTGATGTCTCTGCTCTTAACTATTTTATCAAGATTTGTCATTGCTCTCCTCCCAAGAAGTAAACGTCTTCTGATTTCCTGGCTGCAGTCAGCGTCTGCAGTAATCTTTGCGCCTAGAAAGACAAAGTCTGTCACTGCCTCCACGTTTTTCCCTCTGTTTGCCAGTTATCAATCAAGCTGGTTGCCATAATCTTGGTTTTTTTGAGGTTTAACTGCAACCCAGCTTTTGCACTTTCTTCTTTCACCTTCATCATAAGGTTCCGCAGCTCTTCCTCGCTTTCAGCCATCAAAGTGGTATCATCTCTGCACCACACGAGGCTCTCTCAAAAGTTAAAGCCATAGAATACAACATGACAAAACATAACATAAAACTTCTCAAAGTTTAAAACTACAGTATAAAACCAAAGTAAAATCTAGCAGCACTGTAAAGATGTAAAAATACAGTAACACATTTTAAAACAACAAAAACCAAAGGACTGAAATGCCTGGGAGAATAAAAGTTCTCAACCTGGTGCCCCAAAAAACTACAACATAGGAGCAAGGAGATTCTCTTTGGGGAGGTCATGCCACAACTTGGGTGCCACGAATGGAAAAGCCCTCTCCTTAGTAGCCACCTGCCTCATTTGTATATGGGAGGAGATGATCCGTCAAGTAACTGGACCCCAAGTTGCTTAGGGCTTTGAAAGTTCACACCAGCACTTTGAATTGTGTGCAGAAATTGACTGGAAACCAGTTTACCTCACAAAGCACTGGCAAAGTATGTTAATATCAATCATGCCATTAGCGGTGTTGTTACCCTATTGTAGAGCCGCTGAAGTTTCCGGTATAACACTGAAATGAAAAATGAAAACCAGAATAGAACCTAGCACCAGCACAAAGGTTTAAAATACTGTAACGTATTTAAAAACCACAGAAACCGAAAGACTAAATGCCTTGGAAAACAAGAAGGTCTTCACTTGGCATTGAAAAGACCGTAATGTAGGTGCCAGGAGAGCCTCTCTGGGGAGCTCGTTCCACAACCGGGGTGCCACAACAGAAAAGTAGCCTTCTTAGTACCACTGCTTCTTAGTAGCCACCCACCTTACTTCCTTCAGTGGGAGCTCTCGGAGAAGGACCTCTGAAGATCATTTTAGGCTCCAGGCAGGGGTATATTGGAGGAGACAATCCTTCAGGTAACTTGGCCCCAAGCTGTTATAGGGCTCTGAATGTTAACACCAGCACTTTGAATTGGGCCTGGAAATGGACTGGCAGCCAGTGCAGGTGGAGAAGTATTGGCATAATATGATCATGTCCTTGGCCTCCGTCTTGTCTGGTTTGAGTCTTAGTTTATTGGCCCTCATCCAGTTCATTACTGTGCCCTGTCACTGATTCAGAACAGCTACTGCCACCTGAATTTGACGAAAAGGAGAGATGGAGCTGAGTGTCATCTGCATACTGGCGACACCTCTGTCCGTATCTCCAGATAACCTCACCCAGTGGCTTCGTGTAGATGTTGAACAGCATAGGGGATAGAATAGAGCCCTATTGGAACCCCATAGCATAGCTGCCAAGGCACAGAGCAGTAATCCCTCAGCACCACTATCGGGAAATGGCTGTCCAGGTAGGAGTGGAGTGCAGTACTTCCAACGCCCAACCCAGACACCCTGTTCAGAAGGATAGCATGGTTGATGGTATCAAAACTACAGAGAGGACCAAGAGAACCAACAGAGTCATGCTCCCCTTGTCCCTTTCCCAACAAAGGTCATCCCATAGGACAACAAGATAATTTCTGTTCCAAAACCAGGCCTGAAGCCTAACTGAAACAGATTCAGATAAATGTTTTCAAACTGTTGTACACTGCCTTGCTCGCTTTTGAGAAAATAAGGCGGTATATAAAAGTTAATAATAAATTAAAAATAATAAGCCCCATTAACCTGATCCTGTCCTCCCCCCTTCCAACCCCACAACAATATTACTATCTTTGAAAGTCAAATGATGTGTACATCCTATATGCTCTTCAACAAAAAACTGCGATGTACACAACACTGTTTTAAAACAACGTAAAATCCACGCACGCATATTATTTATTTCTCTCAACATATACCACATTGTATTAAAATGCCATCTGGATGGCCAGCCGACATTGTCTTTTCTCCCCCAGGAGTGTGGTGAAGGAGACATCTGAGAATCCAGAGGTTTTCTCTCCAGAGCTCAAGTGGGTGATCTGGGAATTCAGTGACATGACTTCCTCTCTGGAGGGCAACATGAAGCAATTCAAAGGTAATTATGACCAATGGCTACAAGGATTTTATGCTGAGCATTATATTGGTCCAAAGGTGAACACAGCAGAGGGTATGGTTGTTTCCACTCAATCTTTTAGTGGGGAGGAACTGTAGAGATTTGGCCCCTGTATGAAAATCCCAGTCTCCTTCTCTGAACTTTCAGCTCCCCCGCCCCCTTTTTCTGTCTTTAAAGCAAGCCTTTATCATGTTTATTTGCCAAGGTAAAAAGGGAACGCCTGCAGGCAGTTATACTCCTCAGTTGCTTATAAGACATAAACCTCCTCCTACTTTTCACTATCTTGTCCAATGTGTGAAAAGGTCCTAGAATAATTGACAAGCATCCGTGATTTAATTTTCAATAGTGTGAAATTAATTTAATTCATCTAAGGTTGTATCCAGGGTTGTACTAGCAAAGGACAGAGTGCCTTTTTTCTCTTTCCTTCCTCCCACTTGTATCCCACTCTTCTAAGCCCTCTCCACAGTGGGGGCTGCAGCGTATAGGACCGCAGTGCTGATAATTCCCCTATTGCACAATGCAGGACGCTCTGCTGCTGGGGCTGAGTGGGTAGGGGTCTGTGGCAGAGGTCCCCAACCTTTTTGGGTTGGTGGGCACATTTGGAATTTTGAGAGTGTGTCATGGGCACTCTCACAAAATGGCTGCCATGGGGCATTGCCAGTTAATAGAACGGCTGCCAGGGTGGGCATGGCAGGTCACAAAGCACTCATTTCCCAGAAGGCAAAGTGGTAAGACTAAAAGAAAAGTAACTTGTCCAAGAACCAAAGTACAAGGCAGAGAGGTGGGGGGTCCGAGCTCAAAAACAAAAATGTTTTATTGTGTGCTGTTTGGTTTTAATTTCTGTGAACCACCCAGAGAGCTTTGGCTATTGGGCGGTATAGAAATTAAATTAAATAAATAAACACAAACAAACAAACAGAAAAACAGAAAAACCACTCTTAGCAACCCAAATAAAGATGGCGCTGGAGGGCAGCACTTCACTTTGCAGCCTCCCAATAAAAGAAATAAAACATAAAAATGTTAAAGAAATAAAATCAGGAGGAGCAGGGAGCCTGGTGGGCAACAAGAGCGGTGTCTGCAGGCACCATGTTGGAGTCTGTGGTGTTTGCAGTGTGCGTATGACTCTCGGGAGTTCCCTCTCTTTTGCCCCTGACATGACCTTTTTTTGACAGCCCTGCCCTGTGTTACCAGCACCTAGAACTTGAGCTCCCATCACTCTTGATTGACCTAATTCTCTTGATGCTTTCCTTTTGGGGAGTAAAATGTGGAGGTAGACTAGTCTGGGCCTGGAGAGCACCTGGATGGGAGTTATCTTTGCTGCCCCGTCTTTGCTTCTTGGAGGGGGCCCTAAAGGCCTCGATGTAGATTCCTGCCTCTGGGTTCCTGCCAATGTACTGCTCCTGAGTCACAACCTATGAGCCACCCCAGAACCCTCCAAGTAACTAACTAGTCAAATGTGTATGATTTAGTTTGCGATCCTTTGTTTGCTTACCAGCAGACTTACTGAGTAAACAATTTTATGTTGTTTTATGCTGCACTCATATGGTTCTAATTTTTGTGAACTGCCCAGAGAGCTTCAGCTATTGGGCGGTATAGAAATGAAATTAAATAAATAAACATGCTTAGGATTGTGCTTATATTTCCAAGCAATGTACATTTGCAAAGAGGACTCCCCTTCCCGCAGATTTGTTTCAGTTCCTACTTAATCCTTTCCTTGAAACAGGTGCTATGTTATGAACATGATTTGTTGTTATTTGTGGTGGTTTGCACGACAGTGTGGTGCTTTCTCCTTATGTCTTTTTGTTTCCCCAGATGCTCTGTTACCTAGACAAGAGCTGCAGAAAGGTAAATTTCCAACTGAGGACCAAATTCACAGGAGGGTTTGGGAGTGGTCAGAAATTTGGCTGGTTGCATTCACTGGAGTTAAGAGTTCTGTCCTGCAAACTTTGGAACCTTCAGTAGGTTTAGTATGAGTAATGGGAAAGTCAAGAACCCTATAGCGAATTTTGGGCTCTTCATACCTGCAGTGCACACACAGATGATGGGTGATGGCATTAGGGTGATGGCATTAGGCTCCTACTCTGATTGTCCGTACATTTAAATGCAGATCTGCAACATGCATCCATGTATACAAGTGACTGAGCATAGGCAGGGCTCCGCATGATCAGGAACTCTGAAAAAGCAGTGTTCATGGAACATTTAGGCATGCTTGTAAATGAATGGATGCATGCTGCACATATCCGTTTGATGATGCACGGGGGGCGGGGCATCATAGGCGGCAATCCAGACTGGAATGAATCCAGATAATCAGTTGCATCTAGGAAACCTCATTGCTGAGAACCACACTAGAAATGGGTGAATGTGTCAAGCTCAGTTTTACTCAGTTTCCCCTTTTTTCACTTCTAATTTTGTTCTGTCTTATTTCCACACCGGATTGCGAATTTTCATGCACATTCATAAATAGAATCATAGAATAGTAGGGTTGGGAGGGGCCTACAAGGCCATCGGGTCCAACCCCCTGCTCAATGCAGGAATCCAAGTCAGAGCATCCCTGACAGATGGCTGTCCAGCCTCGTCTTGAAGGCCCCCAGTGTGGGAGAGCCCACCACCTCCCCAGGTAATTGGTTCCATTGTCGTATTGCTCTTACAGTCAGGAGGTTTTTCCTGATGTTCAGCCGGAATCTGGCTTCCTGTCACTTCAGCCCATTATTCTGTGTCCTGCACTCTGGGATGATCAAGAAAAGATCCTGGCCTTCTTCTCTGTGACAACCTTTCAAGTACTTGAAGAGTGCTATCATATCTCCCTTCAGTCTTCTCTTCTCAAGGCTAAACATGCCCAGTTCTTTCAGTCTCTCTTCATAGGGCTTTGTTTCCAGTCCCCTGATCATCATTGTTGCCCTCCTCTGAACCCTCTCCAGTTTGTCTGCATCCTTCTTAAAGTGTGGCGCCCAGAACTGGACACAGTACTCCAGATGAGGCCTAACCAGTGCTGAGTAGAGGGGAACTAGTACTTCCCGGGATTTGGAAGCGATGCTTCTATGAATGCAGCCCAAAATAGCATTTGCCTTTTTTGCAGCCACATCACTTTGTTGGCTCATATTCAGCTTGTGATCGACAACAATTCCAAGATCCTTCTCGCTTGTAGTGTGGTTGAGCCACGTATCCCCCATCTTGTAACTTTGCATTTGGTTTCTTTTTCCTGGGTGCAGAACTTGGCATTTATCCCTATTAAATGCCATTCTGTTGTTTTCTGCCCAGCGCTCCAGTCTATCCAGATCACTTTGAATTTTGTTTCTGTCTTCCAAAGTATTAGCTATCCCGCCCAATTTTGTGTCATCTGCAAATTTGATCAGCATTCCCTGCACCTCCTCCTCCAAGTCATTAATACAAATGTTGAAGAGCACTGGGCCCAGGACTGAGCCCTGCGGTACCCCACTCGTTACCTCTCCCCAGTTTGAGAAGGTCCCATTGATAAGCACTCTTTGAGTCCGATTCTGTAGCCAACTGTGGATCCACCGGATCGTTGTTTCATCTAGCCCACTTTGAGCTAGTTTGCTCATCAGGATATCATGGGGCACTTTGTCAAAAGCTTTGCTGAAGTCGAGGTATATGATGTCTACAGCATTCCCACGGGCTACAGGGGAGGTGACTTGATCAAAAAATGAGATCAGATTTGTCTGGCAGGACTTGTTTTTGACAAATCCATGTTGGCTTCGAGTAATCACGGCATTGTTGTCAAGGTGCTTCCAGATGGATTGCTTTATGATCTGCTCCAGAATTTTCCCAGGGATTGATGTCAGACTGACTGGTCTGTAGTTCCCAGGTTCCTCCTTTTTACCCTTTTTGAAGATAGGGACAACGTTAGCCCTCCTCCAGTCATCTGGCACTTCCCCCGTCCTCCATGATTTCTCAAAGAGAATAGACAGCGGTTCTGAGAGTTCTTCTGCCAGTTCCTTTATGACTCTAGGATGCAGTTCATCTGGCCCTGGAGATCTGAACTCATTCAAAGTAATTAGGTGTTCCTTGACCATATGCCTATCCATCTCAAGCTGCAATCCTGCCCCTTCTGCCTGTACTTCGCCTTTGCCAGGGGGGTCATAGACCCTCTTTTGGGAGAAGACTGAGCCAAAGTAGGAATTGAGCACCTCTGCCTTTTCTTTGTCATCTGTTATCATTTTTCCATCCTTATTTAATAGCTGAACCACCATTTCTTTCCTCTGACTTTTACTATTCACGTAGCTGAAGAAAGCCTTTTTGTTGTTTTTAACATCCCTTGCTAACCTCAGCTCATTCTCAGCTTTAGCCTTCCTGACGCCATCCCTGCAATTCTGTGCTATCTGCCTGTACTCTTCCTTTGTTACTTGGCCTTCTTTCCACTTCCTGTATGTGTCCTTTTTTGTTTTCAGGTCATCCATAAGCTTTTTTTGAAGCCACATTGGCTTCTTCTGTTGTCTTCCACCTTTTCTTCTTGTTGGAATTGCTTGTGATTGTGCCTTGAGAATTTCCTTTTTTAAAAGCTCCCACCCATCTTGGACTCCTTTTCTCACTAGCATCGCTTGCCATGGGACCTTACTGATCATTGTTCTGAGTTTATGAAAATCAGCTTTCCTAAAATCCAGGGTATGCGTTTGACTACACTCGGCTTTTGCTTCCCTTAGAACCAAGAACTCAAATACAACATGGTCGTTTTCCCCCAGAGTTCCTGTAACTGCTACTTGATCCACTAAGTCATCTCTGTTGGTTAGGATCAAGTCAAGGATAGTCGATCCTCTAGTTCCTTCCTCTACTTTCTGTAGGAGGAAGTTATCCGCCACACAAGTCAGGAATTTCCTGGAGGGGCCATGTTTTGCAGAATTTGTCTCCCAACAAATATCAGGGAAATTGAAGTCCCCCATTACTACTACATATTTTCATGCACATCTAAAAAAAAATTGTACCAATTTTTTAATTTTTTTGTGTACATTTTTTGCAAATGTATGGAAAAAATGTTTCCCAGTGATTAAAGCCTGCATTTTTTTTCAAATACACATATTTTTGTCCACATCTTTAAAAATGAAAATTCTGTATTTTTGTGCACATTTTTTAAATGGATACATTTTTGTGCACATCTGTGAAGTTTCCAATGCAGTCCACAAACATAATGGGTAGTATCCACCTGTGCCCCAGCTCTAGCACTAACGATATTGCGCTAGCAGAATCCACTGCTTGAGCAACGTAGCTAGCGGCAAACCAGACCACCAAAATTCCGTGGCAAGTTGCCACTTTCCCCATTGTACTAGGAAGTACTAGTTACATTGCGCAAGTGGTGGTTTACGCTAGTGTAACATCATTAGCGCTGTGGCGCTGTTGGATACTACCCACTATGTTTGTGAACTGCACCACAAAGTTCAGAAATGTACAGATTTCGATGGCAAACAGCATTCTAGTTTGTGTTAATGTTTGGAAAGAGCACATCTGGTAAATTTGCATTGAAATACACACCAAATGAATTTCTCACCCAACCCTAGTTTGAACACCTTACTGAAATATGGAAGATTAGATATAGAGCAATTGTTACTTATACCTCCAGGGTCAGGGGTAGATTTCTTTAATAACAGCCTCACCACAGCCTCCTTTGGAATGATGGGAACCATTCCCAACTTTTACAGATACACTGATTACCTCAGAGACCAATTAGCCAAGCCCAGGCTTTCTTCTTTCAGCAACCAAAATGGGCATGGGTTGAGCATACACAAGCTTGGTCTTACTTCTCCAAGGAGTTTGTCCATGTCCTCATTGTCAACCATCTGAAAGGTATCCAAGATATCCCACACTGGAGGCATTCAAGACAAGGCTGGACAGCCATCTGTCAGGGATGCTTTGACTTGGATTCCTGCACTGAGCAGGGGGTTGGACTCGATGGCCTTGTAGGCCCCTTCCAACCCTACTATGCTATGATTCTAAGAAGAATTGTGCAGACGGCAATATGGCATCCACCATCTCTAATGTGCTGTCTAAAAAAATGTATATTGTATATGTAAAATGTCTCTCAAAGTAGTCACAGTAGCATCTGCATAACTGAGTACGCAGAATCCACTACCATATTTAAGGTGGTCCCGGTTCATTTCCAAACTCATCACCCAGGTTTAGTACTAGAGGAAATTATATATATGCAATATATATATATACACACACACACACACATATACATACATACACACACACACACACACACATACAGTAAAATGATTATTTATTTGTATACCTACATACATTCATGGTTAACCAACCAAAACAAAAATTGACAAACACCGAGTGACAGTTGCAAAGCTGCTCTCAGGATCGAGAGGGAGAGGTATGTTGGTGATCTTACTGGCTCTAGCCAACTGGCACCCACCACAGCTGATTTCCTTGATCCACTGTAAACTGGAAGAGCCAGTTTTTGCAGGGCTGGTGCAAGAGCTCCTGTTGCCTGAGGCAGGAAGGCACCATGCCGCCACTGCCGGGGGGTGGGGGGGCATGAGCTGCCACCACAGCTGCCATCACTGCAGGGAGCATAAGCCCCCTCCTCATCCCTTCCTGTCAGCCAACTGCTGCCGCCACCCATCTTCCCATCAATACATTGCTCTGAGGGGCCCTTCTTCAGAGTGAGGCACTGGCAGGGAGATGGCCCTGGAGACCGCCATGATACCTCCCTGCCAGTGCCTTGCTCTGGGGAAGGACCCCTCTGCGGAGATCCATGCTGGCTACGCTGCTGCAGCAGCAGCATTGCCACAGCAGGGAAGCTGCCGGCAGGGCTCCTCAGAGAGCACAGCTTGCCCAATGCCTAGTTTCTGAGGGCTCCTCAAAGTGAGACATTGGGTTGGCAGTGCTCTGGAGAGCCAGGCTGGGTGCTCCCCTGCTGCAACGTTGCCTCAGAGGGAGGTATTGCCCAGCCACTCTGGAGAGCCCACCAGGTGCTCTCTTGCTGTGGCCACCATGGCTCTCCAGAGCACCTGCCCACCTATACCTTTACTTGGAGTGAGGCACATGGCGGTAGGGATGTACGAAAGGGACTTACCTTGTCCTGCAGCTTGCTTCGTGGTGGGGGGGAGGCGCTTCGCTTCTCCCCCCGAAGTTCAGGTGAGGGGGGGAGGCGCCCCACCTCGCCCGGCCGAAATTCAGGCCGGGGGGGGAGGCGCCCCGCCTCGCCCGGCCAAAATTCAGGCCAGGGAGAAGCGCCCCGTCTCCCTGGCCGCGAAAGAAAAAGTGAAAAAAAAAACAACCCGTGATAGGCTACGTAACGATTAACGTAGCCTATCACGGCTAGATTTCCAAAGTCAGCCGTGATAGGCTACGTTAATCGTCACGTAGCCTATCACTGGTGACTTTGGGGGGGGGAAGCACGTACGCAAATGGCGGTGGCCCATGGGCGCCGCCATTTGCGTTCCTTATTTGGCACGTCTAGTCTACGTAAAGATTTACGTAGACTACGGCGAAAATAAGGGAACGCTATTTGCGTTGCCCTTATTTTCACCATAGTCTACGTAAATCTTTACGTAGACTAGACGTGCCAAAATAAGGAACGCAAATGGCGGCGCCCATGGGCCGCCGCCATTTGCGTACGCGCTTTTTTTTTTTTCCCAAAGTCACCCGTGATAGGCTACGTGACGATTTACGTAGCCTATCACAGCTGATTTTGGAAATCTAGCCGTGATAGGCTACATAAATCGTCACACAGCCTATCACGGGTGTGTGTTTGTTTGGGTTTTTTTACTTTTTTATTTTGTAATGGCGGTGGCGGCAGCCGGTCAGGAGACCAGCCGCCGCCCCCGCCGAAACGCCACCGGGACTCGCCACCGAGAGGGACATTCGGCCACAGTAAGTCCCATCCCGGGGGGGGCGGGGGGCTGGCGGAGAATTTCCCCAACACTTTCAGGGGGCTGAATGCATCGGCGCTCGGCCTCCCAGAGATTCATGGAGAAATTCTCTGCCATCCCTACATGGCGGGCGGCGGCAGCTGTTCTGGAGAACCGCAGTGGTTGCTGTCCTGCAGCAGCATTTGTCAGAGCAGGAGGGTGGCCAACGGGGCTCTCTGGAGCAGCCACCCACCCTATGCCTTCCTTTGAGAGGCATAAGGCAGTGGTGGCAGCAGGGCCCACAGTCCTCTCGGCAGCAGGGCAAACGGGATCTGCCACCCTTCCAGATCAACAAACAGGTGGGGGATTCGCCCCGTCTCCTGGGAGGGCCAGTCTTGAGTTTTAGTACAGCCTGTTCCAAGCTGTTGTTGTTTATTCGCTCAGTCGCTTCCGACTCTTCGTGACTTCATGGACCAGCCCACGCCAGAGCTTCCTGGTGACCGTCACCACCCCAGCTCCCCCAAGGTCGAGCCCGTTACCTCCAGAATATCATCCATCCATCTTGCCCTTGGTCAGCCCCTCTTCCTTTTGCCTTCTGCGCTACTTAGTTCCAAGCTCCTAAGTACTAAAATGAATGTATTTTCAGGGCAACAATGTGCTTTAAAATCACCTCTGCCAGAATAAATATTTACTGTCAAAGAGCCACCGGCATGCTTCTGCATGCAAAATTGCATATAGTGATACAGGGTTTTCAAGAAAACCATACTGAAGCTTATGTTTTAATTAGGCAAGGAAAGCTGTTAGGATGGCTAACTTGGTTTCTGTGTCCTAGTTTAGATCCAAAAGAAAATTAACAGAATTGTCTCACTTGAAAGGTAGCAAATCATTCTCCCCGTCACTAGTATGTGTCCGAGTTATATCTCCATGCCGGAAGCCCTATTTTAGAAAAGATAATATCAGCAGGCAATAACCTAACTTGCCTTTCATTCCCAAGAACAAATGCCAATGCAGTCCTTGTGCCACATCAGGCATTCACGTGTCCTGCTTGAAAAGGAATGCTGCTGCAGCACAATTGCGGCTTTCCCAGGGTGATGAGTACGTTGCTTCCAGAGTGCTGCCTTCAGCTGATGGCTGTACAGACTCCACGCTGATACTGTCCCCAGCCTTACCTATAGCAAGGGCATAACTGCACGTCTGCTCTCTGCTTGTGTAAACTGAGGCACCCTCACTCCCCCTGGAAGTCCCAAGTGGCCCATCTACACAGAGAACATCAAGGAGTAGCAGAGCACCTCCTTTGCATGTAGAAGGTCCCAGGTTCAATCCTTGGCATCTCCAGGTAGGGCTGGAAACGAATCCTGTCTGAAACCCTGGAGAGCTGCTGCTGCCAGTGTCGATGGACCAACGGTTCGACTCGCTATAAGGCAGCTTCCTATGTTCCTAAGGGACCGTTAATTCTCTCCTCTCCTACCTGCATGTGCCCCACCCCTTAAATCGAACGGAAGAGCCGAGTAAATGTTTTCTGGGCATTTTTGCTTCTTGTAAGATGCCTTCTTGACAGGAGGGGCGTGATATAAAATACTTTGAACAGAAACTGGGGTCACTGTTGCAAGAGGATATTCATGGTGGGGAATGACTAGAAGAGGAGGATTACCCCAATCCTAAATGCAAGGCAACAAAGTCCTATTGATTTGCAGTTCCTGTGATGTGTCTTGGATTGGGATGCCAGTGTGTCTCTCGACGGATTCTAACCTGCCTTCTCTTTTCCTCCTCTCTCTCCATCCCCAACAGCAAATGTAACCCTGGATCCTGATACAGCTCATCCCCAACTCATCCTGTCTGAGGACTGTAAAAGCGTGAGATATGAAAACAGTGCACAAAAACTGCCCAGCAATCCTGAGAGATTTGAACAATGTCTGTTTGCTTTGGGACGTGAGGGAGTCACAGAAGGCAGGCATTTCTGGGAAGTTGTGGTGGAAAGTGAGGGAAGCTGGGCTGTGGGGTTTGCCAGAAAGTCTGTGAGGAGAAAGGGCAACATTAGCCTTAGCCCTAAGGAAGGGATCTGGGCTGTGGGGAGGTTCTCAGGTCATTACAGGGCCTTCAACCTCCCTTCTACCTCTATTCTGCCCCTGAGTGGGGAGCCTCAGAGGATCCGAGTGACCGTGAACCATGTTGGAGGGAGGGTGGCCTTTTATGATGCTGATAGAGCAGCCCTGCTCTTTGCATTCACTGCGCTCTCATTCTCTGGAGAGACCCTTCAGCCCTTTTTGTGGATGGGGAATAAATCCCACCTCAAGGTCTCATAAAGAAACCAAGTCTGCTTCATAGGTCCTAATGATGCCATTTCTCTGCAGACCAGAATGATAGATTTTAGAAACATTTATTTGTCAAGAGCACTTTTGACAGCCTTTGCCAAGGTTCTTATGCAGAATTTATTCGAGGCACAGAAGGAATAACACATATAGATGTTGTTGTTTTTCTTCCCTCTCCCAGAATTCTTGCCCCACTCTGCAGCTCAGTTCTTAAAGAGACAGAAATACTTTAACAGTCATAAATAATACCAGGGATGCTTCCAGATGGAAGGCTCCTAATGCTATGAATCAGAAGGCATTGGGCAGCTAAGCATCTTGTTTTTCCTTTTTTATGGATTTTCTGTGGTAAGAAAAAAGATGGAGGAAGCTGTGGGAAAACACATGGATGACGACATCTTGACAGACACACACCCGATAATATTCTGTGACTGGGGCAGGGCAATTGCACATTAAAAGCCTCACATTTAGGCACAAGTCAGGCTGATTCTCAAAAAGGCCACAACCGCCATAACTCCAGTTTTAGTTTTCTGTTTGCCTTTTCCCCCTTCTCACAAGATCTCCAGTAGCTATTAAGATGTGCATCCTCCCGCATCAACAGGAAAAGCTCATTGCTTGGTAGATCTTCGACAGAAAGTAGATATAATTACCAGAATATATGTAAGGCATCACCCTCAAACCCCCTTTGTAAATGTAGCCTGGTCCTATCCACATTTACTCAGAGATAGGTTTCACTAAATTCAGTGGGACTTAATTCCACTTAATTGTGTTTAGGATTGTTGCATTAATCAATTGGCAGTTGGATTCTTTATATAATTCACATTGAGCATGTTTTTTTTAAAACTCCAAAACTTCACCTGAAGCGTGCCCTGCTGCTGCTTCTCCTGCTGATAAATAAGCAGCTAATGCTATATGTGTTTGCATTTTAGGGGTTGGGGGGTAGGGGATGAGACCTCTCACCCTGGGTGAATATGGGATCAGGCTGTATTATTATTAATTACATTTCTATACCACCCAATAGACGGAGCTCTCTGGGTGGTTTACAAAGATTAAAAACATGAAAAATACAATATGTTGTTGTTGTTTATTCGATCAGTTGCTTCCGACTCTTTGTGACTTCATGGACCAGCCCACGCCAGAGCTTCCTGTCAGCCGTCGCCAC
Organism: Heloderma charlesbogerti; assembly: GCA_026122225.1. Lineage (NCBI taxonomy): Eukaryota > Metazoa > Chordata > Lepidosauria > Squamata > Helodermatidae > Heloderma > Heloderma charlesbogerti. The sequence continues at coordinate 65,751 of JANEZZ010003233.1, forward strand.
CCCCAGCTCCCCCAAGGTCGAGTCTGTCACCTCCAGAATATCATCCATCCATCTTGCCCTTAGTCAGCCCCTCTTCCTTTTGCCTTCCACTTTCCCTAGCATCAGCATCTTCTCCAGGGTCTCCTTTCTTCTCATTATGTGACCAAAGTACTTCAGTTTCGCCTTTAATATCATTCCCTCAAGTGAGCAGTCTGGCTTTATTTCCTGGAGTATGGACTGGTTTGATCTAGAGATGTATGAAAGTCACTTACCTTTTTTGTGGATTGTGTTCGGGGGGGGGGGCGCTCCATCCCCCCCCCCCAGAATCCTCGACGGGGGGGAGGCGATCCAGTCTTCCCCCCCGGAATCCTCGAAGGCCAGCCCCGCAGAGCAGCCGGCCAGGGCCATCCGCAGCCGGATTTCTGGCCGCGGACTGGCTGGTGTGGACACAAATTTATGTCCAGCCAGGGAGCCGTGATAGGCTATGTAAGCCTTTACGTAGCCTATCACGGCTGGGTTTAAAAAAAAAAAAAGGCGTACGCAAATGGCAGCAGCTACGGCAGCCACCATTTGCGTTCTTTATTTTTCTCTGTTTTAGTCTATGTAAATATTTACGTAGACTATTACAGCGAAAAGAAAGGGATCGCAAATAGCGTAGTGGGCACTATTTGTGTTCCTTATTTATTCGCCGTTTTAGCCTTCGTAAATATTTACGTAGGCTAAAATGGCGAATAAAAAAGAAACGCAAGTAGCGCCCACTACACTATTTGCGTTCCCTTTTTTTTCACCGTAATAGTCTACGTAAATATTTACATAGACTAAAATGGCGAAAAATAAGGAACGCAAATGGCAGCTGCCATTTTTTTTATTATTATTGGCTTGCCGTGATAGGCTACGTAAAGACTTATGTAGCCTATCACGGCAAAGACCAGAGTGCAAATGGCGGCCACAGCAGCCGGTTGAAGACCAGCCGCCGCCACTGGAGCCGCCGCTGTCCGGAACATCCTCCCCAGGTAAGTCTCTTCCTGGGGGGAATCCGTGGGGGACGGGGAGGGCAGGCCGTACCGCCATGGATTTCAGGGGGCCGAATGCCAGTGCATTCAGCCTCACTGAAATCCGTGGCAGAATTCTCCCCCATCCCTAGTTTGATCTTCTTGCAGTCCAAGGCACTCTCAGAATTTTCCTCCAGCACCACAGTTCAAAAGCATCTTATCTTCCTTAGCTCAGCCTTCCTTATGGTCCAGCTCTCACAGCCATAGGTTAGTACGGAGAATACCATTGCTTTAACTATGCGGACCTTTGTTGTCAGTCTGATGTCTCTGCTCTTCACTATTTTATCAAGATTTGTCATTGCTCTCCTCCCAAGAAGTAAAGGTCTTTTGATTTCCTGGCTGCAGTCAATGTCTGCAGTAATCTTTGCGACTAGAAAGACAAAGTCTATCACTGCCTCCACGTTTTCTCCCTCTATTTGCCAGTTATCAATCAAGCTGGTTGCCATAATCTTGGGGTTTTTGAGGTTTAACTGCAACCCAGCTTTTGCACTTTCTTCTTTCACTTCGTCATAAGGTTCCTCAGCTCCTCCTCGCTTTCAGCCATCAAAGTGGTATCATCTGCATATCTAAGACTGTTAATGTTGCTTCCAGCAATTTTAACTGCAGCCTTGGCTTCATCAAGCCCAGCACGCCGCATGATGTGTTCTGCGTACTGGTTGAATAGGTAGGGTGAGAGTATACAACCCTGCCGTTCTCCTTTCCCAATCTTAAACCAGTCCGTTGTTCCGTGGTCTGTTCTTACCGTTGCTACTTGGTCATTACACAGATTCCTCAAGAGGCAGACAAGATGACTTGGTATCCCCATACCACCAAGAACTTGCCACAGTTTGTTATGATCCACACAGTCAAAGGCTTTAGAATAGTCAATAAAACAGAAATAGGTGTTTTTCTGAAACTCCCTGGCTTTCTCCATTATCCAGCTAGGGATGTCAGAGAATTCCGCGACGGATCTCGGATGGAAATCCATCGCGGAACGAAGCCCCCGCCCCCCAACCCACGAAAGTCAGGCGGGACGAAGGCTACTCCATTTCTTTTGTGGCCCTCTTGTCTACAGTAGTAGATCTGGTGGTCATCTGATGTGAAGTGGCCCATTCCAGTCCATTTCAGTTCACTGACACCCAAAATGTCTATACTTAATCTTGACATCCCCAATAACCACATCTAATTTGCCCTGGCTCATAGATCTTACATTCCAGGTTCCTATGGTGTGTTGATCTTAAGAACATCGGATTCGTCGTTCACCACCAGCACCGTCAGCCGCTAGCTGACCTTTCGGCTTTGAGCTAGCTGCGTCATCACATCTGGGGCTAGTTGAACTTATCCTCTGTTCCTCCCCAGTAGCATTTTGACCATCTTCCGATATGGGAGTCCCATCCTCCCATGGTATACTGACGTATCTCTGGTTGTACTGATCCATTTACTTTTCCCGGCAAGAATACTGGGGTGGGTTGCTGTTTCCTTCCCCAGGGATCATATTTAGTCTGACCTGTCTACCATGACCTTCCCATCTTGGGTGTCCCTTCATGGTTTAGCTCATGGCGTCATTGAGGTGCTCAAGCTCCAGCACCATGACAAGGAAACGATCTCCTTTACTGGAGAAAAATACAATAGAGATTATATTATATGGGAACATCAGGGCCTGCTCCAGTTGGACTCCCTCCCCCCGCCCCCCTCACAGGGCTAACTGACATCCATGGCCCTGTGGGGAAGAAAAAGGAGCGAGGGAGCAGGCAAAGGGAACATCAGGGCCTGGTCCAGTTGGACTGCCCCTCCTTTGGGAGATGAGAGGGGGGAACTTGGCCATCCCACCAGCCCTGCTGACAGTCTACCTAATACTTTTTGCTCCCCTCTCCATTGCCTTTTCCTTGTGTGTTGTGTCTTTTTTAGATTGTAAGCCTGTGGGCAGGGACTGTCTTCTTTGTTTATCGATTGTAAGCCACTCCAGGAGCCATTTTTGGCTGAGCGGGATAAAAACACAATAAATAAATTTTAAAAATTAAAAAAACATTTACATAAAGAACACATGAACAGACAATATACACAAAAGAAACATACATCTAAAACAACTTCAAACAAACAATCCCCAAAACAAACAGCCATAGCCATAAGAAATTAAACACTTATCATATACTGTCGAATGCCTGGGAGAAGAGAAAGGTCTTAACGTGGCACCGAAAATCTAACAATGTTGGCACCAGGCAGGCCTCATTGGGGAGATCATTCCCAAATTTGGGGGCCACCACCAAAAAGGCCCTCTCCCTTGTCGCTGTCTCCCATGCTTCCCTCAGTGTAGGCAGCCGGAGGAGGGCCTTAGATGTTGAGCGTAGTATGTGGGTAGGTTTGTGTCAGGAGAGGTGCTCCGTCAGGTATTGTGGTCCCAAGCCATGTAAGGCTTTATAGGTTAAAACCAGCACCTTGAATTGGGCTTGGAAACATACAGGCAGCCAGTGCAAGCGAGCCAGAGTCGGTCTTATATGTTTGAACCTTCTGGTCCCCGTTAGCAATCTGGCCACCGCATTTTGCACGAGCTGCAGTTTCCGAACCGTCTTCAAAGGCAGCCCCACATAGAGCGCATTGCAGTAATCTAACTTGGAGATTACCAGACCATAGACAACTTGAAGCCAGGTTATCCCTGTCCAGATAGGGGTGTAGCTGGGCCACCAACCGAAGTTGGTAGAAGGCACTCCGTGCCACTGAGGACACCTGAGCCTCAAGTGACAGAGATGGCTCAAGGAGAACCCCCCAGCTACGAACCTGCTCCTTCAGGGGGCATGCAACCCCATCCAGAACAGGTTGAGCACCCTCCAGAAGAACCACCCACCAACAGCATCTCAGTCTTGTCTTGACTGAGTTTCAGTTTATTAGCCCTCATCCAGTCCATTGTCTCAGCCAGGCATGTTTGGCACCATAGTTTAAAATATGAAACATGTTCCAGGCATGTCCATTTTAATAGATTTAAAAGATGTTTAAACTGTCATTGCACAAAATAAAGTTAGCTACATCACCATCCTTCTTGTGTACTTGTATTTTTGCACAAGTGTTACTGCACTTCCTGAATGCAGTTCGCTCACCTTCACTCACTTCTGTACCTGTTCATCCTGGTCCTTCAATATTTATACCCTAATGGGTTGGTTCGCATGATCAAGCAGGAGGCAACTTCCAGATCACATTCCAATGGTGGCCCTCTGGGACAAAAAGCATTCCTCTGCATGCATGCACCAGAGGGTAAAATGGCAGGGTTACCTGTAAGTTATTTAAAGAGCTAACTAGGGATGCTGGAGAAATCCACAATGGATTTGAGTTCAGATTTCTATAAATCCAGCCTGTGGTTACTTCAGTGGACTGGCTTTTTCTGAGTCAGTCTGATTCCACCAATGAGCGGACAATGGAATGAGAGATGCCAGACAATCTGCCAAACACAGACAGAATGGATTTAACAAAATGTGTACATCCCTAGATCTAATACAGCCCTTCCCCAACCTGGTACCCTCCAAATATTTTTGGCCTCAGTGCCCATCAGCCCCAGCCAGCAGGGCCAATGGCCAGGGGTTATGGGATTTGTAATCCAACATATCTGGAGGGCACCAGTTCGGGAAAGCTGATCTAATGCAACTTGTGACTAGCAATCACAGCGCGGGGGTGTTCAAAGAACTGGTGTGTGTGTGTGTTGGGAATTCCCTGATTAGCACTGTATTAGATCTAGCTAGGGATGTATGAGAAATTTGTTTCAGTTCACCCTTGATCAGGCTTTATCCAGTTTGCACCTTCTGAACCGAACATGGACTTGGATACAATCTCCGGCCAAAGTCTGTACATTTCCGAACTTGCAATGTAATTTGTGGACCAAAAAACATGCATTCAACAGCATGCGTACATTTGAAAAATGCCCATGAAAAAATGTGTACCTTTGAAAAGTGTGCACACACACATTTATTTGTTACATTTCTATACTGCCCCATAGCCAAAGCTCTCTGGGCGGTTTACAAAAGTTAAAACATTAAAATACAATATACAAAGTTTAAAAGCCATGTACATAAAAGAACAGAGACAATATACAGAAACAACATATAAGTAAAAATGACTTGGAACTAAAAACAATTTAACAAAAAATCCAACAATAACAACACTGCTTAAAAACAGTATACAAGAGTCAGCAAAAGGTACAAGAATTCTAAAGAGGGAAAGCCTGCCAGAATAATAGCGTCTTTAATGCCTGCTTAAAAGCCTTCAAGGAGGTTGTGGCGATTCCACATGCGCAAAATGTAAATAGTAACGGTTTGTATGTATGTAGGGTGGCTGGTCTTGAGCACGCTCCGGGAGAGAGCGCAGGACAGGAAGGCCTGGCGTGCTATGGTCCATGGGGTCACGAAGAGTCGGACACGACTGAATGACTGAACAACAACAAGGGTGGCTGGTATGTATCTGGAATGATTGACAGGTGAGTGTGAGGCAGGGTTTGGCAGAGAGTGGGCAAGAATGACATTTTGGCAAGTGGAAGAAAGGGGGAATGGCTGAGTGAGAATGGGGTGCAAGGAGAGCTTGTGCAGAAAAGGGAGGGGGGATTCCTGCTAGAGAGCGGGAGAAGTCTGGGAGGAAGGTAGATGGGGAACAGCTAGATAGGTCTGAGGTGAGCTTGGGAGATAAGGGTGAGAACATCTAGTGAGGCAGTCTGGGATAGAGAGTGTGTCAAATAGTGCGAGAGACAGAGAGAGAGAGGTTTTTAATACAGAGCTAAAGGCAAGAGTTATATTGTGTAGTTTATAGTGTTGCCTTATTTTAATCATCCCTGATAGCCTTTCCTCATCCCAACCCAGTTCCTATTTCCAATCCTGTTGTGCCAAATAAACCTTTGTTTTCGATTTTAAACGGCAGTTGCCTTTTTAGTTATTGGGAAGGGTTTCGTGGAATAACCCCCACGTGCTGGCGGCTTGGTCTTGTGCTACCAAAAAGAAAGAAAGCCGCTCTAAAGGGGTTATTGGTGGCAGCAACTGAGAGAGTGGCGAAGCATCACAATACACGAACAGGGTCGTGGGTGAGAGCCTAAAAGGGGCAGTGTGAGGAGAGACACTGACCAAAGCACCTGACCCGGTGAGCAGAAGCAGGATCATGAGGTGGTCAGAAAGGCCTCAGGTTCTCACAGAGGTCAGCAGGCGCATTTCAACCAGCAGGTCATTCCACAACTGAGGGGCGGCAAAGGAAAGGTCCTCTTGCGCATGGCTGCCAGTCTCACATTAGGCAGCCGCAGCAGAGACCCTCAGAGGACCTCAGGTGGCAGACTGGGACGGAGGGGAGAAGGCGCTCCCTACGGTACCTTGGACCTGGGCCATGTAAAGCTTTAAAGGTGAGAACCAGCACTTTATATATAAAGCATTATATATGCTTTAATCAGTGGGAGAAGACTGTACATTTCAAAGATGCGTACAATTGATGTGTACACTTGGAAAAATATGCACAAAAATGCACTTGGCTTTTCATGCAAAAAAGAAAAAACAGCTTGCAATCTGACACGGACGCAAATCGGACTAAGGTTCAAGATGGAATTCAGAGAACTTTGGCAGGCTCAGGTTTTGCTGATTTGCACATCCCTAGCTCTGGTCTTTGGTAAATGTGCATGCAAAGGACCCTGGTAGCTGAAATGGTTTCCTAGTCATGTTAAAGAGTGTGATGCCCCAAGAACCTCATTTGTCCACCCAGTAGTCAAATTATGGAAGAAAGGTTGGGGGGGCTTTAATGAAATCCACAAGTCCCAGCTCTTGACTCCGCCTAATTTTAGCCAAATCGTGCGTCCCGAATAACAGCAGCAAAGGTGCCATTCTAACAGGTAAAGAGGCCAGCCAGGTGCTCTCTGCCCCCCTGTAACTCAAGTACTGAACATCTCAATAGACAGCCTGAGGAAACAAAGCAATATAGACCTGGAAACCAGACTGTCCCCCTCGGCTAGGCACATCGTCACAGAGACATGGTCGAGAGATCTATGGTGGAGTCCTGTCATGGATTTTAGGAAAGAGCTGATTTTGCTTTATTGGACATGCTGGGAAGACTACTGAAGAAATGCTAACCCACCTCTCTTAAAACAGTATGTCTTATTGTGAAATGCAAATGATAAATATTAATGATAATTAAGGATTTGAAAATGTAAATAAGTAAGAAGTATTGTAGTAAATGCTCAACGCAGAGACACAAGCAGGTTCACAATGAATCCTGGGTAACTGGCATAAAAATTATGATCAAGATTACCTGGATGGTATCCAAACAGAAAATACTGATTTAAAGGCCTATCACTTGAGCCACAAAGTTATTTGAGTAATGAACAGGCGTGAGACTGTATTATTCCAAGTTAAAAGTGCACTGAAAGTTTTCACTTACTAATTAATGAGCAAAAAATGTTGTGTAAGGTATACACATCCAAATGCTTGATATACAGATGTCTAGAAAAATTTATAGGCTTAATTGGCAAATTTTGAGTATCTTCTCAAAGGTATAATTCAAAATTGATCTTATCTAGCCTGAAAGGTGTGTGTGTAATCTTTTATGTATGTTCTAAAATTTTAGGAATGTTTATTAGCAATGAGATAATTAAGACTGTGAGCCCTAATTTATGGGATAGTAGATAATATTAGTTAATGAGGTAATCTCTACACAAACAGTATAAATTTTATTTATTTATTTATTTATTTATTTCATTTCTATACCGCCCAATAGCCGAAGCTCTCTGGGCGGTTCACAAAAACTAAAACCAAACAACACACAATAAAACAATTTAAAATATATAGATATATTTAAAATATAAATGTGTTGATTTTAGAATGCGGGAACTTCTTAGAAGCTCACCAGATCTGTGTACTTGTCAGCTGAATAACCTATTCAGTACTGAATAGGGAACTTGGTGCTTAGAATGAGATGTCCCCTTTTTAAGCTATTAATATCTAAGGATCTTTAGCGAAGCTCTAACAAAAATGTTTTTATATGCACAATATATTTTGATGTGATTTTATAGGCATATTTCTAATAAAAATGATAAATGGATTAAAAAATATTTTTTTTCCTGTACTAATTCTAGTTAGTACAAAACCTGGATTGTAACCGAAACAATCTTAGGTGTATACTTTGTTTAGAATTATTTAATCTGCTATAGGTGGTAAACAAGCAGCTAAATGCTCCCAAAGTACTGAACTATAGACAGATAGCTCAAACAAAGTTCCTAAACTGTAACAGCCCTTGAATAGTGGTAGTGTCCAGGCCCAACATGGCCAGAGGCAACAACGTGATTCAAAGAGACCGGTGGTCAGGGTCCAGAGCAGGCAGACAAGGATCCAAAGTGCCCAAAGCAGAAGACGTAACCTAAAACAGGGCTGGTTGTCAGGCTCCACATGAGGAAGCTGAGGAGAAGGCCAGAGACAGAATACCTGAGCTTCTTCCAGGTAGGTGCTCCTAGCACTACTAAACATTGTTCTTCTGCTATAAGCTACAAGTAGAATTTGAATTGACCTTTCACACTGCTGGGGATATTGCACTTCTGTTTGTACATCTTGTTATGTTCCATCCACCCCAGTGGGTATGACGTAGTTGCTATGGGTGGGGAAGCTGAATGCAGTTCTCCCTTGAGGAGTCATTAAACTTGTAAATTCAGAGATATGACTATAGCTTCTCACTTCTCAAAACAAAGAAATCTACAGCCACTAATAATCCGACAATAATGAAATTAACTTTAGGCGCCAATCCAATACACACTTCCCTGCAAGTAATTCCTATGGAATTCAGCGTGGCTTAATCTCACTGTGAAGGAATGCTGGAGCTTACCCCAACATCCCTGCAAGGTAGGACAGGCCAAACCTGACCTCAAGTCCCCAAAAGATACACAGTAGCCACACTCTAGCCAAGAGGCACTGATCTTAGCACTGAGGTTAATCAAAAAGAATCACACCCACTTGGATAAATGTTTATTATAGGGAAGGGAATAGGGGAAAAGGGAGAGTGGAGGTGGTAGGTTGTACAGAGGGTTACAAAGCTAAATAGGAAACCAAAAAATACACAGAGCGCTTTGATACCGTACCCCCAAGCAAAATAACAAAACTAGCTAGCTTATCCTTCCACATACCTAAGTACCAGCCTCCCAGGATAGCTTCTAGCAGATGGCAAGTCCATAAGCCACCAGGATGAAGGGAGACCCTGTGTCTCTCCCCTAACCTCCTTTTAAGGCCCAGCCCTAGTAACCCAGGGTATATTTCTCTTAACCAATCCCTAGCTCAGCCCCAAGGTGAACCACCCTTGCCCCAGAGGTGGCAGGATCTCTTCCCACCAAATTCAGCTGTTATCTCTTTCCCAGTTAACAAGGACTGGGCCTGGCCTTGAGCAACAGGGCCAAAAAGCCTTCAGATAACACTCAGGTGGTTTCCATTGACGTGACACCCAGGTATAATCTTATGGTGGAAAAACAGGCCGTCATTCTTGACGCTCACTATTAGAAATCTTAACTGGAGCAAGACTCTACCACCCCCTCCCCCCAGTTTCTTTCCATTTCTATCCAGCTTATTCAGCAATAAGCAGCCACTTTTCTTAGCCTGCAATTAAAACAGACAAGGACGATGTTCAGAAGGTATTTGGCGTGTTTAATTTTTGGTTAAAAGGAATTAAAACTTGCTAATGTTCTTTAATTATTATTTTGATTACTTTTATTTTATCTTGTTTGGGGGTTTTGATTTTAATTTTATTGTTATTATTTCAGTTTCTCTTTCAAGGATTTGAGAACATAAGAAGAGCCCTGCTGGATCAGACCAAGGGTCCATCTAGTCCAGCATTCTGTTCACACAGAGGCCAACCAGCTGTCGACCGGGAACCCCCAAGCAGGGCATGTTCCGTGGAGGTAGCATAGAGGCATTGGGACTAGGAGGCATTGATAGCTTTTCGTGTGGAATTGCCATGCTTCATTCACTCAGTCTTTATTGGGCATCCACACAACACCATCATCCAGTCATAGTCATCCCTGTAGTTCTTCTGCCTTTTCTCAGATGATAGAAAGTCTGACTACTTTTCAGAATGGAACAGCCGGCACAGGTGCGGATGCTGCTCTTCCATCTTTTTAAAAGGCTGGGCTGGCCAGCAGTGACGTGTTAGGCGGGTGAGCCTGTCACAACTCAGTACACCTTCTTTACAACTCTTGCAGTAGGCACCTTTTTAACCCTATTTATTTTTAAAATCTGTCTTTTAATTAGCTCTAAAATGCTTTTTCAGCTGTAATATATATCTCCAGGGAATCAAATGCCAGCAACAACAGCTGCCAGGGCCGGCCCTACCATTAGGCAGAATGAGATGCTGCCTAAGCAGCTGATTATGGGTGTCATAAAAATCGCTAGTGATTAGAATCGAATCGAATAGAATAGAATAGAATCATAGGGTTGGAAGGGGCCTACAAGAACACTGAGTCCCACCCCCTGCTCAATTCAGGAAGCCTGATTCCCAGGCGGTCTCCCATCCAAGTACTAACCATGGCTGACCCTGCTTAGTTTCCGAGGGGTTTGCCATCTGCCTCCCAGGCATGAAGCCCTTTTGGTCTTCATTTATATATGAAGTAATGAAGGTATTTAGTCGCTTGGCCATAATAGCCATGAACAGCTTTGCATGTTGGCTGAGGAGTAAAATGGGATAATTAATAGTAAAATTAATTTACTGTTGTTCAATATCTACTCACAGAGAGAGGCACTTTTAGGATTTTCTGTCTCAGGTGCCAAAGTAAGTTGGCAAGCCTTGGGTACTATACACCTTGACTTGGAGAGGGGGATGTAATTTGCTGTTCCGCCTCTGGTAGCAAAATATATTTGGCCAGCCCTGATGGTTTCCGTGGATGGGTACCTGCCAACTCCCATGTTGTGTTATCCCAGGCAGGTGGCTAGCTCCAGCCTCCCCAACAGCTGCTGTTTGGCTGGGAAGATTGAGAAAGCCACTGGACAAACCAAAATAATTGGAACAGGGATGGGAGAAGGAGCTGTGACTGACGGTGCAATTGCCAAGAACTGGGATACAAAAGACTCTTCTCCCCACAGCTTGGTTGTGGTGGGGGAAGCTGGAGACACCTTGGCGTAGTGGGCTGGGTGGAAGCCATGCAGCGATTCCAGCCATAGAGAGGAGCAGCAGAGGTTGTGTGGCTTAGTTAGGGCACAATCCTATGCATATTTAGATAGAAAAAAGTCCTACAACTTCCAGTATTCCCCTAAATGTGCATAGGATTGTGCCCCTAACCTTGCTCTCAGGAACTCACCTGGCCAGGTAGCACATTGGACTTCGTCCCTGGTGACTGAGTGAAGTAACTTCTGCTCTCAATACTGTGTGCATTTCATCTGAGTCAAGGCTGTTTTCTCTATGTTTGACTGAACACCAAGAAAGCCAGTGAATAAACCGAGAAGAAGCTTTACATTGGTGAGGCTGTGCTGATTGATGAATTCCCCCCACACACACCAGATTACTCTGGTGCCAAGAGGCAGGTAGGTTGACCATCCAGTTGCTGAGGGCCTAAAAAACTTTGGCTACCATTACCAATATTCTACTTAAATGGAATGCTAGAACACCATAAAATATGATGGCGGGGGGTACCGTTTCTGGTCACTGTCATTTTAGCAATGTGATTAATAGCAAGAACCAGAGAGCGTTTTTGTTTTTTTAATCATAACTTTTTTAAAAAATTAGCATTCTACTGTTATAGTGCTATAACGCTTTCATTTAAGTGGTATAGAAAAAATATTTTTTTAAAAATAAAACCCAGAAAAAATGTTTTAGGGCTAATTAATAGATAATTTTTAAGAAGTAGGGTAACAAAATCTGCAAAGGCCATACCGAATAGCCCTGTTCAGGCATTGAACCTGAATAAGGCACAGAACATGAGTAAAAGGTAGGGAGCTGCACACTCCGGCACTGCTCCCTCCGTCCCCTACCTCCCTGCATTGAGCATGGAGGTCTGAAGAGGGTCTCTACTTGTGTTCATTTGGACATGAGCAGAATTCCCAATTCGATCGGGAGTCTTGCTTTCACGGAGACCCCAATCACGTGGGGAGTTCTACTCGCACTCAAGAGAACATGAGTGGATATCAGAAGAGCAGCATGGGTTCTCCTGAAGGCTGGGGCGATTATGCCTCAGAATCTTCAGGATGATTCTCTAACGGACCAGAACCAAAATCTCACTCTCTGTACATCACGTTGCTGTGATCAGTTCTACTCTCATGTTTGTGATGGTGGAAAGTTTGGGACAGAGATTGGCTTCGTATCACTTAAGGTCTGAGGGTTTATCATAACACTGTGTTGATTTAATTACGTTTTGCTGTTTTATCATTGTATGGGTTTTTACTGTATGGAATTTTATTGTGTAAGCCGCTCTGGGAAGGTATTTGCCCTGAAAGGTGGAACAGAAATATTTTAAAGTAAAAGGTAAATACCCTTCTCAGACCTTACCACTCAATGCGGCACAATCAAGTACTGAGGAGGTGGGGGCCGAGCACTTTGGGATGGGGGGGCCAGCATGCATGACTTCTTCCCTTTTACTCTTATTGGTCATGGTGTGCCCTAAGTGGGGCTCATGTGTGCTGAGCTTCAAATCGCCGTTCGAGTGAAATGGACCCTCCCCACTGATAGTGGCTACGTCACATTCACTGGTATGGGTGGAAGATAGCGGGGTGAACATACAGAAAAAGTGCAGTATCTCCAATAGTCTGGAAAATCAATTGCAATTCTTCTTAAAATGTACAGGGGCAAAGCAATGATTATTAGTGCTAGGAGCCACCTAGGAGCGGCCCTTCTCACATTTACTTGGCAGTATGACCATTCAGTTCCGAGGAACTAATTTCTGAACGAACGTGCCTATCAAAAACTGCACCAACCGGTTTAGATACCTGCTGTCAAGGGCTCCTTGGAGGCTTCTCTCAGTCTAATCCAGTAGCCAAGTCCAGACACAGACAAATGGATTCTTTTCAAAGCTTTATTCCTCTTTTACAACTTAACAACTCTACTGTTAGCAACTAGATATGAGCAGCAGAGTACCTATGCCCTATGTTGGAACAGTTGGTCCCTGTTTGAAAGGGAATTACTGGCAGACCCCTGAACTTAAGGACTAGGGAGAGTCCCTCCCCTTTTCTCTTGGATCCTCTGGGCGCAGCTGTTGTTTGCACGCCAACTGGGCACTACGCCTCCTTTCTGCGCCCTCCATTTGGCGCCGCTCTCTGCGTCAATGTCGCACGTCCATCAAGTCTGCTTCCCGCGCTCTGTCACTCCCAGGACTGCTATCTAAGCTAGGAATGCTGGTGGGAGGAATCTCTGTCAGCTGTTGGCCCTGGGAAAGAGGAGCACGTTCCTCTCCCAGGAGCGACTCCTCTTCCTCAGAATCAGAACTACTCTGGGATTCTATGGGCTCAGTGTCCACCCTGACACCTACTTTCTCTCCCAGCCCATTCCTGCCGTTCCCATGAGTGAGACCAGTGAGGGCCAATCCAGTTCAAACACTGAATGCAGCAGCAGCAGCTGTGGTAAGGAAATGGGGGCGGGCAGAGACGAACATCCGAAATCGAAAAGTGTTTTGAGGGCACAAGAAAGGCAGACGGAAGTTGTTTGTAGTCAGTCCACAGCACGTGCTGTTGCCCTGCAGGCAAGGCAAGTGCTTTTCTGAATAGGTTTTACATTTTAGGTCTGTTTTCATGTATTTTATATTGTTTTTTCCTGGGCTGTTCTCTTCTTCTTTTCTGTATTGTGTTTTGCTGTTGGGTGGATTAAAAATATGCTGAATAAATAAATAAAGTGCTGTGAACTATAGCACCGATCAATTTTGTGCTTTGCACAGCAACTAAAATGGGTGGGGCTGAAACTTCAGACAGGCAGTGTAAAAGTTCTTACTCATGAAGCTCTTGCGGCTGTCGTGTTTATGTTCACTGATTTCATCCAGGAAAAAAACATGACCGCATTTTGTAAAACTTAAGGACATACCAAACAAACATTTAATCAGATAGACTTGCAGGGTGCTGCTTGCTTTTCCTCGTTTAGGGTGTGTGGGGAAGATGGTTGGCTTAAAGGCTGGAAGAGCCAAGAGGGAGAGGAAATTGGTATTAGATTAGGAGAAATGAAGGTGGAGGGATGGGGAAACCCAAGCTCGCGCAACTGCAGAAAAAAAAAATGGAACCAGCCCCTGGTTATAGTTACATAACACACACCTTGTCCCTTCAGAAAGAAAAGGCAGGGGAACAAAATAAGGAACAAATAACTAGAATGAAACCTAACATCAGAACTTTTTGTTGATCCTACCACCCCAGCTCCCTGTCCCCAAGTGAAGGCTGGTCGAATGGTGAGGGTTTTACAGCTCACCCCCCAGCGTATGCTGTCAGGCAGCCATCCCATCTGCTTTGAAACAAAGGGCCAAACGAGATGTGATGCTAAATACATCACTAGCTGCTGAATGTTTAAAACAACAGCAACAACAGTTAATAGCAGGCATAGTGGAGCAATTTTTATTGGGACCTTAGTGTGCAAGGAGCTTTAACCTTTTCCTCCTCCCACTGAAGTTCAGGCAAAAGTCACACACACATCCGCCTCCCACAGCTCCTCTTAGGACCTTGAGGGAAGCTCCCATTGGGACCAATGGAATTGTGGATTAAGTGACCAAAGGATCATCTGGAGCTCTACGGTGACTTTTTGTCCATGGCTTCCTGTCACTTATTCCTCTGTCATCCCAGGACCACAGTTGATATTGCAGCAGTAGAATGGACCTGTAAGTGAGAGGGCAAGATTGAATGGTAACGGAGATCCTGTTCTTAAGGCTTCTTAAATCTGCCCCCTCCTCCATTAGAAAGAAATGCCAGTATTTCCAAAGAACACTTTATTGTTGATCTCCATTCCCAGCTGTAACTTCAGCTACCTTTTCCTTCCACTGTGCACCCCTTCTTTCCTCTCCCAATTTGGTCCCACCCAGGGCAAACTTCTCAAACTAAGATTTAACAGGATACAACATGCACCCCCTCCTTATATTATCAAACATGATATGAACTGAGAGCTCAAAATGATGTAACGAAGTCCTGAAATCTTTTTGGTGGTCTTCTGTCTTGGCAACTTCTTCTGAGACCTGTATCGGGAGCAGGAGTCTTCAACAATTGATCTGTCTGCACTGATAATTGCTCAGCTCTTTCACCACTCTTATCTGAGAGGTCCAAATCAGAGTAAGGATCAAACTCCTTTCCTACTCTTTCTGTTGTGTGCACTTTGGACAATCTTGTTCCATTTCCTACCATCATTCCTATAATCTCTTTAATTTGTTTTGGTTCAGAATATTTGGATTGTCCCTTTCTAACCCTGTAGGCAGTTGCACTCAAACAAAGGGCATCTCTGTTGCTGTTGTTGTTCAGTTGTTAAGTCGTGTCCGGCTCTTCGTGACCCCATGGACCATAGCACGCCAGGCCTTCCTGTCCTCCGCTCTTTCCCGGAGCATGCTCAAGTCCATATTCATTGCATCGGTGATGCTATCTAGCCATCTCATCCTCTGCCAAGGGCATCTCTACACCAGCCTAAAATCCTGCATTTAAAATGGGGCTTTCTGCTTCCGTTTTACATGCAGGATCACAACAACTCCCTTTTTCACCCTCTTTTCCCCCACCCCTTTCGCCCTCCTCCCCATATCTGAGTCTTCCATTATCTTTCATTGACCTCGCTCCTCTTCTTGTCAGCCCTTGACAGCTGGTGAGAGGAAGAGGGGCAGTGGCGACGGCACCCAGCCCTCATGTTTTGGGGGGGCTGACCACTTCACGAAGCTTCGAAGAAGCCTGTGAGATGACATTGCATAGATACCTGAGGAGGAAACGTTTTATTACCAACCAGCTAGCCCTTGTCTGATCTGCGAAGCTAAGCTGGGTCAGCCCTGGTCAAAATTTTGAATGGAGTACCGCAAGGGAATCGGGCTTCCCGCACTGAGCAGGGGCTTGTTCTCTCCCTTTTTTAAAAACAAAATTAAGGATCACAGCTGAGTGCCTGTACACACACACCCCCTTTCCCCCCATTCCAGCTTAACTGGTGCTGTAATGTTTTTGCCCGGCCCCAATCCCGGGCACTCACTCAATCAGGAGTAAGCCACATTGAACTCAATGGAACTTACTACTGAGTAGACATAAGATCACCCTGTAGGTGATTTTTTTTTTAATTAAGGCATTAACTTCGATTTTTCATATCTTCAAATCTTCAGAGAATAGCCTTTCTCCAGCCTGATTTCCCCGCACACAAGCATAAATGTCTTCACTGGGCAGTCTTCGAAGACACAGCGCCCCGTCCCCCCCGCCCCCGACCTGAGCATCTCCTGCATTTCTCAGTCGGAGGGAGCAGAGGGTAAAATGCCTCCCTGCAATGAAGGGAGACACCTCTGATCCCCCACCCCACCGAGCTCAGAAGCAATGCCCTCTTTTGTTCCAGAGCACCCTATGGGGCTCAATGGGGCTTACTTGAGGCTTGCAGACCTACAGGGTGATCTTATGTCTACTCAGTAGTAAGTTCCATTGAGTTCAATGTGGCTTACTTCCGAGTAAGTGAGTGCCCAGGATTGGGGCCAGGAGAAAACATTACAGCACCAGTTAAGCTGGAATGAGGGGAAAGGGTGTGTGTGTACAGGCACTCCGTTGTGATCCTTAATTTTGTTTTTTAAAAAGGGAGAGAACAAGCCCCTGCTCAGTGCGGGAAGCCTGATTCCGTTGCGGTGCTCCATCCAAAATTCTGACCAGGGCTGACCCAGCTTAGCTTCGCAGGCCACCAGCTTAGCTTCCCAGGCCAGACAAGCACCAGCACCCCCAGCTTTCTGCTGGTTGGTAATAAAACTTCTCCTGCTAAGGAACCTATGTTTGATTGGACAGGAGGGAAATACAAACACCACAGTATATGGGCAGGCGTGGGAGGGGACTACGACCTTGTAAGGTAATTAACACAGAAGAGCAGAGCACATGAATGGGAAATACCAGGATATCCGGGTATTGAAAGCGAGAGCAGAGAAGTGGGAAATTCTGGTCCCAATTCGAGGCAGGTCCTGTGTAGTGTGAAAGACGAGCGGTGAAGGCTTAGTGGAAGCAGAAAAAACCGTAAGTGCAGTTCAGGCCAGAAGAGGGAGAGGGTGAGGACGTTATCATGGAAAAGGGATGTGCTTAAATGTATTTCTGTGTGACACCAAGTGCAGCCTCTCAGGGGTTCATCACACGGAGCTTTGATCCTGCTACTGAAATGGCTCTGTCGCTTACCCTCCAGGGCATCTCCCGCCTTTTTCCCCAGCCTATCTCATGTTTTCCCCAAACGCAAAAGATGTGGTATTCTTTCCAGCCCACGGAACAGGAGCAGCATGACGTCCCCGTGAAATTCTTCAATAGTGGAAGAACCCGCTGTGTCTGCCTGCTGTGGGCGTTTGTTTTCAGTTGTTGGGGCATTGAGGATGGACTGCGGGGTGTGCAAGAGCAGATTTGACAGGCGCGAGGGCACAAATCGCCCGCCAATTGCAACTCCTGCCTCTGCTCAAGTCATAGAATCATAGAATGGTAGGGCTGGAAGGGGCCTACAAGGCCATCGAGTCCAACCCCCTGCTCAATGCAGGAATGCAAGTCAGAGCATCCCTGACGGATGCCTGTCTGGCCTCATCTTGAATGCCCCCAGTGTGGGAGAGCCCACCACCTCCCTAGGGAATGGGTTCCATTGTCGTATTGCTCTGACAGTCAGGAAGTCTTGCTGAGGAAGGACTTTCTTCGATTCCCAGGTGTCTTCCATGTAAATGTTTGAGCACATTTTTCAGTTGGAGGGCGCAGAGGGTAAAATGCCTCCCTGCAATGAAGGGAGACCCATCGGATTCCCCACCCCACAAGCTCAGAAGCAACGTCCTCTGTTGATTCAGAGCACCCCATTAAGTTTAATGAGGGTTGCAGACTTACAGGGTGATCTTATGTCTACTCAGAAATAAGTCCCATTGAATTCAATGGGGTTTACTCCCACATAAGTGTGCCAAGGGTTGCAGACTTACAGCACAATCTTACATTTTATGTCTACTCAGAAGTAAGTCAGAGGTTTCCTGGTGGCTGTGAGAAAACGGTACAGCAGAAGTTAAGCTACGAAAACAAGAAGACCCCCCCCCCCCGCTCCTTTGCACACATGCCAGGGAGGGAGGGAGGCACTCCCTCAGTTCAAACCATGTGTCTGCCTGTAAAGGAGCCCTTCCTATTTCTGCAAAGAAACCAAAAGCAGGAAGCTCCAGAAAGGATGTGGGTTTTTGTGGGGGGGGGGGTACTTAATATCGAAACACCCTCAGTAGAAGATGTTCTGGCAGCAACAGCAGCAGTCATAGGATACAATTTCTCTCTTCCTCTAATAATGATATCTTCTTCATTATATAATTTGTTTATAAAAAAATATCAGTTAGCTCACTGCCTCTTGGATCCTGAAAGTCAGGTATATAGGCAACGTGGTGCTTTCCAGTTGTTTTGGATTATTTATTTATTTATCACATTCCTATTTCACCCAATAGCCAAAGCTGTCTGGGCGGTTCAAAGAAAAACTCCCGTCAGCCCCAGGCAGCATGGAAAATGTTCAAGGATGATGGGACTTGTACTCCAGAACATCTGGAGAACATCAGGTTGCCTACACTTGCTGAAAGTTGCTAATGCAAGATTGCAGCAGAGAGGGTGAAACTGCTATGATGCAGCCTGCCCAGAAGTCCAAAATCTAGCCCTTGTAGAACCAGAGATACAAGGCAAAATGCACAGGCACAATTCTGCCCAGTCATTTTGTGAAAAATGAGCCTGCTGCTACCTTTCAGTGTTCTTAGCCAATGAATGAAGTCACAGTATGATTGACGTTTAGGGGAGTAGTGCTAGCCACAGAAATAAATACACTTCTGGAAAAGAGACATTGTGATTCATTTTGAAGTGATGGAGAAGATCTCTTCCCATGAAACAATGGAAAAATCCAGAATTTTTCAGCTAGCAGTCATTAGGCGGTAGTATATCCACCTCAAAACAAAAGGAAGCGGCAAAGACAGGCATTCATCCTGCTTCTAATTTTTATCTTATTTAAAAAAACACACATTGGGGGTTGTTTTTGTTGTTGGTTGTTCTTAAAGCAGGTTCCTGACTCTGGGAGTCATGATGGAAGATACATTGCATTAGATTTAATGCAGCCTTGCTCTCACTGGAGGGAGTCTGAAATGGTTATTGCTCAATAGTTATTTCTCCACAGGCATTTCTTCCTTCTCTAGCCCATTTTCAATCTGCTGTTGTCCTACAGCTGCCTGTTCCAGCAAAAAACCCCACAGAGACTTCATCCACCATGGCTTCCGCCCCACCCTCTACGGATGTGGAACAAGAAGCGACGTGCCCCATCTGCATGGATTATCTGAGAGTCCCAGTGACCTTGGACTGTGGCCATAACTTTTGTCGGGTTTGCATCACCAAGTACTGTAAGACGTGGGAAGAAGTAGAGGACTTGAAGTGCCCCGTGTGCAGAGCCCCATTCCAGAAAGGGGGTTTCCGTCTCAACTGGCAGCTGGCAAATATAGTAGAAAAAATTAAACTCAGTAAATTCACAGAGAACCTGTGTGCAAAACACAGGGAAAAACTCCATCTGTTCTGCACAGAAGATAATGAGTTGGTGTGTTTATTTTGTGAGCGCTCCCCGGAACATAAATCACACACTGTGCTTCTCAAGGAAGAAGTTGCCCAGGAATACAAGGTGGGGAAACATCTGGATCTTTGGTCATGGAATCCTTTTAATTTTTTGTGGAATATGTGCTTCTCTTTCAGTGGCTGGAAAGCAGCTCCCATGCCGGGACTGTTGCTAGTTTCTGTGTGCCCTCAGCCAAATTTTTTAATTTATTTCTTACATTTGTTTTGTTTTGTTTTTCTTCAAATTGCAGCACGATTTGCGTAACTTGCTCTTTTTAGAGCAGAAAAAAAAGCAGAAATCCATGACTTGGGCAGATCAAGTCGGGCCAGCTCACAGGCTGGCAAGTCGGAGTCCAGGGGACCGAGCTGCAGAACACTCGGTGGACTTCACCCTTGGGGGGCTTGTTTTGTTTAAAATTCATGGGGTAGTGTTGCTGCCATAAAAATGGGCCATTAGGGCTCTGCATGCAGGCTGCATATCATCTCTGACCTATAACTTGTACCTGCCAGTATCTACCAATAATCACTGCAGCTAAGCAGGCTCCACTTTACATATCAAGGCAATTGCAGTTTAACACGTAATTCTCATGCAGAATCAACTTTAATGGAAAATGCACAGCTTTTTAATTGGAAGAAGGCAGATTATGTGACAGACTTGGGCAAAAAACGGAAATTAATTATTATTTTTTTAATAAATTGGTGGTGACCAAGATCAGGGACTTTTTTGTTCATGTCACCAAGGTTGTGGAACCCTGCGCTCAGCTCGAATTGATTTGTTTTCTCTTTCCTCTGCTGAGTTTTCACTGCTTAAGTTGTTTTGAGGGGAATCCTTTGCTGTTTGTGTTTTTCATTCGCTTTAGTTATTGTTTTAGATGGTGTTATGGGTTTTAAATATTTTTGGAGCTGCCTCATAGACCTTTCTCATTTGGGTTGTAAAGCTTTGCTGGCTGGGGCATGCTGGGAGATGTAGGCCTTTTCTCTGTCTAAACATGCATAGGATTGTGCCCTAAAATAAACTTCTCAAAGGAACCCATCTGAACTTCTATTTTCTCCTCAGAATCATATATGCAGCTGCCTCGAGATTATAAGGAATGGGAGGGAAAAAATTCTGGCATATACGGCAGATGCAGAAAATGAAAGCCGAGACCTGCTGGTAAGTGTCAGTATTATTGGGAAGTGAGCAAGTACTATTTTTATAATTATGTATCACTTATAAAATACCTAATATGTGAAAATACTGTACATGATGCAGAAGAATCAAAAGCCACAAGGCAGCTCTGCTTCCCCGAATATCCTTTATTTGGAATGGCCTGATCTCTGACACAAAATGTTAATTCAGTGAACTGGTTCACAAGTAATGCCAATTCGTGGGTTAAGCAACCCACGAATTGGGGAGGCCAAATGGGAGCAAGCGTGATGACTCTTGTCTGCTCCCTGCCTCTGCTTTGTATCCGCTTTCCAAAACAACCCAGCCCTGTTCCTGGGTTGTTAGATGTAACTTCCAAACCCGGTGCTCTGGGTTGTTAAGGATTAAATAACCCAGAATTTTAACCCAACAACAAACTGTGGGTTCAAACTCTGGGTTGTTTAATCATCAAGGTTTGGACATCATGACGAAACCCCAGGAATGGGGCATTCCTGGGTTGTTTTGGAAAGCGGATGCAAAGCGAAAGCAACGAATGTGTGGGCGGCAGCCCACTCACTCACTCGTGTTCAGCCCCGACAACCCATGGATTGTTGTAATGTGCAAACCAGGCCAGTAACTGGGTCTCTATAAGATTTTAGGAAATTATTTCCCTACTGAATGTTGGTATCTCTGTGAAAAGTCAGTAGTGCCTTTCCTACAGAATTCTCAGAATTCGCTTCCTGTTCCTACGAAAGCTCTGTTCAAGCATTATCTATCTATCTATCTATCTATCTATCTATCTATCTATCTATCTATCTATCATTATATTTATATTCTGCCTTTTTTCCTTTTGCAAGGAACCCAGGGTCCCCTTTACTTGGTCCTCCTCCTTTCTGTTTTGATCTTCACAACAACCTTGTAAGGTAGATTAGGCTGAGATTCAACGACTGACCCAAAGTCACCCAATGAGCTTCATAGCCAAGTGGGGACTTGAACCCAGATCTCCCGAGTCCCAGTCCAACACTCTAATGGCTGGACCACCCTGGCTCTCTATAATCAACATGTGAGGAGAGGGAGTGCTTTAGGGGGGCCCCCCATGCATTTCTGTCCCCCTCTACTTGTGGAGGGCAACTTTCTGCAGAGAAGAGCCTCCTGATCTGTGGAGACTCTCCATGCAGTGAAGAACCTTCTTCTCCCTTCTTTCCCTCCGCTTACTGTAGGAGCAAACAAAAGCAGAGAGGGGAAAGGCAGTAGCTCATTTCAGACAACTGCACCAGGTACTGCATGAACAAGAGAAGCTTCTGCTGGCCCACATGGAAGAGGTGGAGAAGGAGATTGCAAGGAAAAGAGAGGCGCACATGGGACAGCTCTCTGAAGAACTCTCCTCTCTTGAATGTCTCATCCAGGAGTTGGAGAAAAAGCGTCAACAGCCAGTGAGTGAACTCCTGCAGGTAAGACAGTGGCAGAAACAGCCCACTGTTTCTCTAGGGAAAGACTGGCTTCCAAGCCGTTTGTGCCTCTTTTACCTACACAAGAAATGCAGGGGCCCACTTTATGCCATTGACGCTCAGGCCTACCAGGCATCATTCCTTATTAGACTGATGTACAGCTTTTCTGCCGATGCACTCAAGGGAGCTCACGGTTCTAAAATAACTGTGGACAGTTTAATGGACACAATACAAAAAGGGAAAAGGAGAAAGAGGGGAGAGGAAAATAAGCGAATCCACGTACAGCGACCACTGCAGGAGAGAGTTGTAGGAGGGGAGAGGCAATAGTGGCAGTGGGTACCAGCACAGACAATTGGGGGGGGGGGTGTGCAGGGCCAGCAGCAGAGCAGCAGGAGCAGCAAATTGCCCCATCCCTGTCCCGTCAGGAGAGCCCATCGCTGCCTCCTTGCTGTTTTCAGTGGGTGCCCTGGAGCCCCATCAACCACTGTCCCACCATGGCGTTTGTTGCCACAAGAGACCGGCTGGCAGGGCTCTCCAGAGCAGCCGCAGACCCCCGCTTCCCCTTAC
This sequence comes from Heloderma charlesbogerti, assembly GCA_026122225.1. NCBI lineage: Eukaryota > Metazoa > Chordata > Lepidosauria > Squamata > Helodermatidae > Heloderma > Heloderma charlesbogerti. The sequence continues at coordinate 88,561 of JANEZZ010003233.1, forward strand.
TGTAGCTGCTGAGGCTTGTAACAGTGGGGTCTCACAAGAGCTCAAGCATACTCTTACAAGACCCAGCTGAATTCTCATGAAAGCTCAGCCGAACTCTTGCAAGAACTTGGCCAGGTCTCGTGAGAGCCCCATGGCCAGGAAAGGGGTGCAAGGGAGTAGCAGCAGGCAGGCAGGCAGCCAAGCAGGCAGAGTATTATCACTTCAGGAGTGAGATACACTGGGCTGGGCTTGGGTTGCTGTCTTGCCTCTTCTGCTAAGGCCACCACGTAGAACAGTCAGTGTGGCTTGGGAGGAGGGAGTCCCTGAAAGTCCAGCGGAGGCGCCTTCCATGAGTGGGGGCCCTTCTGGCCACAGAAGGAAGATGCCCCACTCTGTTTCTTTGCTGACTCCATTATATCGTAAAGATTTTCTCCACGTTATGGCTGGCACTGAGCCTTTCTTTCTTTCTTTCTTTCTTTCTTTCTTTCTTTCTTTCTTTCTTTCTCTCTCTCTCTCTCTCTCTCTCTTTCTTTCTTTCTTTCTTTCCCTTTTTCCTCTAGGATGTGAGGGATGTGAGGAACACCTTGCAGAGGCAAGTGGATCCCACTCATTTCATGACGGTAGGAGAAGTCTGGTATGGACAGCTTGTGAAGGAGATGGTTTTCACGCCCTCCAGCATTTCACACCTAAAACAGAGGCACTCTTTTGAACTTGTACCTTCCCAAATTTCCCCCCTAAGGTTCGCTAACAGAGCACTGCACCCCTTCTCTCCATCACACACTGCCAAACACTTTTCTTTGCCTGTTTTATTTAGGTCTTAAGCCACATTGGAAGCCACATTCTACTCCTCTCTCCCCCCCCCCGTTTTGTTTCACTCCCTCCTTTATATATTAAGTTCTTCATGCCCTGTCTTCAACCTTAAGTCCATGTTCCACCCCCACTCATGTAATCAGCAGCAGAGAGACAGAGAGAGATTCTGTTATCACATCAGCTATTTCAGCAGATGTTCATCCTCAAGCAAATCCTGGTGGAGGATTTTTGTCACACAACAGGCACAGAGAGCTTTTGCTAAGAACTGCATCCCCTTACGGCAGGGGTGCTGAACTTCTTTCAGCCCAGTGGCAGAATTCCAGTTCAGAAAAGTTATTGGGGATCATATTCCAGTTGTGGGTGGGGCCAAAGGGGCGGAGTCAAAAATACCAGCATATTTACGCTTAAAGCTCTTGCTGTTGTTGTTCAGTCGTTCAGTCGTGTCCGACTCTTCGTGACCCCACGGACCAGAGCACGCCAGGCCTTCCTGTCCTGTGCTCTCTCCCGGAGCGTGCTTAATTGCCAGTAATTTCAGAGAGGCATTTCAATCCTTTAGAAGGGGAACATACTTTATGTATGGATGTATGTATTTATTTCTATACCGCCCAATAGCCGAAGCTGTCTGGACGGTTCACAAAAATTAAAACCACAAGCGCAACATAAAAAATATAAAATACGAAAGCTTAAAACCACAACGTAACAGTAAAAGCAGAATAAAACCTAGCAGCAATGCAGAGATTTAAAATACAGATTTAAAACACCAAAGTTAAAAGACCAGGAAGCTAAAATGCTAAAATACTGGGAGAATAAAAAGGTCTTCACCTGGCTCCGGAAGGAGTACAACATAGGCGCCAGGCAAACCTCTCTAGGAAGGTCATTCCACAGCTGGGGTGCCACAGCAGAAAAAGCCCTCTTCCTAGTAGCCACCCATCTCACTTCCTTTGGCAGGGGCTCATGGATAAGGACGATCTGAGGATGATCTTAGGGTCCAGGCGGGCACATATGGGAAGAGGCGATCCTTCAGATAGCCTGCAGATAAAAAATCCATGCAAAGGCTAGGAAATCACCAACCAATTGACAGGAAGGGGGTGTGGTTATCTGGAGAACCCTGGAGGGCTGAATTCAGACCCCAGATCAGGCCAGATTTGAACCATGGGCCTGAGCTTCGACACCCCTGCTTTATAGCCAGAGCCTTGTCAACCAGATCCCCATCTTTTGTGGAGACCTAAACTTTCTGTTAGAGCTTCTTGAAGCGTCACTATAATAAAACAAAGGTGATTTTCACCATAGTTAATGGAAGAGAGAGAAATCCCAATAAATGATTTGTCTTGACCTTTTTTCTTTTCTTTTTTTTTAGTGTTAGAGAAATTCTCTGAACATAGATTTGTCAGTGGGTATTAGTCCTGATGGCTATATGGCTCCTCCATGTTTGGAGGTAGTAATACCAGTTGCTGGGGAACAACAGCAGAGGAGGGCGATTGCCTCCATGTTTTCCTTGTTTGTGGGCTTCCCCCAGGCGTCTGGTTGGCCACTGTAGGAAACAGGATGCTTGACTAGATAGGCTTTGGGGCTGATCCAGCATAGGTCTTATTATGTCTTTCTCTAGTTTGGTCAGAGGGCCATTCTAGTCCTTCTGTTTCAATTCTATAATACGTGGCTTAGAGAGGGGACCTTGGAGTGAGGGAGAGTCTCTTCCTCAAAGAACATCATCCCACCACCACCAGACCCACACCTTTCTGTGGCTTCCTGTGTCTCTAAACCTTCTGCTATTGCCTTCCTCCTCATTCTTTTCTTTTGTTCCCCTCCGGATTTCTGGATTGGACGGATGGTGGATTAACATTGTTACTCTCCAGATGTGAGGAGAAGGAGATGCTTGAGAATCCCGTGGCTTTTCCTCCTACGCTGAAGTGGAGGATCTGGGAATTTGGTGATATCACGTCCTTTCTGATGGGTGTCACAAAGCAATTGAAAGGTAAGGAAGAATGGCAGCAAGGATTTGACACTGGACATTGCACTGTCCCCAAAGACCGCATGACAGGCTCTTAGCCATAGCTACAGGGGAACTCTAGGAACTTGATGTCCACTGGGAACATTCCCTAATCCTTCCCTCAATTTTCACTTCAGTTTTCAAGAAGTCCCCTACCCTTTCAGCTTTCCTTTTCACATTTCCTTGTGGCCGGGAGGGTGAGTAAGCTTTTGATAACTTCTTTGACACTGCCGCTTAACCATGCCGGCATTCTTTGAACTTTTTTCTACCTTTCCTACACAAGTAGAATATATTTCTACTTGAGCTTCTATTATTGCAGTTTTAAATAACATGGAGATTTGACTCTCCCTTTCGGCTTCCTTTTAACTACTCTTCTCTTTGTTTTGGAGTTAAAGGTGAAGCTAAACTTGTTTGAGCCAGGAGTTTACCTGGATGGGAGGCCACCTGAGATACTCATATTGCTGCTGTCCTCAGCTTGTCAGAAGGGGCCCTAAAGGCCTTAATATACCCTCCTCTGGTTTTCTACCCATCTACTAGTCCCAAATCCCAACCCTAGTCAGAGCCACAGACCGCTCTAAGCCATAAACCAGGCAACTTTTTAATGATGTATTTGCAGGCAATTTACGCTTGCAAGGATTCACACACAGAGCTTTGTTTCAGCTTCTCCTTAATCCTTTACTTGCAATAAAGGAAAACATAGATGCTATATGATGAACTGGTATTTTTGTTCGAAGATTTGTTGTGCTTAACAGCATGATGCTTAATTTCTGTTCCTTTCCTCTCCAGATGGTCTTTTGCCTGGACAGCCACTGCAGAAGCAGAAAGGTAATTTTTGATGGAGGACCAAATTTCCAAGAGGGATGGGAACTGGTCGGAAATTTGGTTGATTTCACTGGAATTAAACAGTTCTGTCCTACAGTCGTTTGAGCCATCAGTACACTTTTACCGATATTCAGATTTGTCTGGGATCTGCAGATGGACAATGAATGTGTGGACAACAATAGTGATGGGCTCTGTCCCTTAGTGCCCATAAGTTCAAAAGCACATCTGCAACATGAATCTGTGTATAGGAGCATACGTGCATACACAGGGCTCCACCCTAAAAAAGCAGAGTTCCTGAGTGTAGGGAGCCCTGCCTATGCCTGGAGGCTTGTACATCTGGTCGCATGTTACAGATATACATTTGAACGTGTGGGAGGAGGAAGAGTCTGCTGCTGCCTGCACACCTGTTGTTTGTGCAAAGAAACCCGGTGTGAGTTTAGAGCTAAGGAGGGAGGAGTTCCATACATTGTTAAAACATTTATTAGACACTCTTCAGCTTTGGCTGTGGGAGTGGCATACAGCAATTACAGCATAAGACGTAAAACAGCCAAAATCAATTTCAGCGGCAGGTAAAATGCTGAGAGAGAGAGAGAGAGAGAGAGAGAGAAAACACCAACATAGAACACCTGAGCAAATAAAAAAAAAAAGTGCTCGCCTGCTGCCAAAACTAGAATAAAGACAGAGCCGGGCAAGCCTCTCTGGGAAGGGAGTCCCACAAGTGAGGTGCCACAGCTGGGAAGACACCGCCTCCCAACATCACACACCTAATTTCAGAGGGTAGGGGAGATGGAGCAGGGCCTCTGAGGCCAATCTTCATGGCTGGGCACCAGCTTTGGTACCCTGCTCCCAAGCCCTTCAGGGCTTTCTAGGTTAAAGCCAGTACTTTTAACTGTGCTTGAAAATGGGTCAGTTACCAGCGTAGTGTTTCAAAACTAGCACAACATGCTCCATATGGCTGGTCCCAGCCGATAATTGCGTGGCTATATTTTGCACTAATGGTTGTTTCCTTTTTTAAAAATATATTTTTATTTATTTTATTTTTATAAATTAAATAAACAATACCAAAATTACCAACAACCTAATCAATACTTCAATTTCCCAACAGTACAATATTCTGATGAGGACACCACAATAACAAAGAGAGAAGAAAAAAGAGAAAAAAAGAAAAAAAGGGGGGGGGGAAGGGAGGAGGAAAGGAAGTGAAGAAAGAAGAAAAAAGAAAAATTCCCTCCCCTCCCCTCTCCCTCCCCCTTAAAGAATTAACTCCAACACCCCCCGGCCTCCGATGCCATTATTTTAAAAACTATATCTATAACCTTAACAATCTTACAGTTTAATAAACAACCTTATATTTCTATATCATATCATCAATCTTATATCAAAGAAACAGGTCTACAATTCATTCCCAAAAGCCTATATTATTAGTAAATATATATATATATAGTATTATATAATAATAAAACTTAATATAAACCTTCAACCATCAATAATATATTTTATACTAGATATATTCTCTATTTTAAAATAAAAATATAAAGAAAAGCAAGAAAAAATAAAAGATGAAAGAGAGCAAACCAATATAAATATAATCATTTATCTTCTGAATTAGTCTGGATCATGTAGACTAAACACAAACAGTTAACAACGCATGTTTAAAGATTCCAGTTCATGGGGTTGTAACACAATTCTCATGCATTTTTACATTAAGCCATGCCTCCGCCATTTCGTGATTTAGAAACTTCTTCATCTGACCTTCAGACACAATACAAAGTGTAGCAGGATATTTTAAATAATATTGTAAGTTCATTTGTTTTGCCATATTCTTTGCTTTGATAAATTGCCTTCTTTTATTCACCACCTCATTGATGTAGTCTGGAAATAACATAACTTTATCTTGTTTCCAGGAAAGGCTTCCAGCCTCCCTTGCCAAACACAGGATATAATTCTTTGTGGAGACTTTTGCAAATTGAGCTAAGATTGTGTAATCAGTCCCTTTAGCATTTGGCACATGAAATGCCTGCTCAAAATCAAGTAAATAGTCAGATGGAATAGGGAATATCTCATGCAAAAGTTTATCCACAAAGATAGGCAATTTTACGTCATTAGGCAGTTTTTTAATCCCAATAATACGTACATTGGATCTTTTCGTGAAGGCCTCCATTGAGAGATTCTATCAGAGATATTTTTAAAACAAATTTGAGTCGTAGTTTCATTTCCTGCCACTCGGTCTTCGAGCTCATTAATTTTCATCTCCATTTTTTGCCATGATGCATTAATTAAATCTATAGCTCCTTGCAGGGCGGTGATGGAATTTTGGATTAAATCCAACCTTTTGACTTGTTCTGTAAATTGCGAAGATAAAGTCTTTATTAGCGTAAATAATTCCCCTATATCTTCTGTTTTCGACACTTTTGACACAGAGGATGCAGGGGGAGTAGATGCCAGCTCCCTTCTTCTCCTCGGTGCAGACATGTTTCTCTCAAACAGATCTTACAGGCCCTCAGATGTTCTCAGATATTGTTAACGTTTCTTAAATCATCCCTCAGAGGTTGTTGATATTTCTTGAAGCATATATTATTATAGAACATAGCCCTGTTTTCTCCTATGAAATAGGAGTCTCATCACAGCTTTTTGTGTTGGTAAAGCTCTGGGGAGATAATCCTGGAATCCAGCCTCCCCCCCCCCACTATCTCAAGGGGGGTACTCTTCTCCAAGATGTTGTCCAGATGCTGCCTTGCCCCCCTTTTAATTCCAGGGGGGAGATGAAAAAGTTTTTCAACCTTTTAAAAAGCTGTTTGAGAAAGTTTCCACGGAGACCCGTGGGAAGCCTCCAGAGTGACATCGGTCCCAGCCGGAAGTCGCACTAATGGCTGTTTCCAAGCAGACCTCAAAGGCAGCCCCACAGTGCATTGCAGTAGTCCAGACATGGACACATTTTGAAGATGCATGTTTGAACGTATGGAGGGCTTGGAGGCGGGGGCAGAGCCTGACACCACAGCACACTTGTTCATTGTATGGGCAAAGAGGCCGATTGTGTGGGCAGGGCAATGAGGGAAGAATTCCATGTAGGGATGGACAAATCTGTCAGTTCTGCTTTCTCCCACATTTGCAAATTTCTTCATAAATGGGAGGGAAAGTTCAGATCTTTTTTTTAATGCATCTGGAACAAAGTTAAACTGATAGTTCCATCTATTCAATCACAGATCGAACAGAAGGAACTGTCAGTTCCTGTCATGCAATTTATTCAGGCAAGGGGCTTTGAGTGCTTAGCTCTTAAAGGTCTGCGTTGTATTTCCTGCTTCCTTCCATCCCCTAACTCCCAACATTCTCAAAAATAAGGGTAAAGTGCTGTTGCTGTTTTAGATTGCTTCTTGTAAGATATTTGAACGATAGAAAGGACAGAGTATAAATATAGTGAATATATAAATAAAACCCTCAGTCTTGTTACTCATTATATTATCAGGAGGACGCTTTGTTTTGGGGAAACTCTCGGAGCTTTTCTACACAAGGCATTTATTGTGTGCTCAGAATGCCTTACTCATGGTTGTTTACAGGTTCATTAGACAACAGCATGATCCTCCAGTTTCGCTTCTGTTTTTTAAGAACAGTTTCCTGGGGGTGGGGGTTAGAGCGGGGTTAACTGAGTATTATTTCTGAAAGCAAAAGAAAAGGTAGTTTCCTACTTTATTTATTTATTTATTTATTTAATTTCATTTCTATACCACCCAATAGCCAAAGCTCTCTGGGCGGTTCACAAAAGCTAAAACCACAAAGCGCAGCATAAAACAATATAAAATATAATAAAATACTTGTGTATTTGCACTATTCCACTATAGTGTAGTGCCACCTAGAGGTTATGTAACAAAAGCAGGAAAGGAAAAGCTCTTTGCGTATAGTTCGGATCTCAATTCTGTGACAAAACCGAAAGTAGATTCAGTGATTAACAGCGTCATATAGAGATGCTCTGGAAAAAGGAGAATAAATTCCCTATCCTGAATGTGGTGCAAGGAAGCCCTATTGAGTACAGACAGTAATCCACATCTCTCTACCTCCCAACAGCAAATGTCACTCTGGATCCAGACACAGCTCATCCTGAACTCATCTTGTCTGAGGATCATAAAAGTGTGAGAATGGGAGAAAAAGATCAAGAAGTGCCCAACAATCCTGAGAGATTCGATGAATGGCATTTTGTGCTGGGGCATGAGGAATTTACAACTGGCAGACATTTCTGGGACATCATTGTGGGAAGTGAGGAAACATGGGCTGTGGGGGTCGCCAGCAAGTCTGTGAGGAGAAAGGGTAAGTTCCGCTTTAGTCCAGAACAAGGGATCTTGGCTGTGGGGAATTGGAATGGAAAATACTGGGCCTCCAACCCCATCCATTCCCCTCATCTTTCCCTGCGTGGGGAGCTTAAGACGATCCGAGTGTCTCTGAACTGTGTTGGTGAGCGGGTGGCGTTTTTTGATGCTGATACATCGGCCCTGCTCTGTACATTCTCTGGAGACTCATTCTTCAGACAGCCCCTCCTCCCCTTCTTTCATGTGTTTGGAAAAGCCTGCCTCAGAATCTCTCCTTAACACAGCCAAGTCTACCTCATAAGAACATAAGAAGAGCCCTGCTGGATCAGACCAAGGGTCCATCTAGCCCAGCATTCTGTTCACACAGTGGCCAACCAGCTGTCGACCGGGAACCCACAAGCAGGACACGAGTGTGACAGCACCCTCCTGCCCGTGTTCCCCACATCGGCCCTGCTGGTAGTACTCTGCAGATGAAGACGACAACTCTAAAAAATCAAATATTTATGGGTCACGAGCACCTTTTCAGTAAAGGCCCCTACACAGGGTTCTAGTGGCAGCCACTATAACCCACTCAATCAAACCGTACCTGCTTTTCTCTCTCCCTTGCCTACAAAACCTGTTCAGAAATTTCAGCTAATCCAGAATGCTGTGGCCAAACTGTTGACTGGGGCTGGCGACAGGGAGTATGTGATTCCCTTGTTACCACAGCTTCACTGGCTACCGGTCTGTTTCTGGGCAGAATTCAAAGTGCTGGTTATGACCTATAAAGCCATATACAGCTTGGGACCAGGCTACCTGAAAGACCTCCCATACAAGCCTGGCCAGTTCTTAAGATCTTCTGGAGAGACCCTTCTTTCAAGACTGTCGCCTTCAGAGGCACATTTGGCAGTGACCTGAGAGAAGGCCTTTTTGGTGGCTGCTCCCAGGCTAAGGGAGACTACATTCATCCCTTCTCTGCTGTCTTTCTGCTGGCAGGCAAAGACCAGTTTTTTCAAGAGGCATTTGGCCTGTAAGTGGGTCTATTGGGTTGGGTGCTGTTTTTATTTTATTTTTAAATTATTTATTCTGTGTTATGTTTTTATTGTATTTTAATGTATTGTTATGTGTTTGGGGTCAGTCAATATTACTCCGGAGGTCCCTTACCATTCAGTGCTGCTGAGTACAAAGACACTGAGGATTTCCCCCAATGCAGTCTTTTGGACAAGTTTTTTGTTGTTGTTCAGTTGTTCAGTCGTGTCCGACTCTTCATGACCCCATGGACCACAGCACGCCAGGTCTTCCTGTCCTGCGCTCTCTCCCGGAGCGTGCTCAAGTTCATATTCATTGCATCGGTGATGCTATCTAGCCATCTCATCCTCTGCCGTCCCCTTCTCCTTTTGCCCTCAGTCTTTCCCAGCATCAGGGTCTTTTCCAGAGAGTTTTCTCTTCGCATTAGGTGGCCAAAGGTTATCTTGAATTGGTAATCTTTGTTCTTCAAGGCCTGAGGGGGCAGGAGGAAGGGTGAATCTCAGACAAAAGGAGAGCGGGTTTTGTCTTGCAGAAGAAGGCTGCTGGGGAAGCAGGGAGTGCTTGGGGATGGGATTGTAGGCCTTCATCCTGAACACAGTGTAAACACCCTCTATAAGAGAAACAGCGCCAGCCTCCAGTGCCCTCCTTCCAGGAAACTGAAGTCTGTGTAAGCACTGAAGCCTCCCCGAAGTCCTCCCCTCTCAGGACTGAGGTGCAGGAACTAACAGTATTGTTGTATTGTTTTAATCAATTTTAATTGTGCTTGTAAGCCATCTTGAGTCCCATTTTTTGGACTCATGGATTGGCAGTAGCAGATCCTCCCTGCAAGGTGGGGGACCAATTAAGAAGGTCCACCCCCAGGGACTTATGAAATCCAATGGATTCCTGAATGCTCCGGGGGATTTTCCGGCTGATAGGTGTCAAGGATAACGGCCTGCTTTCCACCATAGGATCGGGTCAGGCTGCCATGATTGTGTGTAATCTAGAGGCTCCTCAGCCCTTTGCCCAAGGTCAGACGTGGCCCCTGCTACCTAGCAAGTGCCAACAGCTGGAGGTGGTGGGGAGTTCCAGCCTCTCGGAGGCCAGGGTGGTCCACCCAGGGACTGTGATTGGCTGAGGCAAAATCTGGGTTGCCAGGGCTGGGCTTTAAAAGTGGGCTGAGGTCGAGGCATGGGGTCCCCCTTCATCCCAGTGGTCCTGAACCTGCAGACAGCTAATTGCTCTCCAGGGAGATCCATACTTAGGTATGCAAAGGTAGGCCAGGTAGATTTATTATTTTGCTAGGGTGTGTGTTCATGAAGCTGTGTTTATAGTTAAGTGCTTTAGCTTTGTACCCTCTGTGTAACTGGCTGCTTCCATTCTTCCCTTTCCCTCTACCCCTTTATGTAGATCTTAATAACTTATTAAGATCTGTTGATCTTAATAAACTAGGGATGGCGGAGAAATCCGCCACGGACTCCAATGAGGAGTCCGTGGCGGAATGGACTCCACCCCACCACCACCACCCAAAATCCCCCCAGGATGGACCCTACCTGGCAGCGGCAGCTGCTCTGGGTCGTTGTCCCTGCCCGTGGCCATGATTGGCTATGTAAATATTTACGTAGCCTATCATGGCCTAATGTAGGGACGTTGCATCCCTAATGTAAGGACACAAATGGCGGCCGCTACGCCAGCCGCCATTTGCGGCCACAGCAGCAGCCCAGCAGTGGACAGCAGTCCGGCTGCGGATGGGCCTGGCCAGCAGCTCCTCGGACTCACCGCGGAGCGGAGCCGGCCAGGCAGGATTCCAGGGGGAGGGACAGATCGCCTCCCCCCCATCGGATGCCGCCACCTGGAACAGTGAGTGGGGTTCATACACCCCTATAATAAACGTATATCCAACCTTTAGTTGGTGTGATCTCTCTGCATAACCTCAGTGCTAATTTCTGTGCCTCTTGGCTTAAGAGGGTGGCTACTGGGTATTTGGGGGGACTGGAAGGACAGGTTTGGCCCATCCTGTTTTGGGGAAGGGGGTCCTGGGATTGTGTCCTGGGCGGTCCTCCCTCGCAGGGAGGATGGGGCCGGTCCCAGTGGTTGGGATCCTCCTTCAATAGGGCTGGCGATTCGGTCGAGTTTCTGGTCTCACTATGGAATGGTGAGATGGGAAGGGCCATCAATACAATTGCTCCCAAGCGCCCACTCCAGTGCTGTGGAGCCCGTAATTCACCTTGGTTTACAGAAGATCTCTAGGCAATGAAACAGGCCAGACAACGGCTAGAGGTGGCGCAGGTCTCAGAGCGAGTATGATTGACGATTAGCAAAGACTCTTCGTTGTGCTTATTATGTGGCAGTGAGGATGGCAAAAAAAAAAACTTACTATACATCTATTATTTCATCCTCGAAATGTCACCCAGCAGAATTGTTCCAAGTGGTGAAGGGCCTGTTGGGATCTTGCTCAGGCTCAGAGAAACTGGGATCAGTCATCTGCTATGATAAATTTGCTAGGCACTTCAAGGAGAAAGTCACTCGTATTCGTTCAGAACTTGATGCCACAGTTATCGCAGAGTCTAGGGAGGTGTTCCAGTGTTCCGTCTGGCTGTGTTTCCTGGGATCAGTTTCAGTTGTTGCAGCCTGATGATGAGGACAAGACACTTGAATCGGGCCGGCCCACCACACGTAAGCTTGATCCTTGCCCTTGCCCATCTTGGCTTATACGATCTAGCAGGGGTGGATTGGCTGGGCGGGTCCAGGGAGTGGTAAATGCTTCACTCTATCAGGGGGAGGTTCCTGCCGCCTTGAAAGAGGCTGTAGTGCGCCCTCTCCTGAAGAGGCCCTCCCTGGACCCAGAGTTGTGTGAGAACTATCGCCCCATTGCCAGTATCCCCTTTTGGGGCAAGGTGCTTGAGCGTGTGGTGGCTGGGCAGCTTCAGCCGTTCTTGGAGGAAACTGATTATCTGGACCCATTTCAATCTGGTTTCAGGCCAGGGTACATCACTGAAACGGCCTTGGTTGCTCTGACTGACGACCTCCTCCGGGTGAAAGATGGGGAATGCTACCCTGTTGATCTTCCTGGATCTCTCAGCGGCTTTTGAAACCATTGATCACGGTGTCTTACTGGATCGGCTCTGCGGGATGGGAGTTGGGGGCACTGTGCTACAGTGGTTCTGCTCCTACCTGCAGGGCCGATTCCAGAGAGTGGTACTGGGGGATTCCTGTTCTACCCCATGGCTATTAAGCTGTGGGGTGCCACAGGGTTCTATTCTATCCCTCATGCTGCTCAACATCTATATGAAGCCGTTGGGAGAGGTCATTAGGAGTTTTGGGGTGAGGTGTCACCAGTACGCTGATGATACTCAGCTCTATTTCTCCTTGTCGTCGGAGTCGGCTGAGGCGGTGAAGGTGCTGGACCAGTGCCTGGAGGCTGTAATGGGCTGGATGAGGGCCAATAAACTGAAGCTAAATCCTGACAAGACGGAAGCTCTGTGGATTGGTGGTTCCTGAGTCCGGGAATTGGGTAAGCCACCTGTCCTGGACGGGGTTGCACTCCCCCTGAAGGAGCAGGTGCGTAGCTTGGGAGTACTCCTAGATCCGTCCCTGTCACTGGAGCCCCCGGTGGACTCCGTGGCCCGGAGTACTCAGGGCCAGCTTCGGCTGATACGCCAGCTATGGCCTTTCCTGGACAGGGATAACCTAGCCACAGTAGTGCATGCGCTTGTAACTTTCTGGTTAGACTACTGCAATGCACTTTACGTGGGGCTGCCCTTGAAGACGACTCGGAAGTTGCAGCTAGGGCAAAATGCAGCTGCTGACCAGAATACCTCATAAAAACCGTATAACAGCAGTTTTAAAGGAATTGCACTGGCTGCCAATACACTTCCGGTCGGAATTCAAGGTTTTGGTGATGACATTTAAAGCCCTAAGCAGCCTCAATATTTGAGGGAGCCCCTCTCCCTATATATGCCTGCCCGAGAACTGAGATCTGTTGGAGGGGCCATCCTCAGTGTCCCACCAGTACAAGACATACACTATGGTGGGATGTGGGAGAGAGCCTTCTCTGCTGTGACACCCTGGTTGTGGAATGCCCTCCCTTTGGAGGCCCAATTGGCACAGGCATTGGTCTCATTTCCACACCAAGTAAAAACGTGGCTTTTTACCAAAGCCTTTGAGGCTAAATGCATTCCCTAGCACATTGTTTTCACTGTTTTATTGTTTTAGATTTTAACTGGTTTTAGCTTGTTTAATGGTTTAATATGTTTTTAGTTGTTTAAATTATTTATTGTTTTATATTGTTTACATTGATTTTATCTGTATACCGCCCTGAGATCTTAATGATATAGGGTGGGATAGAAACATTTTAAATAAATAAAAATAATTTGGGGGGTAGAAAGGCAGGGCACAAATCAAATCGATCAATCAATAAAATAAACTGTAGTTAGCACTGCAGTGGATCCAGCTGCTAATTTTTAAAGAGAGCCTCTCTTTCGTCTTTTGTTTAATGTATTTGAATATATTTGGGAGCTGTTTTTTTAGATGTTGAAACGTATATTTGTATTAAAGGTTTCTTTTCCAGGGGTTTGTGTGTCTCTGTTCAGGATTAAAGTATACCAACCCTATTTAAGGAGAAGGGTCCTGGCAAATAGAAGACTAGCCTATTAAGGAGGAATACACTATCCACCACTTTTTCTGTTTGCCAGGGGCTTTTAGTGCAGGAGAACATTCAAAAATCTAATTGCCCACCCCCAGTTTAAGTGGAACAGTCCATTCTACCACCTCATTTTGAAGCCTCTGAAGACCAGGCCCATCTTACCAAGGGCCTCTCTACACCAGCCTAAAATCCTGCATTTAAAACGGGGCTTTGTGCTTCCGTTTTAAATGCAGGATCACAACTGACTCCCTTTGCACGTGCTTCTTTCCCCCATCCCCTTTCCCCCTCCTTCTCCCCGTATCTGAGTCTTCCATTATCCTTCATTGATCTCACTCCTCTTCTTGCTGCTTTAACTCTTTTCACGGAGGAAACTGCAGCGGAACACAACGGGGTAATTTGATAGCTCATTATCTGCGATCTATTTAAAAACGGAGCAACAGGCATTTATTGCAGGAGACGCCCTGGAGATTCATGGTGTCATGTAAAGAGCCCGCAAACTTCCGTGAAGGAGCAATCTCAATCACAGGATAAAAGCTCCATGTGAAGGAGCCCCAAGTGGTTAATGTGGGGGAAGGCTTAGCAGGTGATAAGGCCCTCAGCTTTTACCACACCTCAGTGCACAGCAGCAAACACATGCACCACTCGTTCATTAATACAGGTGGCCAAGTAAACCCACAGTAGAAACATTTACCGCTTGGTGAGCTGTTCATCTCTTTGGGGCCATTGTGACTTGAAATCAGGCAGACCCATTTTATAGAGCATGAGGGGGTATTTCATAGTAACAGGGAATAGGACAAGACAGCCAGTGAACATGCTGCTTCTATGAGATGTGGTGGTTGGCAACATACTCCTCAGGTCTTATACACACACACACACACACACACACAGCGCGATGGGGTTCACACAACATGCAAACCCACACTCAGTGGTTAAGTGTGGGTTGTTGTTGAACCACAGGTTAGCATGTTGTCTGAACCCAGGACATTTTCCGCAGGGTGGCTTGTTAACCATGCGGCGTGGCTTATTTTTCTTGAACAAGACACCTTGAGCACCCATGCTTTATTGTTGGGTTGTTCCAGGTGGTTAACAAGCCACACTTGGGGAGACATGTTAGAGGTCTACAGAATTATGCATGGTGTGGAGAATGTGGACAGGGAGACATTTTTCTCCCTCTCTCAAAATACTAGAACCCAGGATCATCCCATGAAGCTGATTGGTGGGAGATTCAGGACAGATAAAAGGAAGGACTTCTTCACACAGCGCAGAGTTGAACTATGGATTTCGCTACCACGGGAAGTATCATAGAATCATAGAATAGTAGGGTTGGAAGGGGCATATAAGACCATCAAGTCCAACTCCCTGCTCAGTGCAGGAACCCAAGTCAAAGCATCCCTGACAGATGGCTGTCCAGCTTCATCTTGAATGCCTCCAGTGTGGGAGAGCCCGCCACTTCCCTAGGGAATTGGTTCCATTGTCATTTTGCTCTAACAGTCAGGAAGTTTTTCCTGATGTCCAGCTGGAATTTGGCTTCCTGTAACTCAAGCCCTTTATTCCGTGTCCTGCACTCTGGGATGATCGAGAAGAGATTCTGGCTGGCCTTCCGCTCTGTGACAACCTTTCAAATAGTTGAAGACTGCTATCATATCTCCCTTCAGTTTTCTCTAGGCTAAACATGCCCAGTTCTTTCCATCTCTCCTCATAGGGCTTTGTTTCCAGTCCCCTGATCATCTTCGTTGCCCTTCTCTGAACCCTCTCCAGTTTGTCTGCATTCTTTTTAAAGTGTGGTGCCCAGAACTGAACACAGTACTCCAGATGAGGCCTAACCAGTGCTGAGTAGAGAGGAACTCGTACTTCCCAGGATTTGGAAGCTATCCTTCTATTAATGCAGCCCAAAATAGCATTGGCCTTTTTTGCAGCCACATCACCTTGTTGGCTCATATTCAGCTTGTGATCTACAACAATTCCAAGATTTCTCACTTGTAGTATTGTTGAGCCAAGTATCGCCCATCTTGTAACTGTGCATTTGGTTTCTTTTTCCTGGGTGCAGAACTTGCCATTTATCCCTATTAAATGTCATTCTGTTGTTTTCTGCCCAGTGGTCCAGCCTATCAAGATCACTTTGAATTTTGTTTCTGTCTTCCAGGCTATTAGCTATCCCACCCAATTTTGTGTCATCTGCAAATCTGAGAAGCATTTCCTGTACCTCCTCCTCCAAAAACTTCCCGACTGTTAGAGCAATACAACAATGGAACCAATTACCTAGGGAGGTAGTGGGCTCTCCCACTCTGGAGGCATTCAAGATGAGGCTGGACAGCCATCTGTCAGGGATGCTCTGACTTGGATTCCTGCATTGAGGAGGGGGTTGGACTCGATGGCCTTGTAGGCCCCTTCCAACCCTACTATTCTATTACTCTAAGTCATTAATAAAAATGTTGAAGAGCACTGGGCCCAGGACTGAGCCCTGAGGTACCCCGCTCGTGATCTCTTCCCAGTTTGAGAAGATCCCATTGATAAGCACTCTTTAAGTCCGATTCTGTAGCCAACTGTGGATCCACCTGAGAGTTGTTTCATCTAGCCCACTTTGAGCTAGTTTGCTAATCAGGATATCATGGGGCACTTTGCTGAAGCTTTGCTGAAGTCAAGGGATATGATGTCCACAGCATTCCCACAGTCCACAAGGGTGGTTACTTGATCAAAAAATGAGATCAGATTCATCTGGCAGGATTTGTTCTTGACAAATCTATGTTGGCTTCGAGTAATCACTGCATTGTTTTCAAGGTGCTTACAGATGGATTGCTTTATCATCTGCTCCAGAATTTTCCCAGGGATTGATGTCAGGCTGACTGGTCTGTAGTTCCCAGGTTCCTCCTTTTTACCCTTTTTGAAGATAGGGACATTAGCCCTCCTCCAGTCATCTGGCACTTCCCCCGTCCTCCATGATTTCTCAAAGAGAATAGACAGTGGTTCTGAGAGTTCTTCTGCCAGTTCCTTTATTACTCTAGGATGCAGTTCATCTGGCCCTGGAGATTTGAACTCATTCAAAGTAATGAGGTGTTCCTTGACCATATACCTATCCATCTCAAGCTGCAATCCTGCCCCTTCTGCCTGTACTTCGCCTTAGCCAGGGGGTTCATAGACCCTCTTTTGGGAGAAGACTGAGCCAAAGTAGGAATTGAGTATGTCTGCCTTTTCTTTGTCATCTGTTATCTTTTTGCCATCCTTATTTAGTAGTTGAACCATCATTTCTTTCCTCTGCCTTTTACTATGCACACATCTGAAGAAAGCCTTTTTGTTGCTTTTAGCATCCCTTGCTAACCTCAGCCCGTTCTCAGCTTTAGCCTTCCTGACACCATCCCTGTAATTCTGTGCTACCTGCCTGTACTCTTCCTTTGTTGCTTGGCCTTCCTTCCACTTTCCATATGTGTGCTTTTTTGTTTTCAGGTCATCTCTAAGTTTTTTGTGAAGCCACATTGGCTTCTTCTGTTGTCTTCCACCTTTTTTTCTTGTTGGAATTGTTTGTAATTGTGCCTTTAGAATTTCCTTTTTTAAAAACTCCCATCCATCTTGGACTCTTTTCTCATTAGAGCCCCTTGTCATGGGACCTTACTGATCATTGTTCTGAGTTTATTAAAATCAGCTTTCCTAAAATCCAGGGTACGCGTTTGGCTACACTCGGCTTTTGCTTCCCTTAGAACCAAGAACTCAAGTACAACATGGTCGCTTTCCCCCAGAGTTCCTGCAACTGCTACTTTACCCACTAAGTCATCTCTGTTGGTTAGTATCAAGTCAAGGATAGCCGATCCTCTAGTTCCTTCCTCTACTTTCTGCAGGAGGAAGTTATCCGACACACAAGACAGGAATTTCCTGGAAGGGCCGTGTTTTGCAGAATTTGTCTCCCAGCAAATATCAAGGAAATTGAAGTCCCCCATTGCTATTACATCAGTGATGGCCACCAATTTGGATGGCTTTAAAAGGGGGTTGGACAAATTCCTGGAGGAGAAGGCTGTCAATGGCTACTAGTCTTAATGGCTATGTACTATGTCCAGAACCAGAGACAATGAGCCTGTGTACACCGGTTGCTGAGGAACATGGGCGGGAGGGTGCTGTTGTGCTCGTGTCCTGCTTGTGGGTTCCTGGTCGACAGCTGGTGGGCCACTGTGTGAACAGAATGCTGGACTAGAAGGACCCTTGGTCTGATCCAGCAGGGCTTCTCTTATGTTCATATGAGGGCTGCTTTTCGGGGCCAGAGTACCCAGATGACCACTCACAGAGCAGCAGCTGACGGGCAGGAGCATATGGGCCCCACATCCACATATGGTCCGGCACCTGCACACGGCAGGGCGTGCTGGGGCTGAAGCATCTTGCCATGGCATCCTTCCTTATATTTAAAAATGTTTTATAGTCAGGGAGTGGCATATGAGCATGTTCATGGTTACCGATGCTCATTCTGTTATTTTTATTTTTAAAATATATTATGCTTTAAAAAAAAAACAAAGTAGGGCTTATTCCTGAAGTTAATGTGTTCAGCATCAGGGTAGTAGAAGCAAACTCCATTTCATCCTTGTGGTCACGATGGTGTGGATTTAAGGGAATTTAAAATGCTAAACTGCAAATTCTCAGAGTGTCTATTATTCTCCCCCTACCCTTAAAAAAAAAAAATCAGGTTTAGCAACCAATTTTTTTCTCGAACATATCAAAAATGTAGACGCGTTTATAAAGTATGAACAGGCAACTGTGTGGGAGTGGAGACTATGGGGAGAGGAGAAATGTGAATTACATGCTTTTCCACTGAAAGGCAGCCACTGGCATGATCACATCACTCCGGTGCTGAAGGAGTTGCACTGGTTACCAGTTGTTTTCCAGGCCAAATTCAAGGTGTTGGTCTTGACCTTTAAAACCCTATATGGTTCCAGCCCAGCCTATCTCAAGGAGCGCCTCCAGCAACACCAGACAGGCTGCTCAACAAGATTAGCCTCGGATGGCCTTCCCTCTGTCCCATCAGCCAGGATAGCTAGGCTGGTGAGGACGAGGAAGAGGGCCTTCTTTGTGGTGGCCCCCACTCTGTGGAACTCCCTCCCTAGGGAACTCCGCCATGCCCCCTCTTTAATGAGCTTCCGCCACGCATTGAAAACGTGGTTGTTCATGCAGGCATTTGGGGTGGGTTAGGGTATTTTTAGAAAGGCGATGTTTTAATGTGGATTGTTATTGTTTTAATACTGTTGTATTGTTGTACATCGCCCAGAGTGGCCAGGTGGGCAATTAAGAAATTAATAATAAGTAATAAAATAAATAAACGGGCCATTTAAAAGGATGCTACACATATAACCATTAAGTCCAGGGTGTGAAATGACCTAGCTGTGCCACTGCAGCCTTGTTCTCACGATGGCTTAAGATCAGGAACCAACAGAAGTCCGTCT
Source organism: Heloderma charlesbogerti (assembly GCA_026122225.1). Taxonomy (NCBI): domain Eukaryota; kingdom Metazoa; phylum Chordata; class Lepidosauria; order Squamata; family Helodermatidae; genus Heloderma; species Heloderma charlesbogerti. The sequence continues at coordinate 107,506 of JANEZZ010003233.1, forward strand.
CTATTTCGAGAACGGAAAAGAAACCAGAGTTACTGACCGACAAGCAGTGGAGGCTGGTGGCTACAATTTTAGTGGGGTTTAAATCCCTTCTGGGTTTCAGTCAGCACTCTGTAGGAACGATCCACGGTGCTGAACCTACTTTGGAGATAAGGTGCAGCCCCTTGGATAGCTCCTTTAGAGTTCTGGCTAGTACCGACCGAAACCCAGAATGGATTTTCCGCCCCACCACAATCAGAGCCACCAGCCTCCGCTGCCGGCCACAGAGAAAGCGAAAACAGCGCCGCTGCTTTGTGTTCATTGGGAGGCGGCCATGGCGGTTGCTGCAGGTCCCGTTCAGGATCTCTGTGACGAAGTGACTTGCCCCATCTGCCTGGAGTACTTTGAAGATCCTGTGACCATTGCAGAGTGCGGGCACAATTTCTGCCGAGCCTGCCTGGCCCGCTGCTGGGAGGAGTCGGGCCCAGAGACCTCCTGCCCTCAGTGCAGAGAAGCCTTCCAGCAGAGGAACCTCATCCCGAATCGGCAGCTGTCTAACTTTGTAGAAATAGCCAAGAAATTAAGAGATCTGGGGACTGAAGGAAAGGGGAGACTCTGCGAGCGCCACCAGGAGCCCCTGAAACTCTTCTGTACAGACCACGGAACCCCCATCTGCCTGGTGTGTGACAGATCCAAGGCGCACCAAGACCACAGGGTGATTCCTCTGGAGGAGGCTCCCCAAGAGGACAAGGTAGGAAGGAAATCGTTGCCTATCTGGATAGTGAACTCTCTGTCATTATCTGGGATTTATTATTTATATATTTATTGCATTTATATCCCACCTTTTTTCCTCTTGCAAGGAACCCAAGGCAGCTTACTTTCTCCTCCTCCTCTCCATTTTATCCCCACAACAACAACCCTGTGCGGTAGGTTGGGCTGAGAGTCTGTGACCGGCCCAAAGTCACCCAGTGAGCTTCCATGGCCGAGTGGGGACTAGAACCCGGATCTCCCAGCTCCCGGTCCAGCACTCTAGCCACTACACCACGCTGGCTCTCCACGCTGGAATAATGAATATAAAATCACATTAATTCACTTTGTGGGCCAGCTAAAGCATTTGCAGCTTTTTAATTTAGAGAACAGACATCTGCAGGGGTGGCAGTGGTGAAGGGGATGATGAATGCATGCAGAGAGAGGAATGCTTTCCCCTAATACTAGCACCAGTCTCTTCCGTATAAAGGTCGGTTAGCACAATTCATTTCCTCTTGCCCAAGCAGTGACTCTTCAAACTGTTTCTTAGAAATCGAGGCTTCGAAATTGAGGCTTCTTGGACATCCCAGGGTAAAAATCAAACAGCGCTGTGGGCCAAGACAGTCTTCTGTCTGCAACAGTCTTCTGCAGATGTGTCTCTCCTCAGCAAATGCAGGCCTGGAAATGGAAGTGTGAATTCTGGTATTCTTCGATAGTAAACAAAATACTCATCTTTATTGGTAAAATACAGCAGCCCAGATCAGCATCACAGTGGATAATTTCAGTCTCAATAAAAGGCTGCTGGCACTGGAGGGAATATGTGGCACCTTATTTAGGGCACAATCCTGTGGAGATGGCCGTAAGCCTTCGAACTTGGAGGCTTATGGCCATCCCAAGCAGAGCAGGAGGCGTGGCAGAGGCGATTTTTGCCTCTGCACTCCTCCCACTCTGTATTTTTGCTAGACAGGCTTTTTTGCCTGTCTAGCTGGGGCTCTGCAGAGCAGGAAGGAAGGAAGCTGCAGGGGCCTGGGGATACCGCATTTCCGCCCGTCTAGCTGAGGTGTCAGGGAGGGGGAGGCAAGCAAGCTGGGCAGGTCTGGGGACACAGCGCAAGCCATCCCCTCCCCGCCCACTGGCACACTGCCTTTCCCTTCCCCTGAGGTCACCTTTGCAACCTCGAACAGGCAGCCAGCTGTGAGGGGAAGGGGAGCTCGGACTCCTGGCTCTGAGGTCGGAGCGCTGTCTCCAACCTTGGATCCAGGAATCCAAACTGTCCTACGGCCCCCCAGACTCTGTCTAAGGACCATAGGATTGCTCTCCCCATGTCCTAGGGGCTATAGGATTGCTCTCCCAAGTGCAGATATGGGCTAGAAGTACGGGCTAGAAGCTGATCGTTCTCAATGGCAGCCCCCTACTCGTGGGACTCCATACTGTGACTCCCTGCATTTTTAAATGTACGTTAGAGGGCAATCCTATGAATGTTTAGACAGAAAAGGGTCCTACAACTCCCAGCATGCCCCAGCCAGCATATGCAGTTAGGGGCAGAAATATTGGAACAAGGATAACTGTTTTGGCAGTTGGCCTCTGTACACCACCACACTGAAGTTGAAAGGAAACACACCCAGATGGGAGCGAAGTCAGGACTTGCAGCTGTAATTCAAGGGGTTTGGCAAAAGTGGGGCACTAACCATTCAGGAAGCACAGCCAGTGGCATACACACACACCCATCCTTGGTGGCTCATAAGTAATGGAACAAACCAACATCATTTCAAACTTAAGGATCGCCTTTAATACCTGGATGAAAATCCTTTGCAGTCCATGACTGCCTGAAGTCTGGAACCCATGGACATGACCAAATGCTGAGTTTCCTCCCTCGAGATGCTTTGCCAGGCCTTTACTGCAGCTGCCTTCAACTACTGCTTGTTTGTGGGTCTTTCTGCCTTCAGTCTTGTCTTCAGTAAGTGAAAAGCATGCTCTATTGGGTTGAGATCAGGTGATCGACTTGGCCATTGAAGAACATCCCACTTCTTTACCTTGAGAAACTCTTGGGTAGCTTTTGCTGTATGTTTTGGGTCATTCTCCATCTGCCATATGAAGTGGCATCCTATCGGTTTGGCAGCATTCAGCTGAATCTGAGCAGAAAGTATAGCCCTATACACTTCAGAATTCATCCTGCTGCTTTTCTCAGCAGTCAGGTCATCAATAAACACCAGTGACCCAGTGCCATTGGCAGCCATACATGCCCAGGCCATCACTGGCCTGTCTGTCCTTGAGCGTTACCAGTGGTTTGCACCTTGTTGTGAAGCCTCTGTATTTACATTCATAAAGCCGTCTCTTGACTGTAGATGTTGACAATGACATGCCTACCTCGTCAAGAGCATTCTTGACCTGGCTAGATGTTGTGAAAGGGTTCCTCTTCACCATGAGCAGAATTCTGTGGTCGTCCCCTTTAGTTGTCTTCCGTGGTCTTCCAGGCCTTTTGCTGTTGCTGAGCTTGCCAGTTAATTCCTTCTTTTTCAGGATGTTCCACACTGTTGTGTTGGCCACTCCCACTGTTTTTGCTATCTCTCTGATGGGTTTATTTGTTTCCTCAGCCTAATGATGACCTCCTTCACTCGCATGGACACCTCTTTGGACCTCATGTTGGGAGTTCCAGTGAACAGCTACCAAATGCAAATGTAACACTCAGAACCACCTCCAGGCCTTTTATCTGCTTGATTGGTCATGGGGTACCCAGGAAACAGGCCACACCTGGCCATGCAGCTGCTTGTCAGCCACTCGTTCCATTACTTATGAGCCACCAATGATGGGGGGGGTATGCCACTGGCTGTCCTTCCTGAATGGTTAGTGCCCCACTTTTGTCACACCCCTTGAATTACAGCTGAAAGTCCTGACTTCGCTCCCATCTGGGTGTGTTTCCTTTCACCTTCAATGTGGTGGTGTACGGAGGCCAACTGCCAAAACAGTTATCCTTGTTCCAATATTTCTGGCCCTGACTGTACCTGTTTAACATAAGGCTGAGTCATAAGGGTGTGTCAAGGGGAAGAGAGTCAGCTCAGGATGTATAGTAATGGAGATTTGGGTGCCTATAGGTGCTTGGTTCCAGGGAACAGCTACCACCCCTTTCTTCTGAGGTGTTTCTAGAAAGGGTGGGGGAGGTGGTGTGTGTTACACACCCTGGAAGCAGTGCAGGGGGAAGAGTATTGTTCGACTTCTCTTTCTCAATTTTCATATCTGTATTTAGTAAGCCACCAAAGAGGAACCAAACCTGAATTATTATTTTCTCTCCAGGGGCTGATCTCCAGCTGCTTGGAGCTTCTGAGGAAAGAGCAAAAACACATTCGGGAGTATAAAGCCATTAGAGAAAAGGAAAGCCAAGACTTGCTTGTAAGAGTGACAATCACCAAGAAGTACAAATTACATGAACCAGAACAGAAACTACGGAAAGAATAATTAGCATTAAGGCAGCCCTGCTCCTCAGAACATTTATTATTTAGAATGGCTAGATGCCCCATAGAATGTTTTTCCCCACCTGAATGTTGGTGTCATCTATTTGAGAATTTTGGAGTGCCCTTCCTATAGAGTTACCATTATCTACTTCTTCACATGGCCCAAGCGTGGGGAGCAGGGGTGGAGAGAGAGAGAGAGAGAGAAAGTGTGACTCTCTTTGTAACAGACTCTTTCAAGAACAACAAGCCCCAGAGTTCCTTAGTTCCTGTTGGCACCTCCTGTGGTTAGGCAGGAGGAGCCAGCATGGTGTCTCAGTCAACTGGCAGTAAGAGGGAGGGAAGTGCTGGATAAGAATCAAGGATATTGGCTGGGTTCACACAACACAATAACCCACACTCAAGGTTGAGTATGGATTGTCATTGAACCGTGGGTTGTTGTTGAACTGTTGGTTGTTGTGTTGTCTGAACCCAGCTGTGCTAACAAACCATGGTTTGTTAACCATGAACAACCCACAGTTCACAACCCAACCACAAACCATGGGTTCTCTTCATGGGTTGTTTGTGCTTAGCAAACCATGGTTTGTTAGCACGGCTGAGTTCAGACAGCACAACAGCCCATTGTTCGACGACAACCCACACTCAACCCATACTCAACCTTGAGTGTGGGTTATCATGTTGTGCGAACACAGCCAATGAGAACTCTGGTACAATGGGAGCTGCTGCTGCTGATATGATTTAAAGGCCATAAAACATATGAGGGTAAATGAGTGAGGTCTCTGGTCCCCAGAGTGCGGAGTGACACTCGATCCCAGGAGTGGGGAACTCCGTCTACTAGGGCATTTGTCATTCACATATAATGCATATGCATACATGCCGTACAGCTATGGCTGCTGCATATATAAATCAAGCACCCAGAAATGTAAGAAGCATAAACAATGGAACAATAATCAGTCCTTCTCTTTGTAAAAACAGACACGGAATAAGCGGGGGTGGGAGCAAGGGCTGTAATACAATTTAGCAGTGAGCCCAGAGGCATGAGGCTTGGGCACCGCCTCTTCATGCTGCAAAGGCTGACTGTATGTCTGAGCTTGGCCTGCTTTTCTCCTCTTTCCATCCACTTGATGAAGAAACAAACTAAAGCAGAGAAGAAAAAGACAGTGGCTGAGTTCAGACGACTACGCCAGTTCCTGGAAGAACAAGAGAAGCTTCTGCTGGGCCAGATGGAAGAGGTGGAGAGGGAGATTGCAAGGAAAAGGGAGGAGCTCATGGCCAAATTCTCCCGGGAGCTCTCCTTCTATGAAAGTATCATCCAGAAGATGGAGAAGTCTCTGCAGCCAGCCAGCAAACTCCTGCAGGTAAGAGAGCTCCATCCCCCTTGCAGTAGCACACCGCGTTTCTGTGCAGGGTGAGGAGGAGGGGGCCTTCCTTTTTGGCAGTCCATTGGCTTTACTGCAGGGGTGCAGAAAGTCAGGCCCTGGGGTCAAATCTGGCCCGCTGCAGCTCCCCAGGTGGCCACGCCCCCTTCTGCTGGCCCCACCCTCTTTCCCCCAGTCACCAAACTTGTGGTGTTTTCCTGGCTTATGGGCAGTTTTCCCCCATTCTTGAAGGCTGAAATGCCTCTCCTGAGTCTTGGTTACTGGCAGGAAGAGCTGTAAGCTACAACATGCTGGTATTCGGGGCCTACCCATTTCGCCTCTGGCCTGGCCTGGGATGCCCCTGGAATATACCTGCCCTGGCCCTGCAAAGAGCTTTTCTGAAATGGAATTCAGTCCTTGGGAGGAAAGAGATTCTGCGCTCCTGGTTTACTATAATGGTTACAGAGGAGGAAGAGCTCCAACCTTTCTCTGCCAGAGTGCTGACTCACCTGAACAGGGCTGGTTGGTTGGTTGGTTTGTTTATTGCATTTGTATCCCGCCTTTCTTCCTCTCGCAAGGAACCCAAGGCGGCTTACATTATCCTCCTCCTCCTCTCCCTTTTATCCTCACAACAACAACCCTGTGAGGTGGGTTGGGCTGAGAGTCTATGACTGGCCCAACGTCACCCAGTGAGCTTCCATGGCTGAGTGGGGACTAGAACCCAGATCTCCCGGCTCCCAGTCCAACAATTTCAGCCCTACACCACACTGTCTTAGGGGTGGGCAAGGTGGGTGGCCACCCGGGGTGCTGAGCTGAGGGGGGGCACCAAGCTGAGCTCAGTGGCTGTGTTTTTTTAATGTACTATCTGCAGTGAGGTAGGGCAGCAAAAAGCAAGGGTCTGTAACCTTTCTTTCAAGGTTCTACAGATTGTTTGGGTAGTAACTACAAAAATGCTCCTCCTTCAATTAGCTTTAAAGTATGTTTCTTTTTCAGTTTCCACTTTGATGTCATTTGCGCTAGATAAAAATCAGGGGAACGCAGCTTTACTTTGAGGCAACGTTACAGAGCACGGAGCACTTCAAATAATGTAAACACTAAGCACTACCTAAATAATAATAAAATTAATCCGTTATTTATTTATTTATTTATTGCCCATCTGGCTGGTCACCCAGCCACTCTGGGCGATGTACAACATCAAAACAGTTAAAACAATAACATTCTACATTAAAAACATCATAAAAAATATCCTAACTCACCCCGAATGCCTGCCTGAACAACCACGTTTTTAATGCACGGCAGAAGCTCGTTAAAGAGGGGGCATGGCGGAGTTCCTTAGGGAGGGAGTTCCACAGAGTGGGGGCCATCACAGAGAAGGCCCTCTCCCTCGTCCTCACCAGCCTAGCTGTCCTGGCTGATGGGACAGAGAGAAAGCCATCGGAGGCTGATCTTGTTAAGCGGCCTGTCTGGTGTTGCTGGAGGCGCTCCTTAAGATACGTAAACTGTAAGACGTCAGCTGGATATCTTTATTTATAACTTTTCTTTATTTTTAAAGATAAAATAATGGATATTCTAAAATAAAGAATGCTTCCTAAAGATAGGTACAGCTACAAAACAGCTACTTATAAAAAATAGTATAAGTAAAACCTGTGATAGTTCAGCTGCGTTTCATAATGCATTGCCACTGCTCAGACTGTGGCTTTTCAAAATTTGGCTTGTGCAAACTGTAGCACAGTGGCCAAGAGATCAAGGTTCTGAACAATGTTGTTCTCGATGGACATCACATCTGCACCAGGCCCCATAAATCCTCTGGGTGGCCCTGCAACACTGACTGCGGGAGGTGGAGGGGCAAAGGCACTTCTTGCCCAGGGTGCTATTTAGCCTAGGGCCAGCCCTGCACCTGAATGCAGCTCTTTGTCACCTGTGCCTACCTGTCTAGTGCTTAAATAAAAGGCTGCCTTAATTACCTTATGCAGAGTTTCATAGAATCACAGAATAGTAGGGTTGGAAGGGGCCTACAAGACCATCGCGTCCAACCCCCTGCTCGGTGCAGGAATCCAAACCAGAGCATCCCCGACAGATGGCTGTCCAGCCTCGTCTTGAATGCCTCCAGCGTGGGAGAGCCCACCACCTCCCTAGGGAATTGGTCCCATTGTCATCTTGCTCTAACAGTCAGGATGTTTTTCCTGATGTGCAGCCGGAATCTGGCTTCCTGTAACTTGAGCCCATTATCCCGTGTCCTGCACTCTGGGATGATAAAGAAGAGATCCTGGCCTTCCTCTCTGTGACAGCCTTTCAAGTACTTGAAGAGTGCTATTGTTATCTCCCCTCAGTCTTCTCTTCTTAAGGCTAAACATGCCCAGTTCTTTCAGTCGAAAGAAAACATTTCTCTACAAGAAACAAAGATAACAGTTTGCCCAGACTATAATCCTCAAATTATGTGTGCCAGGCAGCCTACTGCCAGCTCGACCTGCGAAGGCCGGAGTGCAGCACTCCCCAGGGGACTGATGGGGTCTTCGTAGGTTGGGCCACATGGCAAGCACTCATGAGTTCTGTGTTTTCTCTCCCTCGTTTTTCTCCCTCTAGGACGTCTTAGACACCTTCCAAAGGTACATGGGTACCGCTCCTTTCCCTTCTTGTTCTGCAATGCTGGAAAGGGTCTGGAATGGATGGCACGTAAAGAATGGCCCTTCAGGCTCCGGGAAGAAAAAATGTAGGGTGTCACAGGGGGAAATAGGGCCACCAGTGGCGTGGTGGAGCCAGGGCTCACAGGGATGCAGTGCTGGGACTTGTTTATTAGCAGGGGCGCTGACTTCCTCTGCCACCCCCCTCAGGTGTCCCTGATCCCTCCCAGCTTAGCTCCAACCCTCACAGTAGCTGGGGGGAAATGAACTTTCCCAGCAACAATATATTGTTCCCTCTTGTAATGCAAAGTATTTGGGGGTGGCTTGGGCTTGAATGAACAAGCCTCGTGTGGCGCAGAGTGGTAGGCGGCAGTATTGCAACCGAAACTCCCCACGACCTGAGTTCGATCCCAGCAGAAGACTGGTCTCGGGTAGCCGGCTCAGGTCGACTCAGCCCTATATCCTTCCGAGGTCGGTAAAATGAGTACCCAGTTTGCTGGGGAAAGGTAGTCATGACTGGGCAAACCACCCTGCTATAGTCTGCCACGAAAACACCAGTGCAAGCAGCGCCCCACTAGGGATCAGTCATGACCTTTCCTTTTCCTGGGCTGGAATGGGCAATTAACAGCCATTCGCTTTATAAAAGACCTGCTCGTGGTGGAGATGAGAACTGCTAGAACTGGTTTGTTGAAATGGATCAACACAGCTACCTGCATTTTTGGACTCTCCCTCGGGCTGCGGCTATGGGAACTACTATCATGAGCACGTCAAAATTTCGCACTTCACCACCGAGGGAACTTGTAACATCCCTCAACTCACGCCCAGAATCCCTGCCCCCTTCCTTCTGCCACGCATTGCCAAAGTCTCCTCTCTTTGCCCGATCCATACAAATATATTTAAATGTCCCTAAATATTTCAAGCCCCTTCAGCAGGGGTGGGCGACACATGGCCTGCAGGCCACACGTACCCGATGTGCAGCCCCCGTCATGGCAAAAACAACACGATTTTGCTGCCAAAACAAGCAACAAATAGCTAAGGGGGCCTAAAGTGGCCAAACCTTGCTTGTTTTGAAGTGAGATTTGGCTGCTTTAGGCTTCCATAACAGCTTGCTTGTGCCTCTCTGGGCTTTCTGTGGTCATCTCCCCCCCCCCGCCCCCTTCCTCTCTCTTGCTCCATGCAGGAATTCTGGATTGGATAGATGGAGGTTTAACATTGTTTCTCTCCACCAGGAAAGAAGAAAAGGTGATGCTTGAGCGTCCTGCAGTTTTTCCTCCTGCGCTGAAGTGGAGGATTTGGGACTTCTGCGATATCAATCTCATCTTGGAAGGCGTCACGAAGCAACTGAAAGGTAATGAGGAGTGTCTGCAAGGATGTGGATACTGGATGTTGTAATGGTCCCAAGAAGCATCTGGCACTTCGCCACAAACAGAAACTGCTAAGAAATTCCAGCCCCTTCCCTGAATTTTCAGCATTCATTTTCCCCACTCCCAAGAAACATTAACAGTGCAATCCTAGGCATGTTTAGACAGAAAAAAAGTCTAAAAAAGCCAGCATAGCTGGCTGGGGAATGCTGGGAGTTGTAGGACATTTTCCTGTGTAAACATGCATAGGGCTGGGGAATGCTGGGAGCTGTAGGACTTTTTTCTGTGTAAACATGCATAGGATTGCACCCTAAGTCTCTCTAGCCCTTACAGTTGTGGTGACAAAATGTAAAGAAACCCCGTGTAGTCAGCCATTCCATCTAATTCAGAACCTCAACCCTGAGGGCCAAATCCATCCCTCCAGGGTTCCTCAGATGGCCACGCCCTCTTCCCTTGCCCCCAACCACCAATCGTTCAGTAGTTTCCTGGCTTTTGTGCAGTTTTCCCCTTGCACTAAAAGGTCGAAATGCCTCCCTGAAGGCTTTGAACTACAATATGCTGGTATTCTTAAAAAATCTTTGGCCTCACCCTTGTTGCCTTCAGCCTGCTCTTTTTGCCTTTGGCCCCACCCACCCCTGGAAATGTGGCCCCTGAGAGCTTCTGTGAAACTGAATTCAGCCCTTGGGCAGAACGACGTTCTGCACCCCTGATCTAATTGCTCAGGAACCAGTAAGCCGCCTCCTGCCTTTTAGTGTTCTGGCAAAGGAGTGTAAAGGGCCTGGGGTAACGGACACACCAAAGCCATATATTGTTTGTAAACTGTAAAATTCATGTTTATTTCTTTATGGTAGGGGTGGGCAACATGTGGCCTTCCAGATGTTTGAGCCTACAACTCCCATCAGACCTAGCCAGCATAGCCAGTGGTGAGGGATGATAGGAGTTGTAGGCCAAAACATTTGGAGGGCCACGTGTTGCCCGATCCTGCTTTAGAGAAAAATTCTAAGCTGGGGGGGGGGCAGGGGAGGGGCCATTGGATACTGGGTACTTTCCTCTCCACAGGTGGAGGTCTCCTTGTTGCACTGTTGGAAAGCTCTGCTGCCATTGCTGCTCTGCCAGTGGGCCCAAAAACAGAGTGTGTTGGGAGTGTGTCAGAGGTGTCTGTCCTACAGTCCTTGGCTTCCCCCCCCCCCAAAAAAAAACAGCACTCAACTATACCAGTCCTAGGAGTTGTAGGACATTTTTCTGTGTAAATATGCATAGGATTGAACCCTAAGTCTCTCTGGCCCTTATACTCATGGTGACAAAATGCAAAGAAACCCCGTGTAGTCAGCCATTCCATCTAATTCAGGGATTCAGGACATCAACCCTGAGGCCCTGAAGGTGGTGTAAGTAATTCCCACCCATTGACTGCAATGGGAGGGGAAAAGAGATAGAAAAGAAGAATGGGGAGAAACCACGTAGGGAAAGACACACACACACCCTTCTACCACCCCAGCCACAGTGGGCTGGTGTGGCTTTGGATTTTGTGACAGGTCCACCACAAAATCCCCTCCCCACTCTCTGTTGGGGTTCCTCTCCCCCATGGTAAATGAAATTAAATAACTTCACACATATTTGTCCCCCTGTATTTACTTTCTGGCATCTCTGGACTGATTCCCCATTCCCCAATTGCATTCATTATAAGCCCTCACCACAATAAGTCTCCCCTTATGAGCCTCTGCTTAGTCACTTATAATATCAGCAGGGCCAGAAAAAGGGGAGATTTCAGTGCCACTTGGGAACATGTTAATTCAGGGAAAATCCTGAGCTGTAGAACTGAATTTATAGCTTTAATTTTTGGTAACAACGATTCTTCATTTTTGAGTTCGACCTCCAGTCAGTCATGTCAGCTTCTCAGCACTTCTAGTTGGTCCGTTGTTGAAAAGGGAGGCTGGGATAGAGCAAACGCCCAAAACGAACATGTGAGAGTGTGGACCTGACTGTTCAGGGCATCCTTCCTTAGTGGAAATGCATTCATGCTCCCACCCCCGGTAACTGGACATACAAGTTCAATTTATAAGGGCGCAATCCTATGCATGTTTAAACAGAGAAAAAGCCTACAATTCCCAGCATGCCCCAGCCAGCATGGCTAGCTGGGGCATGCTGGGAGTTGTAGGCCTTTTCTCTGTCTAAACATGCATAGGATTGCATGCTAAATCATGGCTATTACCCACTGCTAGACCCTCCCTCCATATATGTGTTTAATTCTACCTTAAAACCATCTAGGCCCAAGGCTAGTGCTACATCTAGGCCTGGTTCACATGTAACACTAACCCATGGTTTATTTAACAGGGTTTGTCTAGCAAATGATCGAACAAACCATGGTTTGTTTTCTCAGTTCCTGAGTTGTTTGTTTCCCTCCTCCTTTGCCCTCTCCTCCCTGTATCTCAACTGCCTTTGTAGCACTGCAGTACTGACATTTAAAGAGGCTGGGGTTTTTTACTGCTCTTATCCACTGCCTCTGTAGTTTGCAGAACAACCCATGAACAACCCACAATTCTGGGTTCATAACATTCCCAATGTTCAGAAGTGAGTGCTGTTGCTTATGTAACCTAAATGGCACCACCCATGCATAAAAGGGAGGTATTGTCAGGCTTGGGGGAACCCCAAGGTTTATAGAAGTACAAAAAATATTTAGGAAAAAAACCAAAGTGGGCGGGGGCCTCAAAAACCCAGTGAGGACAGAGCATGCTCAGTTGCTACAAAATGCTGACTGAGTGGGGGGGACGGACAGACTGACTGAAAACATTGGGTGTTTTCACCTCCTGGGGAAGTGGTGTTTTCACCTCCTGGGGAGGTGGTGGGCTCTCCCACACTGGAGGCCTTCAAGACGAGGCTGGACAGCCATTTGTCAGGGATGCTCTGACTTGGATTCCTGCATTGAGCAGGGGGTTGGACTCGATGGCCTTGTAGGCCCCTTCCAACCCTACTATTCTATGATTCTATTCTATGATTCTAACCAGGCATGTTTAGCCTTGAGAAGAGAAGACTGAGGGGAGATAGGATGCTGCTTTTCAAGTACTTGAAAGGTTGTTACAGAGAGGAAGGCCAGGTCTCTTCTCGATCATACTGGAATAATGGGCTCAAGTGACAGGAAGCCAGATTCCGGCTGAACATCAGGAAAAACTTCCTGACTGTTAGAGCAATACGGCAATGGAACCAATGACCTAGGGAGGTGGTGGGCTCTCACACACTGGAGGCATTTACGATGAGGCTGGACAGCCATCTGTCGGGGATGCTCTGACTTGGATTCCTGCCTTGAGCAGGGGGTTGGACTCGATGGCCTTGTAGGCCCCTTCCAACCCTACTATTCTGTGATTCTATGATTCTATGGTGTTTCTACTGAATCATTCATTCCCTTGAAATCAGGGAAGCAATAGAGGCTACAAAGTAATGAACTGGTATTGTTGTTACAAGATTTGTCATAGGCATTATGGAGTGGTGTTTAATCTCTCTTCACTTTGCTTTCTCAGAGACACTGCTATCTGGACTTCAGCTGCAGAAAGGTAAATTTGCGGGACCCATGGAGGACTAAATTCACAGGAGCGATTTGGGGCTTGTCAGAAAGTTGTCTGCTTGTATTTCAGTAGAGATCTGCTCTAGGGACCTTGAAACCATAAACCGGTAAGCAACGACTAGTGAAAAAGTAAATGAAGGAAGAGCTCTCTATGAGAGATAGGAGTTCTATCTCTCTATTGTGTTTCTGCAGCTTCAAATATGTACCTCTTACATAACAATGTAAGAACTGCCTCTCCTGGATCAGACCAAGAGTCCATCCAGCATCCTGTTTCCCACAGTGGCCAGTCAGATGCCCTAGTGGGAAGCCCTCAAACTGGACATGAAAGCAAGACCACACCCCTGCCCCCCAGCAATTAGTTTGTTCCCAGCACCTGGTACTTAGAGGCAGGTGTTTTAAGTAGCCACTCATCTGATCACCCAAAGTGAGTCAGGATCTCCTCCAGGTGACCAACCACAAACTTAGTATCTCTGCTCGCCCGACCTGAGGTGCCCTAATTTTCCCTGTAGGTAAGAAATGGCTATTTCATACAGGGGGCATCAAAACTGTAAATCCTATTCTTTCCTGACTCCTTCCCTCCTGCAGCTTCCTCAAACAGAAAAGCACTGAAAGTGTTTGACATTGTTTCAGTTAAACTGTCTTGAAGGACAGGAAAGGAAAGAACCAAATATTTTTTAAAAGCATACACCTACCTGAGTCATGGTTCTGAAGAGTGGGGGGTTTTCTGCCCTTGGCAAGCCTTCTCCTGAGGTTTCAGGCATGGTCTTCATGGAAATGTGGGGCAAGTCTGAAGGAAAGAGGAGAAGAGCACCCCAGTCCTCAGCACAGAACATGGAAGTCCTTTTGAGTCGAGAGGGTTCCTGTGGGGTGTTTCAGCTCAGGAACCTAATTCGGCCTTCAGGTTGATTCTGTTTATCCTCTTTTTCCTCATCTCCTTTCCCCACACCCTCAACATAGCAAATGTCACCCTGGATCCAGATACAGCTCATCCCCGACTCATCCTGTCTGAGGATCATAAGAGTGTGAAACTGGGAGACGAAGCTCAGTGTCTGCCCGACAGTCCCGAGAGATTTGACACGCAAGCGAATGTGCTGGGACGAGAGGGATTCACAGCTGGCAGACATTTCTGGGAAGTCACTGTTGATAATGAGGAGGAATGGGCTGTGGGGGTTGCCCGAAAGACTGTGAGGAGAAAGGGCGAGATTGCCTTAATTCCCGAAGAAGGGGTCGTCGCTATGGGGAAGTGGGAAGGTGACTACAAGTTCTCTAACCCCCCTAATCCCCTTCCTTTGTCCTTGGGCAAGAGGTTCAGGAGGATCCGGGTGTCTCTGAACTGTGCTGTGGGTCAGGTATCATTTTTCAATGCTGACAGAGCAGCCCTGCTCTACTCAGAGGCCTCCTTCTCTGGAGAGATCATTCAGCCCCTCTTTTGGCTAGGCCCAAAAACCAAGCTCAGACTCTGTCCTTAAGGCTGCTGGATCTTCCTCAGAGGAAGACCAAGATGATGAACCAAAGCCTCCAAACATTAGTTGTTCAAGAGCCTGTTTGATATCTCTGCCAAGGCCTCTACAGGGTTACAGTTAAGGTCAGGGTTAGGTCACAATCATCAAAACAAGCTGACCTAAACTGAGCCCCCTTTTCCTCTCATTTCCTAAAGTTGTTCTTCGCAGTCCTTCTGCAGTCACACCAATGGGTCGCACCTGTGCGGACCCTTGTTTTGGAACTTCCTTGAGCCAGGCCAGCATTCTGGCAGGCTGCCCGCTCCCACCCTCCGCACGTAAGCTGAAAGGGCTGTGGCTCTCGCCTTCCCACTCAGTTCCTTTCAGCCGCCACAGTGGTAGTAAGGCTAGAGAATTTCTCCCTGCTAGCATCTTCCAGAGCTACTTTGAAAAAAACAACAATTCTTATACTCCTTCCCTCCACCACCACCACCTTTTTTTTCTTCATTAAGCATACTACGGTCTTTATGGTTTTGCAGCACCGGTTTCTCTTGGGTGCTTTATGCACCTTGTGGTGCCCCTCCCATCTTTCCCTCGGGGCTTATGGCTCTGAAGGTGAGACCTTTCCATGTGTCACTTGCAGGAGTAGGTTCCTCCTATGGATGGCCACAGCTAGGGGTAGCTGCTGAGCATTTGTCAGTTTCCTCTGGCCTGGCCAAGACTCCATCCATTGTGGGAATGAAACTCTCTCCAGCACTGTCCTTGGTACCACTGGAGCTTATGGCCGCTTGGACACTGATGGCCCCAGAGTCCAGCCCTGCTGGCATTTTATCTGTTCCTCAGTGCAAGGAGCTCAGGTAGCTTTGAAGTAGAAGGGTCACTTGGCATCATCGAAGTCGATGGAGCTTACAGAGGAGGACCCTTTGGTTCTGACTCTTTTGGTACTAACGGATAACAAACATACTATGATGTCACCTACTTCGGTACTGTCTTCTTCCCCCCCATCCTCCCAACCACCATCAGTTCAGGAAAGGATGCAACAAGGACAGCCAGCGTGGTGTGGTGACTAGAGTGTTAGACTGGGAGCCGGGAGATCCAGGTTCTAGTCCCCACTCAGCCATGGAAGCTCACTGGGTGACTTTGGGCCAGTCACAGACTCTCAGCCCAACCCACCTCACAGGGTTGTTGTTGTGAGGATAAAATGGAGGAAGAGGACTATTTACGCCGGCTTGGGTTCCTTGAGGAAAAAAGGCAGGGTATAAATTAAATGAATGAACCAACGAATGAATGAACATCTCCTTACCTCACCCAGACGTGATCCCAGGGCAACTGCTCCTCAGGTTCCGCCCACAGTGGTTGATGAGATCTAGGTCTGTAGCTCAGTGGTAGAGCCCCTGCTTTGCATGCAGAAGGTCCAAGGTTCAATCCCTGGCATCTCCAGAGAGGGCTGGAAAAACTCCTGCCTGAAACCCTGAAGAGCCATTGCCAGTCAGCGTTGACAATATTAGATGGACCAATGATCTGACTCAGTATAAGGCAGCTTCCTATGTTCCTAAGTCATTGGCTGTACCTTGGAGGGAGAAATGAGGGTGTCACCCTGCTTTAGTTCCTGACTAACTTGCATCCGAGGGCAGCAACTCCATCTCGTTCACCTTGTCATGCTTGTCCACCTCCAGGATTCCAAAGGTCCTAGTCAAGATCGTGGTATTGTAACTAATATGTGATTATGAACTGTGGGATTCTAGAATGAGAGAGTTGTCTTGGTACCCACCATCTTGGTACCCCTCCTATTATTGGTATTGTTGTAAGGCCCCAGGCCTGAACCAAGCTATTAGTAGTTTTAGAGTGGCTTAGATCCATAATGCTCTCTGGCTTTGGTCAGAGGGCTGCTGTTTGGCTTAACAGGCCTCTTGATTTACCAGGATGAGTCAAAGGGCGAGAAGCAGCTCCAAGCACATTCCCTGCTAATGAGGAGAGTGTCTTATCACTGCTGTGCCTGAGAAGCAGAGGTTGTTTACCTTAAAGGTACAGGTGCCTGTGCTGGGAACCAAGCCCTGCTAGTCTGTGCTAGGAATGAACGCTAAGGGGCGCTTGCTGCTGTCATGCTGCCTCCTTGCTAACGTGTATGGTATAAGACCCATTGTACCCCATGGCTCTGGGTTCAGAGAAGCTGTCTGAGCCAACCATTGGCTACGCCTGTGTGCTGTAAGTTACTCAATAAAATACTTCTTGTAAGTAAACCTGGATCTGATTTATCACTAACTTGGCACCTCTAAATTAAGAGTTCAGAGCCTATTGCAGGGGCAATACAATTGCCCATCCCTATCCTGCTCAAGAGGAGATTTGTGCCATGGAAGCAGCTCTGGGGGCAGGGACCAATCTCCATTTTGGCACGGCTGCTAGATCCAAAGCAGGTCCCTTTTGCTGTATTGTCACCATCACCACCATTGCCCTGTACCAGGGGCAGTTTCTCAAGCTCCTCCATTGAACTCTGAGGCCATCGCTGCTCCCGAGGCCAGTACTTCGAAGCCGCCTGTTCTCTGTTTGGACAACTGTGACGTGCTCTACATGGAGCTGTCTTTGAAAAGTATTCAGAACATTCAGCTGGTCCAGAATGCTGTGCCCAGTCTGGAGCATGTGGCTCCCTTGTTACAACAGCTTTGTTGGCCCCTGGTCTGTTTCCAGGCACAATTCGAGGTGGTGGTTATGACTTATAAATATGAGCCTGCCCTGATCTTCAGATCTTCTAGAGACGCCCTTATTTTGAGACAGGCACCTTTGGTGGCGACACAAAAGAGGGCCTTCTTGGTGGCCGCTCCTTGGCTGTGGAACTCCCTGCCAAGGGAGGCTAGCTTCGCTCCCTCTCTGCTGTCCTTCTGCTGGCCAGCAAACACCACTTTGTTCAAGCGGGCCTTTGGTGTGTCAGCAGGTCTGTTGGGCTGGAGGGTGTTTTTACTTTATTTTATTTATTTATTATTAAATTTATTAATTGCCCATCTGGCTGGTCACCCAGCCACTCTGGGCGATGTACAGCGTACAATAAAACAGTTTAAAACAATAAAATTCTACAGTAAAAAAATTTTCTAAAATACCCTAACCCACCCCAAATGCCTGCCTGAACAACCACGTTTTTAATGCACAACGGAAGCTCATTAAATAGTAATTTACTGTTACTGTTGTGTTTCTAATAGCTTTTAATTGTATTTGTTTTATTATTAAGCTATGTATTTGTTTTATTATTATATTTATCCAGTTTTATTAGTGATTGTAAACTGCCTTGAGTGCCATGTTTGATAGAAAGTTGGGGTACAGGTCAAATAAATAAATGAAGTCCTACATGGCTGTGTTAGCGACAAACCCCCCAAATTAGCATCTCCTCCAAACATAAGCTTTGTGCCAGTTTTGTGCCACGAATCCTGAGTTTTGTGCTGCTAGCCATAAGTGTGTACTGATTCATCAAATGTGGGTTTGTAGTTAACACAGACCAAAACTCTCCAGCATTTTCATATCACCTCCAGACCTGTGCCAACGTTTTGTGCTAGTTTTGTGCTACAGACCCCGAGCATTGCGCCGCTACCGAAAGCATGAAAATGTCATCCCCAGAGGTGGGGGTCATGAGGCACACTAAAAAGAACGTTCTCGTAACCTTTTCCATTCTAGCAGCTTGACTAGCAGAGCTCCACCCCCTTGACCTAATGGACCTGCTCCTATCCCAGCCACCCAGCCACACGCACACTAAAATATACTGGGCTAACAGCATCCACTGAGAGATGACGGTGTCAATTTTAGGATGTTTAGTATGCTACTTCGACTTGAATTGCCAGATCAGAAAGACAAAAACGGGAGATCAGAAGTTACATTAAACAATATTACGATTTATGCACATCGTACAGAAAAAATGTGTTTGGTTTACACATTACATTCAATTCATGTACAATCTATACATGTTTACATAGTAGATCTGAACACAGGTACAGATATTCACCCATAATGTTCAATCTGTGGGCTAGTTGCTTATCTCCACCCACGTACACTTGTTCACATGTAACAGAACATACATGCATAAACATGCATAGGATTGGGCTATGACTAGGGCTGAGCTATAAATGTTACACATGAGGCTGATCTGTGGGCACCAAGAATATCTCCAAAGTAGCCTTTGCTGCTGTTACCAGTCACCAGTGTCTTTAAAATATTCTTTTACACTGGAGGGAATGGGAAGTGAATTTGATGTGGCACCTGTAGGGTTGCCAACTTTTCCAGGCTGGGTGCTTGTTCCTTTAACAGCTGGCAGGCAGGCAAACATTTTAACAGCTGAAACTCTCCCTTTATACATGAGGGAGACAGACCTATTGAACTCAGCAAGATTTAAGTAGATAGTGGCAGTGCAAAACTCAGGGTTTGTGGCATAAAACTAGCACAAAACTTTGGCAAAAGTTCAGAGTAGAGACAACAATGTGAATATTTTAGTGTTCCCTGTGGTATGAGAATGTTTGGGTTTTTGTCTGTGTTGACTATGAACCCACATTTGATGTATCAGTAGACACTTGTGGGTGGCAGCACTAAACTTGGGATTTTGTGGAAAATTGAGAAACTAAGTCAGAGTGATCGAGTGCAATAAAACGGCGGATGCGTCATTTAAAAGGAGCAGTTTTTAAAAATTGCAACTTCCATCTTCTGAAGCAGAATATATAGCTGCTGCAGAAGCATGTTGAAAAGTTATCTGGATTTGCCAAGTGCTGTCAGACTGGATATTCTGAAATCTACAACCATCTTTGAAAATAATCAAGGATACATAAAACTGGCCCAAACTGAAAAGGTTAATCCTCACACAAAATATACTGATGTAAAATACCATCTGTTAAAGGACAGGGAATTATTCATCTTCAGCACTGTCTTTCAGAGGAAATGATTGCAGATGTGCTTGCTAAACCTGTTCCCAGGGTGCAGTGCTGCCCCCCCCCCAAAAGGGGGAAATGAACGTTGCGGATGAACTTACATTCTGCTGAGAAAGGGTGTCAGAGTCACAACAGTAGGTGAGCTGTGTGTATATGCTCGAGTACATCTTTGTATATGTTTCAGGCCAACTGTTGTTTACTGGGGTTACCTGAACATCCCATCTGTTAGTCTCTTATGACACTCTGTATATGACAGTTAAGTTGATATCCTGCTAGCTCGGGGTTTATTCCCCCCCCCCCATTAAAGTTCATTAGTGCATTTTGGGGAAAACAGGGTTTGGGGAAAACATAGGGTTTGGGGAAAACATAGCCTTATAGGTGATGGTGATGGCAAGTAACTGGAACATGCAGCTGAAGTACATGCAAGAAAAAGACTTTACTAATACTCCAACACCCTTTCTCAACAGAACGTAAGTTCATATACAACATTCATTTTCATTTTGTAGATTGCAGCACTGCACCTTGGGAACAGGTTTAGTAAGTACATCTGCAATCATTTCCTCTGAAGGACGATACTGAACTTTAATAATTTCCTGTGTTTTTCAACAAGTGTAATTTTAATTTGATGTTTTAATCTTTTTATGCTTTTACTGTTTTGTCTTTTGTGTTCACTGCTCCGCAATCTGTTCTAGATATGGTATATAAATATTGTACAGAAATAAATAAAATGCCACGCGTCTCCTCGGGTGTCACACTGAAGACCATTACAATCTTTAGCCTGTGGTCCTTGTCACTGGTTACGCTTTACCCACTAGGGTGCAAAGTCAAACCCAGATCAACAAACCCCACGCTTGGGAACGTGGTGAGGGTACCCCCACCCACACTCAGGCATGCTTGAGTCAATTATGGTGAGCCCTCCGTAGACGAACTGCCCGGCTCCTGCATGGGCCAACCAGCACTTCTGGCCCACTCACATGACCAGCAGCTCCGCCAAGCAGCATCCCAGCAGGCCACATTACCCTTTCCCCTCCTCAGCCCTCCCTCCATAACCACCTCTGGGAAGGGTGACCCGAGGTTCAGGGGGCTGCCCTTCCTGGCTGTGGCCTTGTTCATTCTGTCGATTGCCAAACCACTCCCTCTAATAGGGTGCTCAGGTGCTGGGTGCCGACAGAAGTTGAGCCAAAATGGGGCCACCAAGAAACGAGAGGGAGAACTCAGCATGTGTGGGAGATCTCCGTGTTTTACAGCAGTACAACAGATTTCTCTAAAATGTAAGGGGGGAAAACAAACCAGCCCAATGGGGACTGAACATGCTCAGGAGCCGCAGGATGTTGCGTATCATTCAGAAAAGAAACTGAAAGAGGACGGGGCTATGGAATGGAGGAGGACACAGTGGGCTGGACAACACCCCGAACAGGACCATTCCTGTTAGGAAGTGACAACGCACTGCAGCATTTGTTGCAGGTCTAACATAGGCAACTGATTTACCACCATATACCTGAGAGCATGTATTTCAGAATAAATCATGTTAACGCCAATGGGGACTTCCCATTTGCAATCTCGTATTGCTAGCCAAAGTCTCCAGAGGGGTGTGTGTGGGGGGGTTCAGCTGAAGTCACACATCAGCCGGGTTTGGACAATCAGCAGGGCAAACAACACAGCATGAGTTGTGTCCCCTGTCCCCGAGTGTGTGCTGGCCACACAACCAGGATTACCCTAATTACCCGTGCTCTGTCAGGGGTTGCCATGTCATCT
The DNA here is from genome assembly GCA_026122225.1 of Heloderma charlesbogerti. Lineage (NCBI taxonomy): Eukaryota > Metazoa > Chordata > Lepidosauria > Squamata > Helodermatidae > Heloderma > Heloderma charlesbogerti. Next base: position 128,663 of record JANEZZ010003233.1, read on the forward strand.
AAACCTGGTACTTGGCATGGGTGTAGTGACTTTTCACCCACCCTACAACCCCTACTGTGGCCGTGGGTCGCCGCTGCCGCCGCCCCGCAAGGCTTCAGCGGACTTTAGATGAGAGAAGATGTCATCTTCGATGGATTCCTCTTGATGTACAGGCTATGGCTCAAGTGATCAATGGTCTTACATGGAATGCTCGCTGTTTAGTACAGAAAAGCAGACTTCCTGGCAAACTGTCTCCTGGAGCATGATATATCTATCTCTTTCGTTACAGAAACGTGGTTCCAGCAGGAGGAGCCAGCTATTTGTGCTCTCTGCCCTGGGGTGTAGTTGTTTTCAAACCCCTAGGGAGGGAGGTCGCAGAGGAAGAGTCAGGATTATTATAGCAAAGGTTTGGGGTCTATTTAAGGTATTACAATTGAATGATGGTGCCCCTTCCACATTTGAGCTCCTGACAGGGTGTATTGAGAAATGCAGCCTGCCTGTAGCTCGTGTATTTCGTCCTCCCAGGGGAAGTTATGAGGAGCTTATCGAGGAATTTATAGCGTGGCTCTCCTCTCCCCCCCCGGAGCAGCGTTGTATTATTGCGGGTGATTTTAACATCCATTTGGACTCTGGTGTGACTGGATCGGGTTTTCAGCCTATCCTAGCTTCTTTTGGTTTTAAGATCCTCCCCTCCTACACATTCAGCTGGTGGAGCGCTGGATCATGCCATTATTCTGGCATTAACTCCCCAGTCTTCAGTAGTGGGATTGGATTTGGGTTATTCAGACCATTTTCTAGCCCATTGTCCCTTTAACCTTGCTCTCCTGTCATTGCCTCCTAAACTAGAGGTCATTTGCAGGGATATTTTAAAGACCACACCAGCGGCCTTTCAAGGCCATCACTTCCAAGAACAGCTTGGACCACATTTGCATGGCCGTTTTAGAAAATGCTCTAAAATGGTGAGAAAAGAATTTCACCTACCTGCGCCATTTCCCCATTTGCAGAGTGACTAGATAATCCCCAGTTGACACAGAACAGGACTAGAGATGGCCTACTGCGAGTCAGGGAACTCCCTAAACCCAAGGATTCTCCCCTCCCCCAGCCGCTGAATTCCTTGTATCTTGGAGGGAGCAAACATAATAAAGAAGTGGGACCTGCAACATTGAATACCCACCTTTGGCAGGAGTGCCTCTGGTCAGGGTGCCAGCCAGCCATGCCCGCCTACAGGATACAGGACAACAGCGGTAAGCTGCCCAAGCAAGCCGCTAATTCCCTTCCCTCCTCCACAATTTCTGGTTTTCTTTTCCAACTGGCACACAACATCCCATGGTTCCTGGAGGCTACTGAGCATGCTCAGTTCTCACTGGATGGTTTTTTGGAGGGTGGGTGAGTTGCCATTTTTGTTGTCGTTCTGTGGTTTTTGCATGCATTGGGGTTCACTTGAATATACTGCTACTTCCCTCTTGTTTCTCAGTGACTCAGTGACTATTCAATCCTGTTGGCACTCACCCACTTGAGTTAAATATTAGAATGAGTGATAAAAAAGGGGGGGGCGGGGAGATGGGTGTGCAGATATAAGAGGCTGGTATAGCTTGAGCCTGAAAGGAGAGACACTTGCTGAGAAAGGAAGTCCTCGATTCAAAGTATGTGTCTGCCCGTGTAAAGGAGTCAGTTTTAATCCTGCAAAGAATCCGGCAGCACAAAGCCCTAATAAGGATGCAGGATTTCAGTCTCGTGTGATGAACCAAGGTCATCTGGAACCTCTGCAAAACTTTGTGGACAAGGCATAGCAATTGCACATTGAAAGCACTGGGCTGGATGCAGATTTAAGGTGGGATAACTCAACTGCACTGGCAGAAGTGGACTTCCCCACCCCTCCTTCCCACATTAGCCCCTCCAGCCCCCTGAAAATGCTACACAGAGACTCAGGAGACCCTGCTGAATGGGGTGAGCTGTGCGGGGGGAGAGAAGAGAATCAGGGTTGGACTCAATGGTCTGGGGTTGGACTTGATGGTCTTGTAGGCCCCTTCCAACCCTACTATTCTATGAATCTTCTGAACATACTCTCCTTATACAAGTTTAATGGGGCTTACTCCCAGATAAGTCTGTATAGGATTATAGCAGTTATGTGTTACTGTCCCTTAGGGTGCAATCCTATACATGTTTAGACAGAAGAAAGCCTACAACTCCCAGCATTCCCCAGCCAGCCAGCAACTCTGGTCTGCAGAGTTATGGAGAGAGACTGAGGTGAGCTTTTTTGTACACATAAAAGAAAGGATGGAGGGTCTCTCCGGAGAATGAGGCTGCCGAGTATGCGAAAATCAGGGCTGGTCTCTCGACATCAAAAAAGGCCACCTACCCCCCTTCACAGTTCAGAGACACTCGGATCTTCTTGAGCTCCCTGTTCAGGGGCAGATGAAAGGAATAAGGGTGGCTGGTAGCCCTGTAGCCACCTTCCCACTTGCCCAGAGCCCAGAGCCCTTCCTTGGAAGTAAACACAACAATGCCCTTTCTCATCACAGACTTTCTAGCCAACCCCACAGCCCAGTCTCCTGCACTCTTCAAAATGACATCCCAGAAATGTCTGCCTGCTGTGAATCCCTCACGTCCCAGCACAAAGGGCTGCGTGTCAAATCTCTCAGGATTGTTGGGCAGATCTTGCGTTTCGCCTCCTTCTCCCACACTTTTGGGATCTCCGAAGAGGATGAGCTGGGGATGAGCTGTGTCTGCATCCAGAGTTACATTTGCTGTTGGGGGGTGAGGACAGAGAGGGAGTGGGAGGAGAAGGAGAAGGACTGAGGGCATTTTTACATGAGGCATTTATCGTGCATTCGTGACTGGTCACTCACGGTAGTTCACAGGTTCTTTTCATGACGTTGTCAACCTCCGGTGCCCCTCTCATCGTTTTCTAGGTTTATTCCACCATTTTAAAAACTGCCGAAAATGCAGTAACAGACACACACAGAGAGAGACAGACACCAAAAACTGCATCAAAGAGGTGGTGCACTTCAAAAATTGTGCGATATTTTAGAAATCTTGCAGCAGCATCTTCTGGCTGAATAAACACAGAACGTGCCCACAAAGGGGCAAGGAAAAACAGGGGGGGGGGACATGCATTGTGCCTGTAAACCCGCAAAGACTCTGGAAGACAAAGCCCTGGTAAGATTGCAGGATTTTTCCTTAATGTAGAGAAGCTCTGAGCCTAAACACACCACGGGGATCACATGCCCTTTAAAACCCAATAAGACTTTCATGCATTGCATACAGAATTTGGATGTTACTTCCTTCTTACAGAGTTCCCCTGCAATAAAACATCCTCTTCATAACTGTGGGTAAGGCTTTTGTTATCCATCTAGTCATAATATTTCAATCCAGCCCTTGCTGTCATTTAAGATGTCCTACAAGAAGCGGAAGGGGGGGGGGCAACCAGAAAATTCTTATTCTGCTCTTCTCTTTGAGAAGTTTGGAGGCAGGGGTTAAGCAGGATAGAAGAGAATGCATCGTCCCTTGACACTCCCTATGTGAATTTGCCATTTAGGGCTTTTGGAGTGGGGGGACAGGATGAGGAAATCTCAGTTCAGGTGAGCAGAGAGCAGCCACCTGGCTGTGCCCTCACTATGGTCTGAACTGGAATTATTATCCATGCAAGCGCACTTCTTTATTTGCGTTTGCAACGGCTGGAGGTACCACCTTGGGAACAAGGTAGTTACTAGCCTGCAAAAGCCCCCTTTATACTGCAAAGGGTCGGGCCTCCCACTTCTTTTTCATTCAAGACACCTTGGGACTAGGGATGGATGAGAATTTTGTTCAGTTCATTGCGGAGAGGGGGGGAGACAATGATTTACCAACATTTGCAGATTTCTAGAACTTAAGATGAAAAACATTCCAATGCAAAGAAAGCAAAAGAACCACTTTCTCCCACATGAATCTGCTAATGCATTAAGACAGGCCTCAGAGGCCCTACTCCATTTCTCCCACCATCTGAAGACAGGTGAGCAGTGATGGGAGACAGCCTGGTTCACACATATTGCTAATCCATGGTTTATGTAACCCATGATTTGTTGCCCTACCCAGGGTTTATCTAGCAGATGATCAAAAAATGAGATGTTTTCTCAATCCCTGAGTTGTTTGTTTCCCTCCTCCTTTGACTGCTCCCTCCCTGTATCCCAAATGCCTTTGGGGTGCCATAGTAGTACTGACACAGAGGCTGGATCTTTTTTTACCATTCTTGCCTGCCACTTCTGTAATCTAGCAAAACAATCCATGGGTCTGAGTTTACAAATAACAAGAACCCATGGTTTAAATACTACCCAACAACAAACCATAGGCTGTCTTTCTGGGTTGTTTGTGGTTAACAAACCATGGTTTCTTAACTCAGCAGTGTTCATACATCATGATAACCCATATCATGGGTTAGCATTATGGATACCTGGCCAGTATCTTCTCAGCTGTGGCACTCCCTTTGTGGCACTCCCTTCCCAGGCACCGTCTTTATTCTCTTTTCGGTGCCAGGTGGAAACTTTTAATTTGCCAAGAAGTTCTAAGTTGGGGTTTTATTTATGTATTTAATATTGGACTTTGGCCTGGTATCTTCCAGATGTTTTGGACAGCAACTCCCAGCACTCCTAACTATAGGCCATATTGGCTGGGGCTGATGAGAGTTGAAGTCCAAAACATCTGGAACGCACCAGATTGGGGGAGGATGTTTTATGGTACTTAGGTCTTGTGCTGTACGTTGCCTTGAGAGCCAAGGTTTAAGAGTGCCTAGTAAATGTTCAAATAAATAAATAAGTAAATAGCAGAGAGCCACTGAAATAATATATTGACCTCCTCCTTCATTAGACCTACACAGACATTTAAGTTCTTTGCACATAGTATGAACATGCAGGCAGTGGCAGGCTCTTCCCCACTCTTCTACATGTTCAAATCTACCTATGCAACATGTATTCACATGTACAAGCAGCTGCACATAGACAGGACTCCACATGATCAGGAACTCTGTTTTTCAGAGTTCCTGCCTAGACTCCTGCATGCAGACTCATGTTGCCAATGTGCATTTGAATACATGGCCAGAAGGAGGCAGAGCCTCCTTCTGTTCGCACGATTGCCGTGGCTCATCATGGCTTATGTTATGGGCTGTTTTAGGGTTGTGGGTGGTTTGTTAACCACCCCAACAACCCACCCTTGCCGGGTTCGCACAACACAACAAGCTGCAGTTGTGGCTTGAATATTCAAAATGGCTGTCCGCATGACGTGACAGCCCTCGCGGGTAAATTAACCCATGCTGGGCTGTTGTGACGTGCAAGCCAGCCCAACATCTACTGTGTGCGCATGCATTGTGCATGTGAAGAGCCCAAACAAAATAAGCAAAAACGTATTGTCGATGGTTCCAAAGTCCATAGGACAGACCTGTTTAATTATAACTAGCAATATTTCTGACCAGTTCTCATCTGTCCTGTAAGTTACCTTTCTGCAGCTGGCAGCTGGATAACAGAGTATCTGGGGAAACAAAGAGGTATATAGTTTAAGCATTGCACCATGGTGCCTACAACATATCTTGTAACAAAAATATCAGCTCATTGCATAGCATCTATTATTTTTTCTTTATTTCAAATGAAGGATTAAGAAGAAGCTGAAACAAATCTGGGGGAGGGGGGAAATCCTCCTCACAACTGTAATGTGCTTGAGAATGAATCGTGCCCAATCTGTGGTTTGGAAGGTTCAGTGGTGACTCATAAGTTGAGACTCCAGACAGGTAGAAATCCAGAGCAGGGAACTTGCATTAAAGCCTTTAGTGCCTCCCCTGCCCCAGCTGAGGGTTGCAGACATGGGGGTCTCATTTGGCTTCCCAGACGCTCTACAGGCCCAGACAGGTTTAGCTTCACAAAAGAGGAAACTTCCCAAAGATGAGAGGTGCAGTTCAAAGGCAGCTCAGTCTAGAGGGTTAAATACCTCCAATGTAACTCAAAACCATAGTAACAGAAGATAAAATAGAAACACGTTTTATTAGATTACGAGGTGGGCGGGGGGAGTCCAAGAGGAAGCCAGCCTAGTTAACCCGGGGTGTTAAAGATGTAAGAGGAGGATTCTTTTTAAAAGGGGAGATTCCTTTAACAACTTCAAAGGAAGCAAATATAAGAGCACACAGATTCTGACAAAATAAATGTTGTTGCTTTGCTAGACTCGCAACAAAGACCAAGGAGTTTTTGCTAGAAACATAAGGACAAGCAACGGCACATGGGTGAGCAACCCCCGGCCTGTGGGTCTAATCCAGCCCATGGAGCTTGCTCATCAGGCCTGTGCAGGTTCTTGGGGGCTAGGCGGTGACTTGACATCCCCCTCTGCCTCAAAGCTCTCTACCTCACGAGGAGGCAGATCTGAAGCCATCGTCCCCTTGAGGGCCCAGGACCGACTTGGGTGGTGCTGGGGCCTTCTGAGGCAACCTGTTCCCTGGAGACACCTGGCTCTGAAGGTTCAAGTTCCTCCACTGATGAGGAGTCCCCCAGAGGAGTCATGACAGTCTACCCAGACTTTTTTTTTTTGACAGTCTACCTAGAGGCCACTTCCTCTGTCTTTAAGCAAAACCAGTTAGCGTCTGGATGCTCTATGGGACTGACAGTAGCCTGTCCTCTGGCAGAATGAGCCAGGGCTGCCATGGGAAAACATTCCCCTGGCACTTAAATTCCGTCCAGTCATTTGTGTTCTGGAAGAGCTTCCAGGCCAAGTATAGCATGTGCTCTATTTTCTGGTTCGTGCACACAAACCAAACACACCAATTCTCTCTCTTCTCTGCAGAATAGGTGGAATTTTTCCTGATGTCTCACACAAAGCTGCTCTTTTTCTGGCTTTGGTGACAGTTGTTTTATTTTTTCTAGTATCTGTGCCAGCTGCCAGTTGAGCTGAAAATTCCTTCTCTGGATCGGAGTTCTGCACACAGGACACTCCAAGTCCCCTAGCAGTTCCCATTTCTCACAGTACTTGTTGATGCAGTCCCAACAGTAGTTGTGCCCACAGTCCAAAGTCACTGGGCCTATAAGATAATCCCTGCAGATGGGACATGTGGCTTCCTCTTCCACATCTGTGGATGATTGGGCTGAGGCCATGGATGATCAGGTCTCTGTGGATTTGTTGACAAAAGAGGTCGCTGTTAGAAGGCATCAAAATGGGAGGAGGCTAGAGATGGAAGAAATGCCTGCTGGGTAAGAACTATTGCGCAAGAGGGATTTCAACATTCCTCCACTAAAACAATTCTGCCCTCCAAATGTTGTTGCCCTCCAGCTCCCATCAGTTCTAGCCATCTTGGCCAATGGTCAGGAATTATGGGAGTTGTAGTTCTTCATTCCTGCTCTTATACAATGTACCATGGTTTCCATTGTCTGAAACTCAAGTTAAAAAACAAATGGAAACATTTCAGCGCAACCCCCTCAAAGTGATAATGTCCTCACCCTCTCCCTTTCCCTCAGCAACTTGAGAAGTACCATTTTCATCTGGAAAAATAAGACAGGAGAAAAAGTTAAACTGAATCTCTCCAGTTGCCCTCCTTTCACTCTGATGTAGGCTGCCCTAGCCTGCAAAAGAAAGAATAAGGCAGGGGTGCCCAAACTTTATGGACTGGTGCTCACAATTTAGGGATATACGAAAGTCACTTACCTTTTTGAAGGGTGACATTCGCGGTGGGGGGGAGGCGCTCCGTCCCTCCCCCTGAAATTCTCGCCGACTGGCTCCGCTCTGCAGAGATTCCACGGAGCCGCTGGCCGGGGCCGCCCGCAGCCGGACATCTGGCCGCTGGGCAGCCTGCAGGGATGCAAATGGCGGCAGCTGTAGCCGCCGCAATTTGCGTCCCTGTATTTTGCCGTGATAGGCTACGTAAATATTTACGTAGCCTACCACGGCTAAAAACAACAACAACAGCGAACGCAAATGGCGATGGCTACAGCAGCCGCCATTTGCGTTCCCTTTTTTTTGCCGTGATAGGTGACGTAAATATTTACGTAGCCTATTACGGGGGGGGGACAGCGAACGCAAATGGCGGCCGCCATAGCCGCCACCATTTGCGTTCCCTTTTTTTTGCCGTGATAGGCTATGTAAATACTTACGCAGCCTATCACGGCTTCCACAGAGACGCAAATGACGTCCCTGCGTTAGCCGTGATAGGCTACATAAGTATTTACGTAGCCTATCACGGCTATAGTGATGAAGCGAATGGTTGCCGCGGCCACCTTTCGCAAGTCAGAACGAACGGCAGCAGGTAAGTGTCCCGTTTCGCGCACCTTTCGTGGGGGGGTGGGGGGGTTGTTCTGCCACGGATTTCGGGCCTCACCAAGATCCGTGGCGGAATTCTCTGACATCCCTAGGAATCCAGTTTAAATCATCTCTGACAGATGGCTGTCCAATCGCTGCTTCAATATTTACGTAAATATTTACATAGCCTCTCACGGCAAAATACAGGGATGCAAATGGCGGCAGCTACAGCAGCCACCATTTGCGTCCCTGCAGACTGCCCAGCAGCCGGATGTCCAGCTGCAGGTGGCCCCGGCCAGTGGCTCCACAGAATCTCTGCGGAGCGGAGCCGGCAAGAGAGAATTTCGGGGGGAGGGGGGAGCGCCTCCCACCCACAGCAAATGTCATCCTTCGAAAAGGTAAGTGACTTTCGTACATCCCTATGGATTCCTGGACTGAGCAGGTGGCTGGGTTCAAGGGCCTAAATGGCCCCTTCCAAGTCTGTGATTCTATAATGGTGGAGGGGTCCTGACTCTTCAAGGTATCCTCATCTAGGGTGAACCTACATGTTTCATTAACATGCTTCTCGGTGCCTGCTTACCATTGTCCCCTCTCTTTCTTTGCCAGAAAAGCAGCTCTGTAGTGACAGCCACCAAACTAGATGGCTTTAAAAGAGAGTGCCTTCTCAGTAGTGGGCCCTGCTTATGGAATGCTCCCCCCGCCCCGAAGTCCGCCTGGCGCCAACACTGTCAACTTTTCCATGCCGGGTTAAACCTGTCCTCTACTCCCAGGCATTTGATGGCATATGAGGGGGCATCTATGTCGTTTGTTTCTGTCAGGTGTGCTGTCTTAATTGTAACTGTTTTAGCTGTTTGAATTGTTTCAAATTTTGCATGTTAACGATTTTACATTGTTTTTATTATCTTGTATTGTGGTATGTTTTTGTGAACCGCCCAGAAAGCTTTTACTATTGGGCAACGTAGAGATGATGGTGATGATGGAGACTGGACAAATTAATGGAGGATAAGGCAATCAGTGTCTAGTCAATGTCTATATACTGCTTCCAGGATCAGGGGCACTGTGCCTCTGAATATCAGGTCCTGGGGAACATCCATGTTGTAGGGCTGCTGTTATTCTCATCTCCTCTTTGTGGGCTTCCCATGACTGCAACATCAAGTCAGCTCTTTCTTCCCCCCCCCTCCCTCCACCTACTTTTTGGCACTTCTTGACTGATGAAGAGATCTGGAGATCACAAAAGCTTGCACAGTTTTTGTGATATTTCACTTGGCCTAATCAAGGCATTACACAAATGTGAACGCTGTAATTTTTCTTATGGCCCACAAGGCTACCTTGGCTTTTTGTGGTGGAAGCAGGAGGCTGGCCTAGATTGTGCGGCTCTTCTTATGCTGAGTGTGGGTTGGACCAAGAGGAAATCTTTCCACTCCTATTTGCCACCAAAAGTACAAACGACACCGGGGGGGGGGGGGGCAGCAGCAGCGAGGAACGGGTTAAAAAGATCTTTCCCTCTATTTAGCCTATCCTTTCCCCAACCTGGAGCCCTTCAGAGCTGTAGTCCAACACCAGGCTGGGGAAGGCTGCTGTAGGCCCAGTCTGCCTCAGAGCCCCGTGCCGCTGCTTTTTGTGAAAAGCCGTGGCACGGGGCAAACCTGTTGAAATCCCTGCTAGGCCTGCCTGGAAATAAAGGGTGAAGGGGACGGCAGAGGATGAGATGGCTAGATAGCATCACCGATGCAATGAATATGGACTTAAGCAGAGCGCAGGACAGGAAGGCCTGGCGTGCTCTGGTCCACGGGGTCAGGAAGAGTCGGACACGACTTAAGGACTGAACAACAAGAAGCAAAGTCCATTTGGGGAGGCGGGAGAATCAGAGCAGCATTCAAACGCAGAGGGCATGTTCCCACCTATACAGCTCATTCAGATGACGCATCAGCCAGCTCTTAACAAGTTGTTAAGAGCTTCTATTAGCCTCAAGCCTGGTAATTTTAACAGGGTGGAAGAGAAAGAAAGGGAGATTTACTTTTTAGTAAATATAAGAGGCAAAGCTAGGTTCCACCATTCTTTCCATGTTTTTAAAGGCATTTACACAATTGCTACATTGCCTTTCATGTGCTGCTGAAACGCCCAAGTGTGTTGACACCTTCCCAAAGGTCCCTGTTTGAGCAATGGGACAATGGAGCCAATTCTCCCACCCTGGAGGCATTCAAGACGAGGCTGGACAGCCATCTGTCAGGGATGCTCTGACTTGGGATTCCTGCATTGAGCAGGGGGTTGGGCTCCATGGTCTTGTAGGCCCCTTCCAACCCTACTATTCTATGATTCTATAAGCTATGGAGGAAGAGATTAACAGCACGATCATATACATGTCTACTGGGAGGAACCAAAGCTCAACCATCCTCTGTCTTCCTGAGAGATCCTTGAAAAAAGAACAGGTCAAGGCTGCAACAGAACCCACCTCCCCCCCATGTACATCTCTATACATTCCAGGCTGACTCTCCACTTTCCCCCTAACTCAGGTTATGTGAAAGATGGACAGTGAAAATCCCCTGGAGGGCCTCTCAGGATCATCAGGGCCTCTCAGGATCAGTCTGAATTTCCCTCCCTGGAAGCTGCCCAGTTCTCAGAAATACTTGGCTCTTTGAGATATTATTTGTCCTCAAATGGAAGACAGAGGTGACAGCAGCCTCGCTAGGCCAGGAAGTCCCAGGTGTGGGTCTCAGGGCCAGACCTACCGTTAAGCAGGGAGGCAAAGGCCTCAGGCGCCCCCCCTTTCCCCTTTGTTGGAAGACAGAGCTGTGCGTGCCGTCCAGCCCATTCTGCACCCTCTCAGCTTTCCTGCCAGTGTGGTTCACTTGTACACGTGCAAGAGGGTGGGGGGTGCCATCTTGCTCTTTGACTCAGGCACTCAAACAGCTTGGGCCAGCCCTGCCCTCCCCCACCAGGTGCGTTACCCTTAGGGTCTTGATACGTAAGTTTTCAGCAAACTAGTTTGATGATGCATTTTATTTTTAAAAGCAACAGACTTTCTCAGCTTCTCTCTGCTTGGTCCTTTAATAAAATTTGGACTGCAAACTGATTGTCTTGCCTATTTTGGAAGCTGGCCTTTCCCAGCTTGGCAAACACGGCAGCCGGGTTGTTAAGAAGGCAAAGGGCACAATCCTATGCATGTTTAAACAGAAAAAAGTCCTACAACTCCCAGCATGCCCCAGTCAGCCATGTAGGAGTTTTTTCTGTTTAAACATGCATAGGATTGCACCCTAAAGGAAGCTCTGGAAAAGGGGCTTATCCTCCTCCATATATAAGCTCCATCAGCCGGTCTTCTCTTGTGGACAGAATATTAAAAAGACACAGGAGTGGTGGCGGTGGCAGCTCTGAGGGATACAGACAAAAGGATGTCCTGCAGCCTGGCCTACCTCACAGGGTAGAGGTGCTGACATACCGCTTTGTGGTATCTACTCAACAGTAAGTCCCACTGAGTTCAATGGGGTTTATTCCCAAGGAAGTGGGTATAGGACTGCAGCCTAAATTTCCCGTAGGAATATTTGACAGATGATGCCATGTACAGAGAGCGTGTGAGAGAGAGAGATGAAGTACAGAGATTGGCCAAAGGTATAAGTATTGGCCTTTTTAATTTAGCCTTTTAAATTACATAGTAGTTTTAAAGATTTACTGTATTTAATGTTCTTGTTTCTTACTGTTTTAAGGTTTTGTTTTAAATTGGCACGCACTATCTTGATGGCCTTTAGCAAATAATGTGGTATATAAATATGTTGATAATGATGATGAATCATAATAATAAATATTGTCCTGGAACAGTCCTTGAAAAATCGAGGGCCTCTGAGCATATCTGGAGTGCATTTCTTTTCACCTTAAAAAATGTCTGCCTAGTTCAGCATTTAAGGTGCCCTGCTGCCTTTGCATATACAAATGTGTGAAACATCCTTGAATGAGCTGGGTTGACTCTTCCATCATCTTTCTAAGTGCCTAAATTTGCAGTTGTATACGTTAGAGTGAGCTCTGGAAGAAGAGAATGGGCTTGGCTTCTACGCTGGAACATTCCAATGCATTCCCTCTTTTCAGGATTTCGTTGTGTAAGCCTTGTATCATAAATCCAAAATCATAACTGAAATGAAAATAAGTTGGAATCTGTTAATTTCATGTCTGAAAGGTCTGTTCATATGGGTATGTGGGTAACATGATCAATCTTGAGAGGAGTTCATCTCCAGTGTTTCTTTCCAAGCTCAGTTATGCTGTTCTAGAGTAATGGGTTTATCCTTTTGGTAGGGGTGGTGTAAAAGACAGAACAGAACTCAACGGGCGGAAACAACCCCCCCATATTAAAAAAAACCATGCCAAAAATAGTTGCATGTGTTAGAAACACGTGAGAACAATATTTTAGGGCCAAAATCATTGCAATATTATATTATTATTAACCCCATAATGTCCAGAACACATCTGGAACAGAACAGATTTGCCTGGAACGGCCACTTCTGAATGAGCGAAATCAACCAAACTCACCAGTCACAAACACCTGCATGGCGGGGATGCAATAAGCCACCAAACAGCCTCAGAAACCACACTCTCAATAGCAGGATAAAACCTCCGTGTGAAGAAGCCCCTAACGTAACCTGGGCTTGAAAACCCGTCTTTTTTTTCTTTTCTTTTTAAAGCCTTTATCACAACACCCCTCGGCCCCCTGGAATTCTAAACATTCAGCCCTTTGACTCTGCACATGCTCAGGAGTCCTCTCATCTAACATTATTTCACATGTCCTAGGACTGCATCCTGGTTCTGAGGGGCCAGGTGAGTGTCATCTCAAATTGAACGCTGCCCTGTTAACATCAGATCTTCAGGGGACCATCCGTATCCTAAAATTCGTATACAGAGTCCTAAACTAATACCTGTGTATTTGTGAGTGTGCCCTCCTCAGTCTGCCTCAAACTGCAGTCTGTTTCCTTTTTACTCATCATGTTATCTTGCATCGTCCTCACCAAGAGTTTTGGAGGAGGGGCGGGGTAGAAAAAGGCATGCCTTAGTTCAGGTATCTCCTAGCTGTTTTGCCAGTAATCTCCCTAACAAAACCAAGATACTTAGCAACTTTGCTGGGACTGTTAAGGTAATCACTATTGGTGTTCCTGGTTCCCTTAACGGTCTTCCATCCAAACCCCTGCTGCCACCCAGTCATGCTCAAATGGGCCTGTTTGCACAATAACCACAGCTTAAACAACCCATGGGCTGTTGTAGGGTTATCTGAGGGTTGTTTCCCCTTCAACAAGCCATGCTGCTCGGGTTTGGATGGCACAACAAACTGTGCCCAGGTGGGGAATTAGTCAAAAGGCACCCACACATGTCATGGCTTAAACATGTTGTCTGAACCCGGCGAAAGTGGTTGGCTGAGATGCTTTACAAACCACCCCGAAACCCATGGTTTGTTCTAGAGTTTCAGGGTGGGTTGTAAACCACCCCAGCCATCCACCACTCTCTAGGGTTCAGACTTCAGGACAGCCTGCAAAGGTAACTATGGTAATTACGTGGCTCGCAGCTGGCATGCACAGGGAAGGAACATAAGCTACCCTGTGGGCCTACAACAAACGAAGCTTTCAGCAGACCACTAGGCTCTACAGCCTGGCAGCATTAGCATTCCTTCCCAAGTACAACATTATGTACCAACAAGTACCATTTGCATTCCCTTTACAATTGCTAATAAAGCAGCCAGTGGTTCATTAAACCCATCAGGCCTCTCCAAACATTATTGTTGAAAACTCCCCAGGACTACTAACCATGGCCCCCTTATGCACACACACTGGTTTGACTGTAGGTTAAATTGGTCTTGGAGGGGCACACATTGTATATACATCAGAGCAACCTTCCCACAACATGGTAGCCTCCAGATGTTTTGGACTACAACTCCCATCAGCCCGGCCAGTGATGGACATTGTGGTACAAAACAGCTGCATGGACACCTCATTGCGCTTTCCTTAAGAAACCACAGTTGCCAGTTCCTGTATGCCTTCCCCCAAACTGGTGCCCTTGAAGTTTTAGATCACAATTCCCATCATCCAACATGCTGGCTGGGGCTGATAGGAGTTGTAGTCTAAAACCTCTGGCAACTGCCAGGTTCAGGAATGTTGCTGTATATAATCATTGAAGGTGCAATCCTATGCATGTTTAGGCAGAGAAAAGGCCTACAATTCCCAGTGTGGCTGGCTGGGGCATGCTGGGAGTTGTAGGCCCTTTTTCTGTCTAAACGTGCGTAGGATTGCACCTTTAGGAATTCAACCTGTTATCCTGCATCTACTTGTGTGACAGTAGTAACTCTAATTTTAAAGTTATATATTTATATTGAAGGTGTCTGTGTTTTATATTGAAGGTATCTGTGTGTTTATGAATGTATATAATTTTGTGTGTGTGTGTGTGACGATGTAGCCTTCTGAATTCCTCAGCACGGCACAGAGGTGTTTTTGGTTATTGTGTCACTTGCTAATTTCTGTCATGCACCATCAGCACAGCTATGTCACAAAATTATTTGTCCTGGAGCTTGTGAAAGTTTTTGTAAACCGATAATTTAAAATCACTGAAATTTTAATGCAGCCTTCTCCAGTCTGGTGCCCACAAGACATGTTAGACTACAGTTCCCATTATCAATTGCCAATGGCCATGTATTTGTTCTCAGTGAATAACATGTACCCACTTATGATTTGACGTGTCAGTTACTAATAGTACACCTTTACCGTGTTGGTATGAATTCTCACAGGGTAACTGGGAATGTACTTAAAATAGTTCAAAACATTGTTTCTGTAGGTTATTGATATGATGATTAAAAGGAGGAAAAGTAAGCTCTGGAGGAAGAAGGCGCATCCCACTATGGCGACAGTTGCACATTGGGGTGGCAAAGAAAGAATCTCAAACGGAAGCGATGTTGATCCAGTTCTGAAGGATGAGGAGGAGAGGAATATGGAGGCTGATGAGAACATGGTGAAAGGTGTTGCTTCAGCAGCCTTGAGTGAGAACGAGCGCAGCGGCCAAGATGGAAGCTTTCAAATGGATTGGCAACATGAATTGATTCTTGATGTACGCAAACAGCCTGCTGATGCAGAAATCATTGCTGGAGACGGGATGCGCAGGGAAGGTCTCTACAGTTCAGTTGCGCATCCAAGAAACTTGGTGCTTGAGGAGGATGAGAACCTCAAGCCATTGTATGATGGGAATTCAACTTACGTTCACAAGGAAGAGCAGGACCCTAGTGAGGAAGATGACGATGTTTTTATTCTGCCTCCTGCAGCATCTACAAGCATCCGCAACAGCCGTCTGCATCCAGCTGGAGGATCATGGGACATGGTTCCTTTGCCAAACAAACAGGCTGCCAGGCTGCCAACTTGGGCTCTAGAAGCAGCAGCTGAAAAGCTGCCTATTGCAAAACCTGAGAAAGATCACCGACATGCTCAAAGTTTGCCACCAGCTACTTCTCTGCCAGCTTTGAACTGTAGCACCCCAAGAACCGAGTCTAGATCAGAATCAGCTAGGCAGGGTTTGAGCAGAGACGGGCCTGGCAGGCACACGTCTTATGTATGGAAGTACTTTTCCCACTTCAAGGGTGACCGGTTTGTTGTGGTTTGCCGTAAGTGTCGAAGCAGAGTGTGGTTAGGAAAGGAGGGGGGCTGTGGGAGGGTAGGGACAAGTGCTATGAGAAGACACATTGCGATTCATCACCCCCAACTGGTTCCAAATGTCAATTCAAAAGCCCCCTCCACCCCCCAAAATTCAGGCCCAGAATTGCAAGGGAAAGAAAACAGCACAGAACAGCTTGGGGGAAGTCTCAGAGTTGGGGCTAACCCCCTAAAACAGATTGCTATACCTGAAACATGGGCCTTAGCAGAGAGAGATGCCCCAAGCAGTGTCAGAGTTCGATCGTTCCCTTGCTGTGTTACTTTCTTGCTTCATGCTTCCATTGTCCATAATAGAAGATGAGGCCTCCCTTAATTGTATGGGATTACTCGCTCCATGCTGGGAAGTTCCTGCCCCTGAGTGTTGCACAAAATGCTAGTTTCGCCCCCTGGAGGCTAGTCCAATTTGCCCCAAAGAGGAGAGTCAACTTCAGGCTGGGTCCAACTCGATTTTATTGTTTGCAAACAGTTCGACAAAGGAGCTCATGCTCAAAGCAGAGTCGACCCTGGGCGACCCTCGCGCTACAGTTTTATCACTCAGCTTGCATTCCTCAGCCAGCGTGTTACTTTTGATTGGTTGCCAGAGGTTTGCTTAGCAACCTTATCTTAGGGTTACTGTCTGCTCATTCCAGGCATGCGCAGCTCTTACAGTACTATGTGCTGCTTAAGACACATACAATGGCTTTTAGGTTACATTTTTACTACAATTCCCCCCTCAAAAGGCTTTTCTCAAATTTATACTCTCTTTGGTCCCGCGGTGGACTATGCACTTAAAGGCGCAAACTATTATTGCTGTGGCATTGATGGTTTTCTCTAAACAGCAAGTGAGGCCTGGGATGCCTTTGTTCTAGCTACTAGAATGTTGACAACAAAAACACTTTTTTTTTGAACTTTTGGAACTCAGTTTTGTTCCGTTCATCAGGAACCCTTGAAACGAGAGCACCCTCTTTCTGTAGAGCTACTTGAGTCCTTTCAGGGGTTCATTATTCCAACGGTGACCTTCAGGTGGGTCAGCTTCCGGTGTGACCCTCTCTGGTGCAGGTGATGCCTTTATTCAGTGTGATGAATCCACTTCTTTTCTTTGGCGACTTTCATAGCAATGGGAGTGGTAAGTAGGATCTGAAACAGACCCTTCTGCTTCTTGGTAGGTGGTTCATCTTTCTAGGACTGGATTAGCACCTAATCGCTGGGATTGAGATTATGCACTGGAGCATCTAAAGGCCAGGATTGGTGCGGTGTCGCAAACCTGTGAAAACAAAACAGACTGCAAAGCAGTAACATAACCTTGAATCTTAAAACTTTTACTTTTAAATTCACATTTAAGCTATCAGCCATAGGTAATATCCGAGGTGGGCACTTATGGAACGTTTAAAAGGTGTCAATTTAATACTTCCCTTGGGGGCGCACCATACTCGAGTCAAGGTGATTGGCAAGGCCTGTGGCCTTTCAACTTAATCTTTAAACAAATTTTAATGAGCATTGTCTTTAAGGTGCAGTTCATCTTCTCAACTTGACTTGTAGATTGAGGTTTCCAAGGGGGGTGTAGCTTCTAGTTAGTTTGTTATGCCTGGGCCACTACTTGCGTCACTTGTCCAACAAAATGGGGCCCCTGATTTGATTCACTCTCTTTAGGTAACAAGAGCTTAGGGATTACTTTTTAACAGGATCTTGGCTACTGTCTGAGCGGTGCGGTCAATTGCTTTTATCATTACTAGCAGGTACCGATAGCCATGAGTCTGGGGCAACTCTGAAAACTCAATTTGAAATCTCTGAAAAGGATAGTAAGCGCATGGGCGACTTCTCATTTGAGCTGGGGGCTCAAACATCTTTGAATCATTTTTGAGGCACAAAGGGCAGTCAGCCACTGTTCTCAGGTCTTGGTCTAACCTGAAGGAGGTGCTATCTGCCTCGGGCGCACTCAAAATCGGGGTGTTAAAGGGGGATGATCCCTTTATTAACTAACCATAATTTTTGAACTTCTCAATGAGCGGCTTCAAGCCTGCACAGGTGGCTTTTTTCAGAGGATACTGCCTTACGCACACAGGGCTCTCCCTTTTTAAAGAAGATTTTAATTTGTGTTATGCATTTGGTCGGGCAGGGGTTCTGTCTGCCCACACACATGGATTAACATTCTCTAAAATCTCAGTCCCTTTGGCCTCTGACACAATCTTGATTGCTTGAAGGGCCATTCGATAATTTGAGCCCTGCATTGCTGGCAGCTGTACTACAATCTGATTATCACTGAAGAAGATTTTAGCTTGCAGTTTTGTTAACAAGTCCCGCCCCAAGAGGGCAACCAGGTATGCAGATGAAACTACAAAGTCATGTTCCAGTATGTTATTTCCAGTCTTCGTGAGGAGGGGCTTACACATGGGCAATTTAGTTTGTTTTTTTTTCCCTTTAATTTCTTTTATAGTTACATGCTTTCCACTTTCTCTTGCCGGGGGGCTTCACAGGGATCATAGAAAATGTGGCTCCAGTATCTACTAGGGCTTTACAGTCCTCGCCACCAACCCTTACTTTTACCTTGGGATTCTCCCGAGCGTTTGTTCGTAGGGTGGTGGCCCTTCAGCTAGACTCCCCCCCACTGGAGGACCCTGCCAGCATTTGGCAGCCTTCAGGGTGAGTCTCTTTTCTCTTTTCTTTCAGCTCTGGACAATCTTTCTTCCAATGTCTCTTCTCTCGGCAATACGCACATTTATTGAGCCCCGGTTGGCCCTTTCCTTTTCTGCCCCCCCCCCCCGGTCGCTTCTGTGCTCTCAAGCTGCTGTTTATATCTCCGCCCATGGTGGCTGCCAGCATTGCCTTTTCCTTTTTCCAGGAATGGCACTTTTTTATGTGCTCTCATGTGCACCATAGCTCTAAAAACTTCATGATCTGGGGTCTGATAAGGCTAAAGCAGGCGGTGATATTAAGGCTTGCTTCAATTTAAGAAAAGCCTTTTTTATTTTAATTGTCCACTTCTAGTGGGTAATATTTTTGTTAAAGCTTCATACGGGGGCTTCACCCCTTTTTATGGCTACTATAGCCTCCCTCTTGTAACAGGCACACTTATCTTTTGGCTTGCCTGTTCTGCAAATCATGTTTCAAATTCTCTGTGCCATGCACCAGTTTTAACTCTTTGTTTTCTCTGCAAGTTAGGCTGTTTGCCATTGCTTCGACAGAGACTCGCTTGCTTAGATCTTCAACGACACACATTTGGGATAAGCTTTCTTTCTTTTTTAAGCCTTTTTGTCTGCTACTTTCTTCTGCCTTCTTTTATACCTTTTTCATATCATTAAAATCTAACACCATGACTGGAAAACATTTGTTTTGTATAGTAGGGCATGGTGGAGCAGATCTAACCATTATACTGCTCCTCTGACTGCATGGTCAGGGCCCATCAAAATCAAGGGAAGGGCGTTCTCATATGTGGAAAGAGTTCCAAGCCACCATTTTTGCATCGGCAACTCCACACTGCATGAGTTTTGGCAGAGTGTCAGGTTTGCCTCTGAGCAAATGGAACGTCAGAACAGTTCAGATTTTGAGAAAGAGCTGGAACACATGGGGCAGGAACTTTCTTAGGCTTCAGAAACACAGCTGGGCTTAGAAGTATCACGGGAGAGTGGGGGACTCTCTCTCTCTCACCTCTTAAGTTAAGAGAATTTGCTGCCCCCCTTTTTAAAGGGAAACTAACTTTCGTAGTTTCTCTTTGAACTTTTTGAAGGCTGTTTCCTTTGTAGTCTATGAATCTCGAGCAATTTGTATCTGTATGCTTCATTAGGGTAAATGAAATCAAAGCCTTGGAAATCATAGAATCATAGAATAGTAGGGTTGGAAGGGGCTTACAAGGCCATCGAGTCCAACCCCTTGCCCAGTGCAGGAATCTAAATCAGAGCATCCCTGACAGATGGCTGTCCAGCCTCGTCTTGAATGCCTCCAGGGTGGGAGAGCCCACCACCTCCCCAGGTAATTGGTTCCATTGTCGTATTGCTCTAACAGTTAGGACGTTTCTCCTGATGTTCAGCTGGAATCCAGCTTCCTGTCACTTGAGCCTATTATTCCGTGTCCTGCACTCTGGGATGCTTGAGAAGAGATCCTGGCCTTCCTCTCTGGGACAACCTTTTAAGTACTTGAAGAGTGCTATCAGATCTCCTCTCAGTCTTCTCTTCTCAAGGCTAAATATACCCAGTTCTTTCAGTCAAATGCAGCTTTTTATCTGAGTGTTGAAATCACAAATCAAACTGTACACTGAGCTGATCACAAACAAACACACAATCTACAACAACGGGAGTTTAAGGCTATGACAAGCCTCACAGTACTTTTTATGGCAAGTCTTTAACTGTCTAAAGTTCCAGTCCATGTGCAGAGTGCCTCTAACAAAGAAGGCTTTGGGCCATAAAGAAGGGATGCTTTTAACAAAAGCTCTGTGTCTCTTCATCAGTTGGAATGGGGAAGGTGTAACCTTACACCTCTTCTAGATTCCTCCACAGATAAGAACAGAGCAGTGCTGCTCAGCTTTCCAGCTGTGATGCTTTTCTTGTTTTTTTTTTGCAAATCTCACTCTTTTGTCAGGTCCTCACAGACACCTTCCAGCCTCTCTGCTTGCTAAGGCTAAACCAGCCACGGCGAAGGGGGGTTAGGCAAGTCCCCCTTGGCTCTGCTCTGAGCAGGCTGACAGAGATAAGCTTACACAGACCCTGATATTTTAAGAACTTGCTCTGTCTTTGTTTCTTGATTTTGCCACAGTCTTTAAGTCGTCAAACAAATCTCTTTCTTCAGAAGTTGCAACTTTTTTAACTGCTTTTGCTTCTTCTAACAAACTTGGATACGGTGGCAGACAAACTGTCTCTGGAGGGCCCCCTCCCTCCCCCAACAACCTCTCCTCCCAACCTAACAGACCAAATCAGACCGGGGGGAGCTCAGGGCACCTTGGGCAGGGTCTCCCAGTCTTCAAGCTCCTTCTGTGGGGCTTGAATCAGGGAGAACAGGGGCTTTGGGCTTCACCTCGGAGCATACCATCATGACTTTACAATATTGAACTTTATATTCAACCTTTTCTCGCCTTCAGTGGATTTTGGTTGGCACTCATCCAAATGCTGATAACCTCACCTTCCCTGAGGCAAATTTATCTCTTACTACTTGATTCAGACACCACCCGGGGTCTCTTGCCCCTGTGGTCCTTTGCCAGTAACACATTTACACATTTACACTTCTGTAACTAAGGGGGATTCTTTCCGCACCAATTCAACCAACCATCAATATAGGCGAATTGATCCCATTGCCCATTATTCACCACATTTTTATATACAGCATTTACAAGATTTACACCAAAGGATCCTATGTCTGGCCAACTAATTCCAAATGCTGGCCATTCCAATTGACAGAGTGTAACCAGCTTGCCTTTCGACATCTTAGTACACGGAGTCTGACAAACCTCAGACGCTTGACTTTGCTAAAGTTCTTTAGCATGCATCCCAAGGGAGTGGCAGAGCTTTCTAAACGGGAGCTACCCGCCCCCATTGTGCCTACCTCTATTTGAAACCATACACGGAGCCTGACAAACCTCCGACACTGACACGGAGTCTGACAAACCTCAGACGTTTACACAGAGTCTGACAAACCTCAGACGCTCCGAAGGCAACTCAAACAGAAAGACAGAAGGGAAATCAAGTACTTACTCTGCCCAACACCCTAGTGCCGTCTCTTCAGACCCATTCAGCCTGGTTGACTCAATCAATGGAGTCCACGCCTTTAACCTCCTGGGTGTCCCGACCCCCGTTCTCTGGTGCCGTGGCAGACCTCAAAGGCGGTCCGGCGCGCCCCACAGGCACCTTTGCCGGTTCTGTCGTTTGACCCCAGGGTGGTCCAAGGGACTCCTGACTGGCTCGCCAGTTTGTTGCACAAAATGCTAGTTTCGCCCCCTGGAGGCTAGTCCAATTTGCCCCAAAGAGGAGAGTCAACTTCAGGCTGGGTCCAACTCGATTTTATTGTTTGCAAACAGTTCGACAAAGGAGCTCACGCTCAAAGCAGAGTCGACCCTGGGCGACCCTCGCGCTACAGTTTTATCACTCAGCTTGCATTCCTCAGCCAGCGTGTTACTTTTGATTGGTTGCCAGCGGTTTGCTTAGCAACCTTATCTTAGGGTTACTGTCTGCTCATTCCAGGCATGCGCAGCTCTTACAGTACTATGTGCTGCTTAAGACACATACAATGGCTTTTAGGTTACATTTTTACTACATGAGTACCTTTGTAACCGTGTGTTCCCTGCCCTGGAAAAGGACATTAAGAAAGAACTGCTCCATAACTTGAGCACTACACTAGGTGGAGTTGCGCATTTAACCAGTAGCGTCTGGACTAGCAGTCGGACACACACATACCTATGTGTGATGGCACGCTGGGCTTCTATGGAACAAGGAAAAGTTGCAAGAAGGAGTGCAACCCTTTCGCTGGAATTACTTTCTCAGTCGCGCAGTGCCCCAAACATGGCTTGCAAATTGCAAACGGTAATTTCTGAATGGCTGACTCCACTAAAGTTGGAGGTGTGCTCCGTATCTCCCCCCAGTGGCTCAAAAGTGCTGGAATCTGTCCAGCAAAGTGAGCTGAATCCTGCGCCATGCGTACCTCGCTGCCGAGACATGGTTGTTGGCAATGCACTAAGAACTGCTCCTGCTATGGTGAAGGAAGTCCTAGACCTGGCTTGTACTGTGTATTTGCACTTCAGGCAATCTCGCCTTGCAGTGGCAGCAATATATGAAATCGGATGTGGACACGGCCTTGCGAAACACAAATGGATACTTGACATCAGCACACATTGGAAGAGTACTTGGGACATGCTGGCTAGGCTATCTGAGCAGAAACTGGCAGTGAATGACTACATGCAAGAAAGAGGAGGCAGCCTGAGTTTCTGTGTGAAGCAAGGTCAGTGGTCGGTGATGCAGGACCTCGTTGACATCCCAAAATTTTTGATGAGTCCTCGAACCTCCTTCGTTCTGACCATGCCACCCTTGGACAGGTTTTACCCACGCTACAGGCTGTAGAGCTTCATGTAACGGAAACCAGTGCAGGAATCGCAAGGAGAGTTGGAAGCACTGCTCTTGATCTGAACCCCTCTGTAGGTTTTGTGAACTGTCTGCTTGCAGAGCTGAGTTCAAACCAGTGCCTTGCTTCCATCCGTGAGGATGTGGAGTACCTGGCGGCTGCGTTTCTGGACCCACGATTCAGAGACGGTGTTAGGGATAACAAGGTGGTCACTACCTTGGACCACCCATTCTGGACTCTTCAGGAGTACATCCTTCAGAAATGCATTCATTTCTATCAGAAGGACTGCAGCATCTCCCCACCCAATGCTGAAGGAAATTCTGCTGCATCACCTTCAGAGAGACAGGCGTTCTTTGAGCAGGAGAACTTGAATAAACAGAACTGTACTGACATGGCAAAGACTGGTTGTCTCTATTACAACTTGTTGGCTTCCGTGTTTGGAACTGCTAGAAAGAACTCTGCAGCTTCCATTGATCCACAGCATGATAATGCCTGTAAAATAGCATGCCAGGAATTGGATGCGTATAGTTGGGACAGTTTACCGACAGCTGTTTGTCTCCCATGGAGCGATCCCCTACTGTATTGGGAAGAGAAAATAAGAGTGTGGCCATCTTTGGGGAAAGTTGCGATTTGGCATCTCTCTTGTCCTCCTTCCAGCATAGCTTCTGAACGTGTGTTCTCACTACCCGGAAACACTGTCACCAAACTCAGGACTTGGCTAACGCCAAAGACCCTTTCCATGAGGGCATTTATACGAGCCAACGAGGCATGGATTCCAAAGCAGCGTGTTCCCCCACCAGCAAACGACGAAACATGCATGGATCCAGGTAATTATTACTCCAGTGATGAGGACTCAGAGGTGGAAATTACTTTACTGGAAGAAGATATGGAGGAGGATGACAAATGAAATGAGATCTAGATTATGAACTTATGTGACAGACAAAATAACCCCCAACCTTGTGTCTTCTATAGCTGTTGGACTCAACTCTCATACTTCCCAGCTAGCTCTACTGGCTTGGGAGATTGTGGGAGTTGTAGTGCAACACCTCTGGAGGACATCAGGTTAGGGAAGGCTGTTCTAAATGATTCTCTAATCGGTACACTCATTACTTGTACTTGGTATATGTAATACTAATCAAATGTCACTTTTCCCTTATCAGTGCAGTACAAGGCTTGCTCTGTATGTTCAGTGAAAAAGCTGATATTTTGAATACTGAATGTTCATATTCACATGTCACGTTGATTGTTGGCAACTGGGTTGTTAGTGTGATGGTGTTCCTTAGTTCCTGCGAAGCCCATTTGATCGGATGAAAAAATGTGTTCACATTGGTTTTGTTCTTTAGTATTCCATGTTGTTCTGATACGTCGTTACTACATCAATGTTTGCTTTGCATGTTGTAACATTTTTATCACAGCAATAAAGTGTGGTGGTTTCGTAGAAGTTGAATTCTTCATGATTCGTGAGACGCATAACTTCACTGTGTAGAAGAATGCACCACACTGTGTACGCCAAGCTAGCTGTTTACCTCAATCAGTCTTTGGCACTGTTTTTGGATGTAGCAGTTGCACATATTGTCCCAGGTTTGTATAGCTGGAAGAATTAGCATGCGTTCAACTTCATGCATGTCTACTCAGATGCTGTTAGGAAGACCCATTAACCCAGTTTGTACATCATGCCAATTCCTGGGTTTTTCAAACCTGGAATTGTTGGGGCCGCACAGCCACAAGCAAGTGTGCTGATTCTTGTGTGCTTGTTGCTTCCGCTTTCAGTCAATAAAGTGTGCCTGATCTCGCCTGATCTCAGAAGCTAAGCAGAGTCAGCCCTGGTTAGTACTTGGATGGGAGACCGCCTGGGAATCAGGCTTCCTGCATTGAGCAGGGGGCTGGACTTGATGGTCTTGTAGGACCCTTCCAACCCTATGATTCTATGAACCCTGGAATACCCTGTTCCTGGGTGCTATTGCTATGTCTAAAGCTAGAACTCAGTGTTGTTTGGGGGTTAAACAGCCCAGAGTTTAACCCAATAATCACCTATAGTTTGTTGTTAGGTTTAGCTCTCAGTTGTTTAACCTCTAAACTTTCTCCCCCTTACCTTGATAGTGGCATGTGAGATCAATATATGCAGAGACATTTTTACTACCTCAAGCCATTTTCCAATGTATCCTGGGGTGATAAAATGCCCCCACAAACAAATATGTGTCTGTGGTGTCAAAAGAACTATGTATCACAATACTCAAAACACCCCTGACCGGGAAGCACACTTCCACAGGAAGTGGAATTTTTCCTTCCAGCACATGTTTGCTTGTCTTCCCCTGCATATGGAGTAATCCGCACAATTTCTGTTCCTTAAAAAAGCTATTTTTACGATAAATTTGAAATAACAAACACTATCTTTTAAACTCAAAATACTGGAAAAGTGTCAAACTGTCAAGGTGAAACATGATGATAATGAACTAATATTTCTGATATTGTCGAGTATTCCTGTAACCCCCATTAAAAAGAACTATCAGTAAAAGTTGCCCGATGAAATCTCATGGTTTGTGTCACCCAGAACACTTCACTTAAACCTTGTGGTTCCTGCAAGTAAATCTCCCACAGCTGTTGCACTGCCAGTTGGTTTTTCTACCCTGTTCCCTGCAAAAGGCACAACATCCACAACATCCATCATCCACAGAAGATGGCTGAGACACAGGTATAGTTTGTATAACCCAGAGCAGCTGCAGCTGATTTGATGCTCTGGTTTAGACCAGGCACATGAATCCTTTGCTGTATCTCTAGGCCAATCTCTAGGTCTTTCCCAAGAGTTGCCAGGAATATACCCCTTATGTGTCAACAAGACTACAGCTTCCATTCTGAATGGGTGTGGACCCATAGAATATAGGATGCAATGGCAGCAACAGCTAACAGATTTTTTTTTTAAGTGCCCTTGGCCACCTGTTCATTTTGTGCATATGTAACACTTTCTACAGGGTCTCTAAAGGGACTCACAGCAAGGGCCTTTCTCAACAACAACAATGCACATATAAGAATTTCACATAAATAACAATTCACATATCACAAAACAATAAAACAAAGCACAGTCCTCCCAAAGTTCTGTCTACTAGATTGGGTCCATGTGCACACACAAAATTCTACCTGAAGCTTGATTTTCCTGCTGGCAAAAGAGGGAAAACAGTCTCTTGTCAGCAGTGCTTTCAAAGTGGATCAGAGTCCAGTAACACAGGAAGAAACTTTACAGACAGCTCTGTCTTGAGGGTTTGGGGCCTTTTAGAGAGGAGAAAGCAAGCTTCTTCCAAACAGGATTGAGGTAACTGCCCATAATGGTGGCCACTCCTTATCTCGCTCTCTTGCTGAGCATGTGCAGGAATATCCCCCTCCAGAATTCTTAAAGGGAAATATACCAGTGAGTTACATTGGCACAGGAAATACTTAGCTAGGTGGTTGAGATTATCCACCCCACCTTTGCTGGCATTGTAATGGGGGGGTGATAATCTGGTTTTCAGTCCTCGCCACACACTACCATGTCATGATGCATGGTAGAAAGCTGAACGACTACTTTGCCTTTTGGGGGGACATGTGAAATAAGTGCATTTTGTTGTTGTTCAGTCGTTCAGTCGAGTCCGACTCTTCGTGACCCCACGGACCACAGCACGCCAGGCCTTCCTGTCCTGCGCTCTCTCCCGGAGTGTGCTCAAGTTCATATTCATTGCATCGGTGATGCTATCTAGCCATCTCATCCTCTGCCGTCCCCTTCTCCTTTTGCCTTCAGTCTTTCCCAGCATCAGGGTCTTTTCCAGGGAGTTTTCTCTTCGCATTAGGTGGCCAAAATATTTGAGCTTCAGCTTCAGTAGCTGTCCTTCCAATGAGCACTAGGAGTGCACGAAAGCCACTTACCTGGTCTCGCAGCTTGTTCGCGGTGGGGGGGAGGCGCTTCGCTGCTCTCCCCCCGAAGTTCAGGCCGGGGGGGGGAGGCTTCCCGCCTCGCCTGGCCAAAATTCAGGCTGGGGAGGAGGCACCTTGCCTCGCCCGGCTGTGAAATAAAAAGTTAAAAAAAAACAAAACGCCCCTGTGATAGGCTACGTCAATCGTCACGTAGCCTATCACGGGTGACTTTTAAAAAAAAAAGGAAAAAAAAGCGCGTACGCAAATGGCGGCCCCATTAGGGAGCCGCCATTCACGTTCCTTATTTGGTCGCTGTAGTCTACGTAAATCTTTACGTAGACTACAGCAACCAAATAAGGAACGTGAATGGCGGCTCCCTATGGGGGCCGCCATTAGCCGTACGCTTTTTTTTTTTTTAAGTCACCCGTGATAGGCTACGAGACGATTTACATAGCCTATCACGGCTGACTTTGCAAATCTAGCCGTGATAGGCTACATTAATCGTCACGTAGCCTATCACGGGGGCGTTTTTTGTTTTTTTTTTTACTTTTATTGGAATGGCGGCGGCGGCAGCCAGTCGAAAGACCAGCTGCCGCCTCTGCCCCTGTCGAAGACCCGCCGAACCGCCGCCGGGACCCGCCGCCGGGAGGGACATTCGGGAAAGGTAAGTCCCGTCTCGGGGGGGGGGCGGGGGGCGGGGGGGTGGAGAATTTCTCCCCGAAACTTCTTCGGGGGGCCGAACACTTTGGCACTCAGCCCCCCGAAGTTTCGGGGAGAAATTCTCCGCCATCCCTAAGAACACTCAGGGTTGATTTCCTTTAGGATGGACTGATTTGACCTCCTTGCAGTCCAGGGGACTCGTAAGAGTCTTCTCCAGCACCACAGTTTGAAAGCATCAATTCTTCGGCGCTCAGCCTTCCTTATAGTCCAGCTCTCACAGCCATACATTACTACTGGGAAAACCATAGCTTTGATTAGACTGACCTTTGTCGGCAAGGTGATGTCTCTGCTTCTTACTATGCTGTCTAGGTTTGCCATAGCTTTCCTCCCAAGGAGCAAGCGTCTTTTAATTTCATGGCTACAGTCACCGTCTGCGGTGATCTTGGAGCCCAAGAAAGTAAAATCTGTCACTGCTTCCATTTCTTCCCCTTCTATATGCCAGGAAGTGATGGGGCCAGATGCCATGATCTGAGTTTTTTTAATGTTGAGTTTCAAAACAGCTTCTGCACTTTCCTCTTTCACCCTCAACAAGAGGCTCTTGAGATCCACTTCGCTTCCTGCCATTAGGGTGGTATCGTCTGCATATCGGAGGCTGTTGATAATTCTCCCGGCAATCTTAATTCCAACCTGTGATTCATCCAAACCGGCGTTTCTCATGATGTACTCTGCATATAAGTTAAATAAGCAGGGGCGACAATATGCAGCCTTGTCGTACTCCTTTCCCAATTTTGAACCAATCGGTTGTTCCATGTCTGGTTCTTACTGTTGCTTCTTGACCCTCGTACAGGTTTCTCAGGAGACAGGTAAGGTGGTCTGGTACTCCCATCACTTTAACAATTTGCCACAGTTTGTTGTGATCTACACAATCAAAGGCGTTAGCGTAGTCAATGAAGCAGAAATAGATGTTTTTCTGGAATTCTCTTGCTTTCTCCATGATGCAGCGAACGTTGGCGATTTGATCTCTAGTTCCTCTGCCTCTTCGAAACCCAGCTTGTACTTCCAGTAGTTCTCGGTTCGCATACTGCTGAAGCCTAGCTTGTAGGATTTTGAGCATCACCTTGCTGGCATGTGAAATGAGCGCAATTGTGCGGTAGTTTGAACACTCTTTGGCGTTGCCCTTCTTTGGAATTGGAATGTAAACTGACCTTTTCCAGTCTTGTGGCCACTGTTGAGTGTTCCAGATTTGTTAGCATATTGAATGCAGCACTTTAACAGCATCATCTTTTAGGATTTTAAATAGCTCAGCTGGAATACTGTTATCTCCGCTAGCTTTGTTGTTAGTAATGCTTCCTAAGGCCCACTTGACTTCACTCTCGAGGATGTCCGGCTCAAGTTCAGTGACCGCACTATCATGGCTATCAGGGACATTCAGATCTTTCCTCTATAGTTCTTCTGTGTATTCTTGCCACCTCTTCTTAATCTCATCTGCTTCTGTTAGGTCCCTGCCTTCTTGGTCCTTGATCATGCCCATCTTTGCACAAAACGTTCCCTTGAGATCTCCAATTTTCTTGAAGAGATCTCTAGTCTTTCCCATTCTGTTGTTTTCCTCGATTTCTTTGCATTGTTCATTTAAGAAGGCCTTCTTGTCTCTCCTTGCTATTCTCTGGAACTCTGCATTCAGTTGCATATATCTTCCCCTTTGTCCCTTGCTTTTCACTTCCCTTCTTTCCTCAGCTACTTGTAAAGCCTCCTCAGACAGCCACTTGGCTTTCTTGCATTTCTTTTTCTTTGGGATGAATTTAGTTGCTGCCTCCTGAACAATGTTACGGACCTCCGTCCATAGTTCCTCAGGCACTCTGTCTATCAGGTCTAATCCCTGAAATCTATTCCTCACCTCCACTGTATATTCATAAGGGATATGATTGAGGTCATACCTGAATGGTTTAGTGGTTTTCCCTACGTTCTTCAATTTAAGTTGAAATTTTGCAACAAGAAGCTCATGATCTGAGCCACAGTCAGCTCCAGGTCTTGTTTTTACTGACTGTATAGAGCTTCTCCATCTTTGGCTGCAAAGGACATAATCAATCTGATTTCGATATTGACCATCTGGTGATGTCCATGTGTAGAGTCGTCTCTTGTGCTGTTGGAAAAGAGTGTTTGCTATGATAAGCGTGTTCTCTTGGCAAAACTCTATTAGCTTTTGTCCTGCTTCATTTTGTACACCAAGGCCATGCCTGCCTGTTATCCCGCTGATTTCTTGACTTCCTACTTTAGCATTCCAATCCCCTATGATGAAGAGGACATCTTTTTTTGGTGTTAGTTCTAGAAGGTGTTGTAGGTCTTCATAGAACCGATCAACCTCAGCTTCTTCGGCATCAGTGGTTGGGGCATAGACGTGAATTATTGTGATGTTGAATGGTTTGCCTTGGATTTGTACTGAGATCATTCTATCGTTTTTAAGATTGTACCCCAGTACTGCTTTTCCCACCCTTTTGTTGACTATGAGTGCTACTCCATTTCTTCTAAGGGATTCTTGCCCACAGTAGTAGATATGATGGTCACCTGAATTAAATTTGCCCATGCCTGTCCATTTTAGTTCGCTGATTCCCAAGATGTTGATGTTCAATCTTGCCATCTCACGTTTGACCACGTCCAGCTTACCTTGATTCATTGATCTGACATTCCAGGTTCCTAAACAATATTGTTCTTTACAGCATCGGATTTTCTTTTCACCACCAGACACATCCACAGCTGAGTGTCCTTTCGGCTTTGGCCCAGCCGCTTCACTCTTTCTGGCGCTACTTGGAAATACACTCTGCTCTTCCCCAGTAGTATATTGGACACCTTCCGACCTGAGGGGCTCATCTTCCGGCGTCATCTCTTTTAGCCTTGTGATACGTTCCATGGGGTTTTCTTGGCAAGAATACTGGAGTGGGTTGCCATTTCCTTCTGCAGTGGACCACATTTTGTCAGAACTCTCTGCCATGACCTGTCCGTCTTGGGTGGCCCTGCACGGCATAGCTTATGGCTTCACTGAGTTACGCAAGCCCCTTCGCCACAACAAGGCAGTGATCCATGAAGGGGAAATAAGTGCATACTTTCCATCAAATCCAAAGATTGATGATTGGCGTTCTCTTTGTGGATCTGGCTGCATTTCCAGTGGGATGTAGGGCTTGTTCTGCCAAAGGGTGCTAATGTAAGTCAGGTCTTTATTCAGCAAAGCTTCTGCCAATTCAATGCGTGTTTTTTTTAAACCCACTCCAACCACATTTCTGCAACTGTGGTTCCATGGTGCAACCAGTTTTGGAACTAAATTATAACCACGTTGGGTTTCCCGTGCTGTTCCAGACTGCTTTCCCAGGTAAATGTCTCTCTTTTGTTGTAGTACTGCAGTAGCAGCACCACCACCACCACACTTATGCTATATTTCCTGGGTTTACTTGGCATGTACTGTGTGAATGGACATTGACCCCTAAACGCTACCAGCTGCTCATCTGTCCCTGGACTGTACCACTGTGGAAGCTGATCAACTAGTCCAAATGTCATGAAAAGCAGCCCCTTTTTGCACTTTTTCCAACTCTACAATATCCTTTTTTAAGTGCAGCAACCAGAACTGTATACAGTGTGGTCGCACCATACGTTTGTATAAGGGCAGTATGATATTGGCAGCTTTATTTTTTATTCCTTTCCTAATTATGCCTAAAATGGAACTTGCCTTTTTCACAGCAGCCATGCACTGGATCGACGTTTTAATTGAGCTGTCCACTGCAACCCCAAGATCTCCTTCTTGATCAGTCACCACTAGCTTAGATGTTATCAGTGTATATGTGAAGCTGGGATTTTTTGCCCCATTGTGCATCATTTTGCACTTGCTCACATTGAACCACATTTGCCATTTAGATGCCCATCCTTTTGGAGCTCTTCACAATTGCTTTTTGTTTTAACCACCCTAAGTAATTTAGGGCGTAATCCTATGCATATATAGTGTGGTCCCCCAAAGATCTGTATTGGGATGGGTACTTTTTAACTTGATCATAAATGATCTGAAATTAGGAGTGGGCAGTGAGGTGGCCAAGTTTACTGATGACACTAAGGGCACAATCCTATGCATGTTTAGACAGAGAAAAGGCCTACAACTCCCAGAGTGTCTAAACATGCATAGGATTGCGCCCTTAGTGTCATCAGTAAACTTGGCCACCTCACTGCCCACTCCTAATTCCAGATCATTTATGATCAAGTTAAAAAGTACCCATCCCAATACAGATCTTTGGGGGACCACACTATATTCCTCCATTGTGAGAATTTACCATTCCTATTCTCTACTTTTTGTTCTTTAACCAATTACTGATCCGTAAGAGGACTTCTAAGTGCTGCTAAGTTTGCTCAGGAGTCTTTGGCGAGGGACTTTGTCAAAAGCCTTTTGGAAGTCCAAGTAAATAATGTCTACTGGATCACCCCTGTCCATATTTTTATTGACACTCTCAAAGAACTCTAAAAGGTTAGTGAGACAGGTCTTACCTTTGCGGAAGTCATGCTGATGTTTTTTCAGCAGGGCTTGTCCGTCTATATGCTTACTAATATTGTCTTTAGTAATGCTTTCAACCAATTTACCTGGAACAGACATTAAGCTAACTGGCCTGTAAATTCCCAGATTCCCCCCCCCCTCCAGTCTTTTAAAAATTGGCATTACATTGGCCATTCTCCAGTCCTCTGGTACAGAGGATAATTTTACGGACGTGTAACACATCTTTCTTAGAAGATCTGCAGTTTCACATCTCAGTTCCTAAAGAACTTTAGGATGTATACTATCTGATTTATTAGCATTCACTGTGCCAATAAGACCGAGATGTTTTATCTCCTGTCACTGGTATTTCTAGGGCACGTTTTCTGTGTTAATGTGCAGATTTCACGCGCGCGCACACAGCTTTGCAGGCATGAGCTTGGTTAATGAGCCTCATTTTCACTTCTCTGAGGTATGGGTTCCAATGGTGACCCCTTGGCTCTGTCCCACCAGCCCCAGTGGGCACCAGCAGCCACTGCCTGGATGGCAGTTCCACTGGAAGCAGCTGGGAAGTTTTCTGTGCTATTTTGTTTGTTTTAAGGTTGAAGAAAGGTGCTGCTGCTCCTGTCTTTGCTGGTAAGCCTCCCCTTTACTACAAAAAGTTGTGCACTTTCATTGGCCTTTCAGACCGTGGAGGCTGGTGGCTCTGATGTCAGTGGGGTGGTGAATCCATAGAATCATAGAATAGTAGGGTCGGAAGGGGCCTACAAGGCCATCGAGTCCAACCCCCTGCTCAGTGCAGGAATCCAAGTCAGAGCATCCCTGCCAGATGGCTGTCCAGCCTCGTCTTGAACGCCTCCAGGGTGGGAGAGCCCACCGCCTCCCTAGGTCATTGGTTCTAGTAGCCATTGATAGCCTTCTCCTCCAGGAATTTGTCTAACCCCCTTTCAAAGCCATCCAAGTTGGTGGCCATCACCACACCCCGTGGCAGCAAATTCCACAGAATCATAGAAAAGAATGCGCTCTCCGTTTCAGCCAGAACCAATCCGAACTTCACACCTCGGACAGCTCCTTTAGCGTTCTGACCCAAACCCGGAGCAGATTCACCGCCCCACTGGCATTGGAGCTGCCAGCCTCCACTGCATTCAGAGGAGAGAGAAAACTGCTATAGTCCTCCCCAAGCCTCCCCCCACTCCCCGAATGAATTAAAATTTCCATCGCGGAAGCGTCAGGCAGAGGCAGGACTGCTCTCCTCCGGCTGCAGCCCGCTCCCGTTTTGACACGCTGTTGATTTCTCCCCGGCCGAGCTTCGAAGTCATTTCTGGGAAGGGAAACGCCCATTCGCTGAAAGAAAACGGAGAAAGCGAAACGAACCCCGTTCCTCCGCCTGCTCGCTGCCGGAGGCGGCCATGGCCGCGGCTGGGGACCCCGTCCGGCAGCTCTGCGAGGAAGCCACTTGCCCCGTCTGCCTGGAGTATTTCAGGGACCCCGTGACCATAATAGAGTGCGGGCACAATTTCTGCCGAGCCTGCCTGGCCCAGTGCTGGGGGGAGCTGGGCAGAGAGGCCTCCTGCCCTCAGTGCCGAGGGGCAGCTGGGCAGAGGAGCCTCATCCCCAATCGGCAGCTGGCCAACTTCGTGGAGTTCACCAAGCAGCTCAGGCTTCAGGGGGGGGAGAGGGCAGGAGGGAGGGGGCGCGTCTGCGAGCGCCACCAGGAGCCCCTGAAGCTCTTCTGCAAGGACGACGAAGCCCCCATCTGCGTGGTGTGCGACAGGGCCAAGGAGCACGAAAACCACAAGGTGGTTCCTGTGGAGGAGGCTGCCCCGGAGTATAAGGTAGGAAATCCCTGTGCATCTCCTTGGGGATTATTGGCCGGCTCTCTTGTTAACCAGAATTTACTCTTGCGCCAGGCTGATCAGACCTGACATTCAGGACCGACCGACCGCCCCCCCCCCGGGGGGGAATACAGTAGAGGCTGGTGGCTCTGATTTTGGTGGGGCATTCTGAGTTTCAGTCAGAACCAGCCAGAACTCTAAAGGAGTTCCCCCAAACTGGGTTCTGCAGCTTGGATTGCTCCCTTAGAGTTCTGGCTGGTTCGGATTGAAACCCCGGGTGGATCCACAGCCCCACTGAAATGGGAGCCACCAGCCTTCACTAGAAGGATATAATCAGCACAGCCACACAGAACGGCCTTTGCGCTAATATTCTTTAATTGATACAATTATAGGTAAGTATGCAAAGCTTTAATCATTCCTGCATACCACTCACTACAATGGGCGGCCAACTCCAAAACAGCAAGACCAGACTCTGGAAGTTGGAGACCCAGGTATGCGCACCATGTCAATGGCTGGGGTTCTCTGACATTTTGTCTTCTTCCATATATCATTTTTGCAGTACAACAGGGCTCAGCAGAAAATGTCTTTGCAATCAGAAGTGCCCTCCTTTGACTCTGTGCCACTACGATCTCTCCCAGACGTTGCTCTTTCTGCTGTCTCTGATCATAAGCTCCCAAACCATCCAGGACATGTTTTTGTTAATTGTGTTAAGACACTGGAAGTTGCACCCTTTTCCTCCTTAGCTCATGGCCTGCTGGAACACTCTACAGATTCTCTGTTATGGCTTTATACTAATAGCAAACTTCTGAGTGCCCAGACAGCGCCATCTATGTGCAAGAGAGAGGTATCCACAGGCTTGGGGGAATTCCAAGGTTTGCAGAAGTACAAAAAATATATATGGGGAAAAAGACGAAAGGGGCTGCGGGGGTGGGGGGGAGAGGAAACTCAAAAACAACCCAGTGAGGACTGAGCATGCTCATTCTGCAAGAATGCTGGCTGACTATCAGACCAGGAATTAAATAGTGATGTAAGCAACAATCAGGCATGGGTCAATTTACAGGCATGGGTCAATTCCTCTAGCAATACAGTAAAGCTCAGATGTTTCAGGACCAGGGCAATGTGGGGCATCTTTGTTGGTCCCAGACACTCCAGCGTCCCCATCTGCATTTGGGCTGGAAAGATCAAGGAAAACTGTGGGTGCATGGAGGGTAAGTTCTAAGCAAGCCCAATCTTTGACATGGCACAACATCAT
Organism: Heloderma charlesbogerti; assembly: GCA_026122225.1. Classification (NCBI taxonomy): domain Eukaryota; kingdom Metazoa; phylum Chordata; class Lepidosauria; order Squamata; family Helodermatidae; genus Heloderma; species Heloderma charlesbogerti. Next base: position 163,694 of record JANEZZ010003233.1, read on the forward strand.
CATTGATCATGGAGCATGTCCAATTTCCTGGTTTTGTGGAGGAGCTTGAGCCAATAATGAGATATCCTTAACTCTGGTCTTAAACTGGCAGGCTTTTAAAATAATTGAATCTGTATTGTAAACTTAAAAAAAAAAAATGACAACCAAGCCTGAACTTTTGTTTTCCATCCAGGAGAATATCTGTTTGTACCTAGAGATGTTGAGGAGCCAAAGAGAACAAATTCTAGAAAGCAAAGCGGACACAGAAGAGGAAAGCCAAGACCTGCTTGTAAGTGTCACTGTTACTGGGAAGCAAACAAGTACATGCACTATAACTGAATAAAACTTCAGTAAGAATAAAACTAACAGACAAAAAGCAAGTAGGAGTCAGCCCTGTTCTTCAAGGTATCTATCTGTCTCTGAGAACGTTCACGAAAGGCCGTTCTAAGGGCGTGCCTGTGTGTCTTTTAAGGAACTCCTTCCCTGCTGAATATTGTTATGATCTCTGTGAAACTTCAGAAGTGCCCTTCCTACAGAATTCTCCTCACCTACCTCATGTTGCTGCAAAGGCTGATCATATCCCTGACACTGGGTCTGCTGTTCTCTTCTTTCCACCTACTTGTTGCAGATGTATATAAGAGCAGAGAGGGGAAAGACAGTGGCTGAGTTCAAGCGACTATACCAGTTTCTGGAAGAGCAAGAGAAACATCTGCTGGACCAGATGGAAGAATTGGAGAAGGCGATCCCAAGACACAGGGATGAGCACCTCACCAGACTCTCTGAAGAACTCGCTTCTCTTGAAAGAATCATCCGGGAGATGGAGGAGAAGTGTCAGCAGCCAGCGAGTGAATTCCTGCAGGTAAGACTGCGGTGGGAACAGGCCAGGCCATTATTCTCCAGGGGAAGGCTGGCTGCAAGCTTTTGAGGTCCTCCTCCACCTGCCCCAGGAATGCTGGTGACCAGGTATCTTATGCGCAGAAGCATGCAAGAGGAATAGAATAGTACTTTTGCCTTATTGTGGACTAGTCTGCTCTGGAGACTTCTATTTAGTGTTAATAGAATCTGTTGTCATTCAACCTCCTGCACATAAGGTCTACCCTCAGGATGGGGAACCTCTGGCCCACAGGCCTAATCTGGCCCTGGGAGGTTCCCCCATCTGGCCTGCAGAGGCTGAAGAGCCCCCCCCCCCCATCCATAGAGAAAAGCAGAGGGGAGAGGAAACCCTGCTCTCACCTCAAATCCCTAATCAAAGATAACAGTGGAAGTTTCCTCTCCTAGAAGTAGAAAAAGGCTGCCTTTCTCTACTGCTGAGAGGGACTGTGTCTCCAAGTTTCTCCATGCAGAGAGAGGCACAGATGTTATGGATCTGGCCACTGCTGGCTGTTTTCAAACTATAGTTCCAATATTAGGAAGCCTTTGGCTAATTAATCCTAAATCAATACGTTTGACATCTAGTAGGATGTCAGAGGGAGGGCTTTGGGAGGAGGGTCTGCCTCAACATGTGAGCTAGCCCCCAGGGGGTGAACCAGAGAGCAATCTGGCCTCTGAGGCTAAACAGTTCTCCACCCCGATCCAGCCTAGTCAAGCATGAAAATTAGGCACTCTTTGTGGGGGAAAAGAAGTAGTTGCTGACCAGGCCTGCAATCCTAAACATGCTTACTTGGGAGTAAACCCTACTGAAAGTGGGATTTATTTCTGTTTAAACATGCACAGGGTTGTATTTTAAGTATTTCTGGCAGGGCTGGAGAACATGTGGCCCTCCAGATGCTGTTGGACTGCATCTCCCATCAACTCTAGCCAGTGGCGGGAAATGATGGGAGTTGCAGCCCAGCAACATCTGGAGGGCCATGCGTTCCCCAGATGTGACCTACGGCTTTCCTAGGACAACCGCTGCCAGCTTAGTAGTGGGGCATGACGGGCAGCCAGGGATTCAGTAGCGAGGCAGAATGCACTGCCAGCCAAGGTGGTAGATGGAAGGTGGAGAAACAGAGCTTGTGTGAAATGTTTTGTGTCAATTGGACACCAGGGATGCGTGACAGATGTTTCACTGCACATTTCAAAGTGGAACTATTGTGTTTGTCTTGGCCAGTAACATCCACTTATTTGCTTCAAGTATCATGTTTAAGTAAAGCTACCAGGCTCCGCTTTGCCTGCCTCCAAAATGGCTCCATTTTGCCTGCTGAATTAATTGCCTCAAAGTTTATCACTCAGTTTATAAAGATACGCCCCTCCGCAGTCCTTGAGTGGTTTGCACTAGGCAGGCTTTGGCCCTCTCGGGTCCACCTGCCAGAGTCCATCACCTGCAAGGGACTGAAGGGTGCCCTCTGGCAGGTATTGAGCTCCCTCCACTTTTTCTCTTTTCTCTCTAGGATATTAGAAGCACCATAGAGAGGTAAGTGGATCCGACTCCTTTCTCTTCATGCCTCACGATTGTGCTGAGAAGGGCTGTATAAGAGGCAAAGAATATGGCCCTTTTAGGAGAGAATGTAGGACTCTGTATCCTCCAGCATTTCACAGGTGAAAACAAAGCTCCTGCTCAACTTGTAGTCACCATTATTATTATTATTATTGTTACTATTATTATTAATTGCATTTATATCCCGCCTTTTTTCCTCTTGCAAGGAACCCAAGGCGGCTTATATTCTCCCCTCCTCTCCATTTTATCCTCACAACAACCCTGTGAGGTAGGTTGGGCTGAGAGGCAGTGACTGGCCCAAAGTCACCCAGTGAGCTTCCATGGCCGAGTGGGGACTAGAACCCAGATCTCCCGGCTCCCAGTCCAACACTCTCGCCGCTACACCACACTGGCTCTCATTTAGGTGGGGGAAGCCCTATGGGGTGGAACCCCCCAAAACAACTCAGTGATAGCTGAGCATATTTGGTGAGCATGGGAGAAGGAAATGGAATGGCGTATCTTAAAAGGGACTGTGGACTTTAAACTAAAATTGCCAGCTAGTCGCAGTCCAGAACTACACTAATGCAGACTGGGCCAGGGACAACTTTGATCACAAATCCACCAGTGGATAATGTAGGAGAATGGGCCGGTCTCCTGGGCCTGCTGAAAACAGATAGCAGTAGCTCTATCATCCACAGGATCTGAGTACATAGCAGCAGCAGAAGCATGCAGAGAATTAATGTGGCTGAAACAGCTGCTGATGGACCTTGGAACAGATGAACAGAAACCAATTCAGATTATGGAAGACAACCAGAGCAGCATCAAGCTTTCTCAAGCTAAGAAAATTCAAGCACTCACCCAGCATTTTGGAGTAAAGTACCACTTAGTGCATGACTTAGCCGAACAAGGGATTATTGAGATGAGCTATTGTCCAACTACAGAGACAGCAGAAGACATCTTAACCAAGCCACTACCAAGAGACATCCCCTAGGAAAGAACTACTCCAACTTATGGTTCCAGCACCCCAAGTAAAATGAAATCAATAGGTCTGCACATTTAGTCCTGTCGCTGTTGTGCTACTATGGTTTTAGAGGTTGTTCTTGTTCAGTCGTGTCCGAGTCTTCGTGACCCCATGGACCATAGCACGCCAGGTCTTCCTGTCCTGCGCTCTCTCCCGGAGCGTGCTCAAGTCCATATTCATTGTACCAGTGATGCTATCTAGCCATCTCATCCTCTGTCGTCCCCTTCTCCTTTTGCCTTCAGTCTTTCCCAGCATCAGGGTCTTTTCCAGAGAGTTTTCTCGTCGCATTAGGTGGCCAAAAGATTTGAGCTTCAGTATCTGTCCTTCCAATGAGCACTCAGGGTTGATTTCCTTTAGGATGGACTGATTTGACCTCCTTGCAGTCCAAGAGACTCGTAAGAGTCTTCTCCAGCACCACAGTTCGGAAGCATCAATTCTTCGGCGCTCAGCCTTCCTCATAGTCCAGCTCTCACAGCCATACGTTACTACTGGGAAAACCATAGCTTTGATTAGACGGACCTTTGTTGGCAAGGTGATGTCGCTGCTTCTTACTATGCTGTCTAGGTTTGCCATAGCTTTCCTCCCAAGGAGCAAGCGTCTTTTAATTTCATGGCTGCAGTCACCGTCCACGGTGATCTTGGAGCCAAAGAAAATAAAATCTGTCACTGCTTCCATTTCTTCCCCTTCTATATGCCAAGAAGTGATGGGGCCAGATGCCATGATCTTCGTTTTTTTAATGTTGCGTTTCAAACCAGCTTTTGCACTCTCCTCTTTCACCCTCAACAAGAGGCTCTTTAGATCCTCTTCGCTTCCTGCCATTAGGGTGGTATCATCTGCATATCGGAGGTTGTTGATAATTCTCCCAGCAGTCTTAATTCCGACCTGTGATTCATCCAACCCAGCATTTCTCATGATGTACTCTGCATATAAGTTAAATAAGCAGGGCGACAATATGCAGCCTTGTCGTACTCCTTTCCCAATTTGGAACCAATCGGTTGTTCCATGTCTGGTTCTTACTGTTGCTTCTTGTCCCTCGTACAGGTTTCTCAGGAGACAGGTAAGGTGGTCTGGTACTCCCATCACTTTCAGAATTTGCCACAGTTTGTTGTGATCCACACAATCAAAGGCGTTAGCGTAGTCAATGAAGCAGAAATAGACATTTTTCTGGAATTCTCTTGGTTTCTCCATGATCCAGCAAATGTTGGCGATTTGATCTCTAGTTCCTCTTCCTCTTCGAAACCCCGCTTGTACTTCCGGTAGTTCTCGGTTCGCATACTGCTGAAGCCTAGCTTGTACTCCACCTGATGGTTTCAGCACCCCAAGTAAAATGAAATCAATAAGTCTGCACATTTAGTCTTGTCGCTATTGTGCTACTGTGGTTTTAGAGGTAAACCTTTTTAAAAATTGGATGGGAAGGGTTGGGTGTAGGGTGGGGAGGGAAGGGGCACTAACACACACACTGGCCAGAAAAAGCAAAAGGGACAGAACAAGGTGAGAGTAGGAGGGAGGGAGCAGGCTCTCTAAATGATGACGTGGACGAGATGTCACCCAGTAGCTACTCAAACAATTTGCAGTAAACTGCCATGTGACCTGACGAGAGCCCCATGCCAGCTTTGGGATAATCCAAAGCCCCGTGTGTCCCCAGACGGAGTAGATTTGACTCCAGTAAAAAGCGCAGCAAAGTGGGGAGCGATCTAAACCTGTTGCCATGGGGATCCCCCCCAGATTAAAAAAGAGTCCTTATGTAGGTAGGCAGAGTCAGCTGGGAGGACCAACAGCTTGGGGACATGCTTCATTTGCTAGTAGAGGATCTGTCCATAGTGACCCACAACTTTGTTCTGGAATAGCTACTGCTGGGCAGTTTATTATTATTATTATTATTAAATTTATTAATCGCCCATCTGGCTGGTCACCCAGCCACTCTGGGCTATGTACAACATACAATAAAAACAGTTTAAAACAATAAAATTCTACAATAAAAACATTTTCTAAAATACCCTAACCCACCCCAAATGCCTGCCTGAACAACAACGTTTTTAATGCACGATGGAAGCTCATTAAAGAGGGGGCATGACGGAGTTCCCTAGGGAAGGAGTTCCACAGAGTGGGGGCCACCACAGAAAAGGCCCTCTCCCTCGTCCCCACCAGTCTAGCTGTCCTGGCTGATGGGACAGAGAGAAGGCCATCCGAGGCTGATCTTGTTAAGCGGCCTGTCTGGTGCTGCTGGAGGCGCTCCTTAAGATAGGCGGGGCCGGAACCATATAGGGTTTTAAAGGTCAAAACCAACACCTTGAATTTGGCCCGGAAAACAACTGGTAACCAGTGCAACTCCTTCAGCACTGGAGTGATGTGATCTCTCCGGCGGCTGCCTTTAATCAGGCGAGCCACCGCGTTCTCTACCAGCTGCAGTTTCCGAACCATCTTCAAGGGTAACCCCACGTAGAGCGCATTACAGTAGTCTAAACGAGAGGAGACCAGGGCATGTACTACCAATGGGAGCAGATGGTCGGGAAGGAAGGGGCGCAGCCGCCGTATCAGATGGAGTTGATACAGCGCTGTCCGGCTCACAGCTGACACCTGAGCCTCCATGGACAGCTGGGAGTCCAAAATGACCCCCAGGCTGCGGACCTGGTCTTTCAAGGGTAGCTGTACCCCATTCAACACCAGGTCAACATCCCCCAGTCTCCTCTTGTCTCCCACCAAAAGTACCTCGGTCTTGTCAGGGTTCAGCTTCAGCCTATTCCTCCCCATCCAGCCACTCACCATCTCCAGACATTTGGACAGGGATTCTACGGCCAACCTTGGTGAAGATTTGAAGGAGAGGTAGAGCTGCGTGTCATCCGCATATTGATGACACTGCACCCTAAACCTCCTGATGATAGCCCCCAGCGGCTTCACATAGATGTTAAATAGCATCGGGGAGAGAATGGAACCCTGTGGCACCCCACAAGTGAGTGGCCATGGGTCCGAAACCTCCTCTCCCAGTGCTACCCTCTGGTACCTGCCAGAGAGGAAGGACCGGAACCACCGCAATACAGTGTCCCCAATGCCCAACCCCTCCAGGCAGTCCAGGAGGATACCGTGGTCAACGGTATCGAAAGCCGCTGAGAGGTCGAGGAGAACAAGGAAAGAGCATTCACCCCTATCCAGAGCCCTCCTCATATCATCTACCAAGGCGACCAAGGCCGTTTCTGTCCCATGCCCAGGCCTGAAGCCTGACTGAAATGGGTCTAGATAATCAGTTTCTTCCAAGTGTGCCTTCAACTGCACCGCCACCACCCGCTCAATCACCTTGCCCAAAAATGGCAGATTTGAGACTGGGTGAAAGTTGTTCAAAACTTGAGGATCCAAGGAGGGCTTCTTTAAGAGCGGTCTTATCACAGCCTCCTTGAGGGCTGATGGCATCACTCCCTCCTCAAGGGAGGTGTTCACCACCGCCTTGATCCCCTCACCCAGTCTCTCTCTGCAGCCCATAATGAGCCACGATGGGCAAGGATCAAGTAAGCAGGTGGTCGGCCTTACAGATGAAAGCACCTTGTCCACTTCATGAGGAGGAAGAAGCTGGAACCGATCCCACAAAACCGGTTTGCCACAGGCCGCCTCTTGCTCACTAACTGTATCCACAGTGTGCAGAGTAACACACCTAATCTGATCAATTTTATCTGCAAAGTGCCTTGCCAAGGCCTCACAGGAGGCCTTAGAATGCTCCAGTGGTTCCGGAGCCATGGGACCGACGAGGCTCCGGACCACTTGGAACAGCCTCCTGGGACAGCACTCTGCAGACGCGATGGAGGCAGCATAATATTCCTTTTTTGCTGCCTTCACCGCCACGTGATAGGCTGAAGATACAGCTCTAACCTGTATCTGATCGTCTTTGGAGCGAGACGTCCGCCACCGGCACTCTAGCCATCTCACCTCCTGTTTCAGAGCTCGTAACCGCGGATTGAACCATGGTGCAGTCCGAGCCCTGTTCAGGGGGAGAGGGCGTTTCGGAGCCACCTGATCTAATGCCCCAGTGATTGCGGCATTCCAGCCACCCACCAGGGTCTCGACCGAGTGGCCGTTGGCGTGCCCCAGAGAATCCCCAAGCGCGTCCAGGAATCCATTTGGATCCATAAGACGCCTCGGGCGGACCATTTTAATGGGTCCTCCACCCCTGCGGAGGGGTTGTGGAACCGAGAAGTCCAACGTCACCAGATAGTGATCTGACCATGACAAGGGGGTGGTGGATATACCCCCGACTTCCAGATCACTCCCCACTTCTCCAGAAACAAACACAAGGTCTAGTGCATGACCGGCTACATGGGTGGGCCCAGTTAAAATATGGTGCAGCTCCCAGGAGGCCATGGTCTCCATGAAGTCCCGAGGTGCTCCTGTGAGGATGGCCTCCGAATGTACGTTGAAGTCCGCCAACACCAGTAAGTTAGGGGACTGTACACGCACATCAGAGACCACCTCAAGCACCTCGGCCAGGGAGTCAGTCGTGCAGCGGGGTGGACGGTACACGAGCAGAATCCCCAGACTGCCCTTCGGGCCCAACCTCCAGTACATGAACTCAACAACCTTGGTCTCCCGGAGAGGGGGTCTGGTGAAGACCAAGGACTCTCGGTAGATAACAGCCACTCCCCCTCCCCGATCCCCAGCCCTCGGCTGCTGTGCATACGAAAATCCAGCTGGACACATGGCTGCAAGGGTTGGAGCAGCAGCCTCGGCCAGCCAGGTCTCCGTAATACATGCCAGGTCTGCACCCTCATCCAGGATCATGTCATGGATGAGGGAGGTTTTCTGGGTAACAGACCTGGCATTGCAGAGCAGCAAACGAAGGCCAGAAGATGGGGTCACGCCTCCCCCAGCCACCCTTTGGCTCTGGACAGGCCCGGAGCAGGGGACAGATACTACACATCTCTCCCTTGTTCCCCTTGCCTGGCATGGCCTGCCCCTAGCACTCCGCCAGTGCCTGCCGCCCAGCCTCGGTATCTTCTGGCCCCCAACACTCCCCCCACTGCCTCCATCAGGTGGACACATGCCCCCTCGCTCCAGCCTATCAGGCAGGCAGGCTACCCACCCCTAAAACCACAACAAAATCCCCCAGGAAAAGGAAAACACACACACACACACACACACACACACACACAAAACAATTAAAAATCCCCTTAAAAATAATGCCAGGCCAGAGTCCACAGGGAAGGCCAGGTGGCGGTGGCGGTGGTGGCGGCAGCAGCGGCAGTAGCCGCCGCCGCAGGCCCAGCAGCAGCAGGCCCGCCTCTTCCCCAATGATGATGATGGTGGTGGCCTCTCCTGCAGGCCCTGGCTCTCCCAGGCCACCTCAGCCAGACAGCTTATGTAGCCCCTCCAGGGAGGGCAGGTGGAGCAGCACAGCTGGCCTGGTACCTGGGGGTCTGGTCCTGCAGGGACTGGTAGTCTGCCAGGCAGAAGTCTCCAGGGAAGGCCTGGTGGTGGTGGCAGCGGCAGCGGCAGCAGCAGCAGCAACAGGCCAAGCAGCAGCAGGCCCGTCTCTTCCCCGGTGGTGGTGGTGGTGGCCTCTCCTGCAGGCCCTGGCTCTCAGTTGCAGCTATTCTGATGGTAGCACTGATGGCAAAGTGTTCCAAAGCGCTCTCGCCTTTTCCAGCAGAAGGGGCTTAGCATGCTTTTTATTCTGTGTGGTTTGGCAGGCACAGGACAGCATGGTTTAGCATCTGGTAGTAGAATTCCCAGGCCTAGTGAAATGTCTAGGAGCACCTGATGGGGAAGCACAAATGCTCCCAAGCTCCCGTCATGCTTACATCTTCATGTGTAACACAGCCACACGTGTGACTGGTTTTCACAACCCTTGCCCCTCAGAATGGGGCAGGGGGGAAAGGGACAGGGAGAAGAGAGATTCAACTAATCCTTCAACAAGTAAGTTGTAAGCATGGTGGGAGCATGTCAACATTCATGGCCAGGAATGGCCATTTTAGGTAAGTGTAGGAACTGGGCCAAATGGTGTGCATGTAAGTGTATGTATGTTTTTTGGGGACAGGAACTTAGTTCTTTAATGGCAGATCTGAGTTATAAAATAATCAACTTCACAAGGAAACTGCGGTCTCTCCATCCAAATATGGTGGCGGTCTTGCCAATATTCTTGCCCCTGACTTCCCCACCATCAGTGCTAACAGTCTGCTGTAACACTAACTTCACTATGCAAGACCATGTTTCACCAGAAAATCACTGCAGCAATTTGCCCTTTGTCATTCCTGAGATTTTAAAGGTTTCTCCCTCAGCACCAACTGACATGGGGGAGACATTTGGGCAGAATTTGATGGGAGGAAAGCATAGTCCATTACCTATTTCTGATTAAATAAACATGCTTGTGTCAGCATAATATGTAATGTGTCAATATGGGCTCCACAGCATATTCAAATGTACTCTTTTTAATGAAGTTTGAACCCTGTTTACATCTTTTCCTTTCACCAAGCCCTCCCACCCCCTCCTGGATCTCTCACATACTGTAATAATGGGGAAATGCTTCTTCTCAAGTTCTGGGTTATGACCTCTCAATTTGGTAAAACTAGATACATAATAAATACCCGCTGTAGTTGGAAATGACAAAATCTTAATCGAATCAGAAGAGGAGCAGTCAGACGTTCTCAGCACCTGATATTTTATAAGGCTGTCATAGTGACAAGGCAATGCTCCTTCTAGGGAGATAATAGCTGATTGATTGTCCCCAGGCACTGAGGGAGACACTCCGACACTCACTTAAGAACATAAGAAGAGCCCTGCTGGATCAGACCAAGGGTCCATCTAGTCCAGCATTCTGTTCACACAGTGGCCAACCAGCTGTCAACCAGGAACCCACAAGCAGGACACGAGCGCAACAGCACCCTCCTGCCCATGTTCCCCAGCAACTGGTGTACATAGGCTCACTGTCTCTGATACTGGAGATAACACATAGCCATCAAGATTAGTAGCCATTGATAGCCTTTTCCTCCAGGAACTTGTCTAACCCCCTTTTAAAGCCATCCAAACTGGTGGCCATCACTACTTCCTGTGGTAGCGAATTCCATAGTTTAACTCTGTGCTGTGTGAAGAAGTCCTTCCTTTTATCTGTCCTGAATCTCCCACCAATCAGCTTCATGGGATGACCTCAGGTTCTAGTATTTTGAGAGAGGGAGAAAAAAGTCTCCCTATCCACATTCACCACACCATGCATAATTTTGTACACCTCTGTCATGTCTCCCCTCACCCTCCTTTTTTCCAAACTAAACAATCCCAGCTGTTGCAACCTTCTCTCATAGGGAAGATGCTCCAGCCCCTTGATCATTTTAGTTCCCCTTTTCTGCACCCTTTCCAGCTCTACAATATCTTTTTTTTCAGTGTGGTGACCAGAACTGGACACAGTATTCCAAGTGTGGTCGCACCATAGATTTGTATAGGGGCAGTTTTATTCTCAGTCCCTTTTCTAATTATGCCTGATGTGGAGTTTGCCTTTTTTACAGCGGCTGCACACTGGGTTGACATCTTCATTGAGCTGTCCACCACGACCCCAAGATCTCTGTCTTGGTCGGTCACCACTAGCTCAGATCCCATCAGGCTATACTTGAAGTTGGGATTTTTTGCCCCAACGTGCATCACTTCGCACTTGCTTACACTGAATCGCATTTGCCATTTAGATGCCCATTCTCCCAGTTTGGAGAGATCCCTTTGGAGCTCGTCACAATCCCTTTTTGCTTTAACCACCCTAAAGAATTTGGTGTCATCTGCAAACTTGACCACTTCACTGCTTATTTTCACAACAAAGGATTGTGTCATATGACATAGTTGGTGGTCCAAGGTGTGGACAGCCATCTCCCCACCCCACCCCATGAATGCTCCTTGGGAATCACAACATCAAGTATTGTCCTTTCAGGGCAATCGTGATTAGTTTTTCGAAGTTCTCAGCAGTGGGACGGTCACGTACACCCAAACTGCTCCTTAAAACAGTGGGTTTGGTTCTTTAAAATTTAAAGAAGGGAGGCGGAGCCCTTGAACACCTCATAAGGACACCTCATAAGGACACCCTCTTGCCAACTGAACTTTTGCCTCCCCCAACCCAAATATTTGCACCCTCGTCTAGACTTCAGGATGATTTTCAGCACTGGGGGGGGGGAGTGCAGTCCCTGGAGGGGGGGGTCCAGGGAGTAAAAAGGCTTCGCAAAGTTTCCCACCCCTGGCCAGTGTGAACCACTACCGAGGAGCATCTTGGGATCTTGCTATTTATTTCTCAATAGCAGTGCCCTCTTTTAGTTAGTACCACAGGGCATGGTGTGTGTGTGTGCATGTTAATCTTTGCCTCCCTAGCTTTGATCCTGGTGTAAATCCCCCTATGCTGCTCTTAGCCCCTCCCCACCCCCAGAAATCCCCATTGGTGCCAATGGAAGCTTTTTTCCTGGGCCAATAGTAGCGGGGGGGGGTATTTTGGTTGAATCACTCTTGGGTGGTGGAGAAGGTTAAACTTATTTCCCTGCATGCCAGGATCCCCAGGAAAACTGGGTATGGTTCAGTCAGATTCATTTTTTTAAAATCCCAGTAGGCTTCCTAATGATTCTCGCATGTATTTTGGCCCTGAGCATCCCCTCCAAACCGGCTCCTGCATCTACTTACCAGTATTGCTCCAGGGGCATTCTGCCTTATCCTGCAGCTACTTACTTCCAGCCCTAAAAAGGGATTCTGCTCCTGCAACTACTAACTTGAATGATCCTGTGCTGTAACAAGGATTTATAATGTCTAGAGTTGCTGTATTTATGTTCTCACTTTATTTCTTCTGGTGGAAAGCAGGGGAAGTGATTTGTTACCCCTGATGGAGGGGACACCTTTGTGACCGTTTCCTAGTGACCTGTTTACCCTCATTTGTATTTTAGCCCTGAGTCTCCTCTCCAAACTGTTTCTTTCCCTCTCTACCTTTGTCCACCTGCCTGTCTGTGCTTTGTCTTTCCTTTCTCCCCAGTCCTTTTTGTTTCTCCATTAGGGAATTCTGGACTGGATACATGGTGGGTTAACATGGTTTTTCTCCCAGGTATGATGGGGAGCAGAAGACACCTGAGGTCCTAGCCATGAAGCAGCTTTCTCCTGTGCTGAAGTGGAAGATCTGGGAATTCTGTGATATAACTCCCTTCTTGGAGGGTGTCAGGAAGCAGTTCAAAGGTAATGAAAAATGGCCAACAGGATTTTAGACTGCACATTATATCGGCTCAAATGTAGTCGTGAGAGGCTCTCGGGCACTTGAAATGTTAAGAGGGCCAGGAAAATGCAGAATGTGAGTGTTATTTAAGAAGCTAATTGTAATTAACTGAAGAAAGGTATTCAGTAACCTTCACTCAGAAATGGATTTTCTGCCATTTTTAAAATAGGGCTGAAATCCATTTAGGAGAGGTTCCAGGGTCGGGGGCGTGGGGGGCGGACATTCCGGTCATGGGCAACGCCAATGGCAAAAGATTTGGGAGCAAAAATGCCAGCATATTTTAGCTGAAAGCTCTCCCTGTCAGAGCTTAGGAGAGGCATTTCAACCATTTGACTGGAGCTGCACACAAGCCAATAAACCGCCGAGCCACTGGCGCGTGGGGGAAAGTGTCATTGGCCATCTGGGGAAGCCAGTGGCAGCTGGTGGCTCTGATGTCAGTGGGGCGGTGAGTCTGCTCCCAGTTTCAGTCAGAACCAGTCAGAACTCTAAAGGAGCCGCCCAAGGTGCGGAGGCCCAGCATTGTCAACACTGACTGGCAGCAGCTCTCACCAGGATTTCAGGCAGGATTCTTCCCTAGCCCTACCTGGAGATGCTGGGGATCGAACCTGGGACCTTCGGCATGCAAAGCAGGGACTCTACCACTGAGCTGGGGCAGCAGCTGCTCCCCCTCCCCCCTCCTCCTCTTCCTTGTGCCTGCCATGTTTATCTGATCAAATATTTATTCAGCATATATTACACTGCTTTTAAAAGACTTTAAAAACGGTTCGGAGAAGGGAGGTTCACTTTGTGATTGCCCACTTCATGTCATTCGGCACTGTGCACAGCACAACTCTGAAACTGGGGAAGGCAACTTCATAATTAATACCAGGGCTGGCCGATTAGCTTCTGCTGAAAATTAGAACAACACTGCGCTCAATTTGGGTAACAAGGTATGTGTTGTGTCTAAATGGCAGCAGGTGTGTCTTCACAGCAGACTCACTGCTGAGGTTATAAACATCTGTTTTCACCCTAAGCGCCATTGAAACCAATGAAACAAGCTCATTGTAAGGAATTAATTGTGCAGTTAATGGTTAGTCGTGGCCAAGTCAAACTGAAACAATAGCTGGATTGCATCAGCACTCTTCTTTTCTGTAATGCAGGTTCCATATAACTTAACGTTATTTGCTTTTGAGTAAATATGTTTATACAGGGCTGTAAATTTTGCCTTGGTTACTTTAAGGCAATAAGCTGAGTGTCAGCTTGCCATATTTGATGTTCAGACAATTTATTTTGAAAGTCCAAGAGTAGCCATATTTGGGAATGCTGAAAAAAAATCTTATTAGGCAAAGACGTGGGAGGAGAATTCCCTCCCATCTAATTGGCTTCAGCATCCAATTCATACTTCAATTTAAATGATAAGAAGTAGGTACTATAATGATGTTACCTAGATTTTTTAAAGACGGGATTTGTTGTAAGCACAATGACATGGTACTTCATGCCTGCTCTCTTTTCTTCCCCAGACACTCTGTTATCCGGACTTCAGCAGCAGAAAGGTAAATTTGGGGGAATGAAGGAGGACCAAATTCATCGGACAGATGGGGGCTTAGTAGAAAGGTGACTGGTTGTATTTCATTAGAGTTCCACAGTTCTTCCTTCAGAACTCTGGAAACATAAATGGATTCCTCATGTGAATTCGTTCTCATGGGATCATCAGGGAGCAGGGCACACCACTAGCTCCAGTCCCAAGATTGCACAGCTTCCCCTGGCTGCGCCCCCCAACACCCACGTGTTAGGTGTGGACATCTGCAGGAGGGAAGCCTGCACGCCTGGGCTTAGCTGGGACCCTGACTGTGCAGTAATTATACCACAACAGGCAGGTGCATTGTATCATATGTTTTGCCCTGTATGAAAGAAAGTAGGGAGGACAGACCGCTTGCAGCTTAAGAGGGGCTTTAGCAAGGCTATGAATATCTTGCTTTCATGTGTTGCAAAATGGGATTATGGGTCTGCCCCAGTGCTAATTCCAGTGTCAACAACAAATTGTGGGGAGGGCAGAACCTGGTGACTGCTCTCTGTTCACCAGGATGTGGCACCATGATTCCCTCTGGAAGTCACAGATAGCCAGGATGCACGGATCCTGGCTTCTTCTTTCCCCCTCCTCCCCCCTCCACTTCTTTCTCAAGCACAGCGGTGGGGAACCTGTGTCCCTCCAGATGTCTTGAACTACAGTTCCCATCATCCAGACCATCAGCCATGATTGTTGGGGCTGATGGGTATTGGCGTCTGACATCTAGAGGGCTTCAGGTTCTTCACCCTTGCTGAAGCAGTAACTCTTTCATTGGTCTTTCCATCTTGTTATGTCCTTGACTTGTCTGCCAGCATCTTTTGTTGAGGTTGGGACATGGTCCCTGGAATAGGGAGAGGACCATCCCAGATCTGAACACAGCACACAGAAGTGCTATTGACTTGAGAGGGAATGTGATTCCTGTGATTTTGTTTCGGCTCAGAACTTAAATCAGTCTTCTCAGCTGACTCTGCTTATTTTCTTACTTTCTTTCCTCCCGGCTCTCCCAACAGCAAATGTAACTCTGGATCCCAACACAGCACATCCCCAACTCTTCCTGTCTGAGGATCGTAAATGTCTGAAACTGAGAAGGAAAAGCGAAGAGCGTCCCCAAAATCCTCAGAGATTTGATTGTTATTATTTTGTACTGGGATGCGAGGGATTCGTATCAGGCAGACATTTCTGGGATGTCACTGTGGGGAATACTGAAGACTGGGCTGTGGGGGTTGCCAGAAAGTCTGTGAAGAGAAAGGGCAAATTTCAGTGTGGTGCCAAGTCCGGGTTCTGGGCGGTAGGGAAGTGTAGAGGAGAACACACCATCCCTGATTTCATTCAACTGAGCGAGAAAGTCAAGACAGTCCGAGTGTCTTTGAACTGTGCTGGGGGGCGGGTGGCCTTTTACGATGCGGATACAGCAGCCCGGCTGTCCGAGTTCTCAGCAGCCTCATTCTCTGGAGAGACGCTCCTCCCCTTCTTTTATCTGGGTGAAAAAGGCGACTGCTCAGCACCGTTTTCTGCTTTTTTTAATCCCTCCCTCACAATCGCTCCCTAAGGCAGTCAAATCTAATAGAGACTGTGTTGAGGTCCCCCTCCAAAACAGGATTACTGGTTTTAGAGAGAAACCAGAACGCTCTGCAGCTTATTTTTTAAAGAGGCAGTCACACACTGACCGGGTTCACAAGATCACTCGGCTCACTGTGGCTTATCAGGTTGTGGCGCGAGCCGGTGGCCATTTTGAATATTCAGCCCCTGGTGGGAAGTTGCCATGGTTTGTCGTGTCATCTGAACTTGGGCAGCAGGGGTTGGTTGAGGGTTAAATAACCCTCAAATATCCCATGGTGTGTTGCAGGGTTATTTGAGGGCTGTTTAACCCTCAAAGTAAACCTTGCCGCCCAGGTTCAGATGATAGGACAAACCATGGCAACCCCCCCACCAGGGGCTGAATATTCAAAATGGCTACCCACTCATGCCGCAACCCACCGTGGCTTAAATAAGCCACAGTGGGCGGGCTGTGGTGATCATCTGAACTGGCCCATTAAGGGCACAATCCTATGCATGTTTAGACAGAGAAAAGGCCTACAACTCCCAGCATTCCCCAGCCAGCAAACATGCATAGGGTTGCGCCCTAAGAGTCATAAATAACACCACATCTATTCTTAGCAAAGACAGAACTCTGAATAAGTATCACAATGGCCCCAGGTCTGGTTGCCATTTCACTTTTTCACCACCAAATATGTCTATATTGCAATGTGCAGCACTCATGACACAGACTAATAAACCCTTACAAAAAGTTAAAAAAGCAAATACCACATTATTGTGTTATGAATATACGAAACTTGACGTTTCATACACTCAATTGTGTATTAATGAGCATGCCTCTTAGGAATATGTTTCAATGAAGCAATGCACTGTTCCTCTTCATGTAATTTGTGAAGAATCCTAAAGTATTTTAACTTAAAATAATAATGTAAGCAACCAGCTTGTTATTGTAACAACCAACAAAACAGTAGTCTGTTGTAATTGTGTTTTGCATACCCTCTCGTAAATAAATCAATATAAGCATGATTGACCTGTGTGTGTAATCACTCAGGTCAAAATACTTAGTAGCTAAACAGTATAGAAATAACCTGACCTATTGTCAAAGGGTTTAGGCTAGTGTGGTCAGTAGCTTTTCTCATGTGTGTCACCAGTTCCTTGCAACTGACAGTGTGTTACTGAACTGATGCTAGAGTAAAACCCAAGGCAGTGTAAACTATTGGCAGAAAAGCCACAAACATCGCCTAAGAAGAGAGTGAAAAGATTAGAGGCATTGCACTTTTTGGTTTTAACACAAGTTCTACAGTTATTGCTACAAATAATAATGGCAAGACGAAGAGAAGATCTTTATCTACAAAGAGTAAAGAACTTCTACTTGGCATAGAACTCTTAATGAGTTCTCAAAACTAGGGCTGTTATTGTTTTGAAGTTATTTAAAAAAGTGTTTTCCAGTACTTTGTTGCAGCATCTGCAAGACTAAGATTAAGGATGCAGTCCTATGGAGGTAGTCATCAGCTTCTGAACTCGGAGGCTGACTATCCAATGCAGGCTATCATCGCTTCCGTGCCTTGGCGACTTGCCTAGCCAGGGAGCTTTGGAGCAGGGGAGGCGGAGGCCGTGTGGTGCATAGGAAGTTGCGTAACGCAACTTCTGCAGTCTCTTCCCCTCTCCGCCCCCAGGACCACCCCCTTTCCCCATCTCCACACATGGGATTTTTTTGAGCGCGGAGATGTAGTCGGCGCAGAGAGAACCACTGTTGTTACGAGCAGGCAGGAAGTTCTGGGAACTGAGTGTTAATCCGATACTAAAAGGGTTAACAAAGAGTAAAGATGGCTAATATGATCTGGAATGGTTGAATGACCTGAGTGAGGGTTTTGGGGAGACCTACAAGAAGAGCCCCTAAAAGACCCAGACTCGTATTTAAGAATCAGTTTTATATTCCAGACTCTTGATCCCTGGATGAGAAGACCTTGAAGTTTGATTCTATGCTAATTGATATTATTTCACTAACTGAGGGCGCAATCCTATGCATGTTTAGACAGAGAAAGGCCTACAATTCCCAGCATGCCCCACCCCGCGACATACTTGAGTTTCGATCCCACGCAGCAAGGAGTCTCCCACTACTACTACTCTTCTTGTTGTTGTACGCCTTGGTTTCATCGCCTCTGCTTGACTGACCTCCTCTTGCTCGCTGTCATGCAGGTAATTCTTCTCGCTGTAATTCTTCCTCTGCAGGCTGTCCTCCAGTCTCATCCTCAAGTACCTGGAAACGGTTCCATAGCTCCGCTGCTTCCACTGGTGTAGAGTGGCTTCTAGTTCTTCTCCTGTCACCCTTTTCCAAGGAGTATCCTCTACTTCACTTTCCCTCACCTCAGCATTTTCCTCTTCTGCCTCAGCTTGCTGTTGCTCTTCTAGCTTCTGTTCTTCACTTTGCTGCTGTAGTTCCACCATTCTGTCCAAGAACTCAAGTTCTCTTATTCCCTGAAGGGTCGACACTCGCTGCTCCAGTCCTCTTACTTTTTCTTCCAACAGCGTGATCAGCTTGCACTTGTTGCACGTGTAGGCCAGGTTGATCTCAGGCAAGAAAACAAACACTGCACAGACCTTGCAGGTCACCACCACTGGAGAGTCTTTTCCTTCCATAGTCCCTATTCCCTTTATGTTTCTAGCGTTCTGATTGTACTGGAATAGCCTGTGCTTTGTCCTCTATTCACTGGAGGTCAAAAACAGAATCCCAGTGGTATGGAAGTGTGTGTTACAAGAAACAGAATTTTTAAAAAATGTTAAGGGCCTCCCCCTTGACCTCCCTTGCCGAACTCCCCTGGCCAACTCCTGTTTGCTGTCTGGGGCCTTGCTTCCTTGTATAGCCCCTAGACCAGCTGGAGCAGCTTCCTCTGCTCTGCTCAGCTAGGACACAGGAAACAGACTGAAACTTCCTGCCCACAGAGCTGCGGGGAGTCCTCAAGCCACGCCCCTTCAATTCAATTGGAGCTCTCAGGAACACATGGTGAGCACATGGCAATTCGGAATGGAAAGTCCCCTGGGCTTACTCCAGCCCTCTCACCGCTTTGCCTTTGTCTCATCTTCCACTGCAACTCCCCTGGCCAACTCCTGTTTGCTCTCCCTGTTTGCTTGCTCTGATCACTCTCTCTCTGGGAGCTTGCTTCCTTGTATAGCTCCTAGACCAGCTGGAGCAGCTTCCTCTGCTCTGCTCTGCTCAGCTAGGAGGTGTTCGGGCAGATATGACCAAAACTGGCCAAAGATGACCAGGAGTTCAAAGAAGATATACTAGGGAGAAATGTGTCAATCAAGTTAAAATGCCCAGATGGCAGACTTTGGGCCATGTTTTGGGACATTTCAAAGTAACCCGTTTGGACTGGTGCCAGATATGTTCCCCAAACACATGAAATTGTGGGAGATAGATGAGACACCTTCCTACTGATTGGTGAGCGAATGTTCTAACCACGCGCACCCCATTTTGATTGGAAGATAGTTGTCTCATTGCTCCTTGGGGCCCCACCTTTGACCAGAGCAAGTGTATAAAAGCCCAGGCAATGAGAGCTCCTTGCTGCTCTTGTTCCTGCTGCTGCTGCTACTTCACTTCACTCTTTCTGCCGCGCCAACAGACCCAAGGATTTGGGTAACTATGGGCCTCTTTAGAATCTTAGACTTTGGAACTTAGAATATTTTCTGAAAGTAGAAGTTAGAATTAGTTCTGAGTTTGGGACTTAGAGTTATTTCTGAGCTTGTGACTTGGAGGTTATTTCTGAGGCTGGAATTTGGAATCTCATCTTCAGAATGGGCATTTGGAATTATTTCCAAGTCTTGAGTTTTCCTTTCACTCTAACTTCTACCTCTATTTTTCACATGCCTAGAGGAACCTAGTAATGCTTTAGTGTAGCTTTTATATAGAAGAGGAAGTAACAGGAGGGTTAACACTTATGCTTTAGTTAAGTTTAGTTTAGTTTTAGTTTAGCTTTGAACCGCAAGTAGTAAACAGGAGAAAGTTGGAAGGAGGAATCATAACAATGTTAGAAGCTCAAGCTGTTATCCTATTAGCCAAATTCATAATACCAGCTTTGGCAATTGCAGTTCTTTTGATTAATCTTCTATTTTTGTTGCATTCTCTTTCCCTGTAATTATAGAGAAAGTGTCTAACGCTCATATAACCACCATGCCACTTTCTTTATATTTTGTATTTTCCTGAAGTAAAGCTTTAAATAGATTTCCATTTACAATTTTGTCTGTAAGTGATATTTGTCTGTTGGGATTAGCTTGGTTATCCACCAGGGTGCTTTGGACCCATTTGGTGCAGGTTCTGAGGTTAACCTGAAAAATCCTATGACCCTCTAGACAATGTCTGGCGGCCATAGGATTGCTCCCTGAATTTCCTAAATCAGCCTACAAACACAGCACCAGAGATTCCTCCAGAGCGAAACCTGCACCAATGTTTACTAGAATACCAGAGCCCTGAATGATCTATTCCTCGGCCCTCGGGCTTCAACCCCAGAGACTGGAGTGATCTCCTTGTAGCTGATTTTGCTTACTTGGAGATTCTGAGCCTGTTTCAACAGATAATTCTGGAGAGAAGGTGTCTAATCCACAGCTAGTGGACAATGAGATGATTCTCAGTGACCTCATTAATTTGCTGCAGTTTTAAAGACTCCAGGTCTGGATGGAAGGATAGTGGTCCTACCTTTCAAAACAAGCGATGGGATAACTCCAAGTGCCTTATTAAGTCTTCTGGAAGATTTTGTGCTACCGTTTTATATTTCCTAATTTTTATGGCTTCTGAAGCAAAATTTGCCCTAAGAACAGTGTTTTCCTTCAATGTTCAGAAAATTGGTCAGCAATAGAATTTTGCTACACTGTCATCTAGTGATCTTTTTTCAAAGTACACTAGACTAATCTTATAAAATTGTGTTATTTTAAGCCTTTTAAATACGTTATCAGCACAATAAATCTTATTAAGAGGGGATATCACAAAGTATGAATATAACGCGTATTGTTGATAAGAATTCATCGTATTTCATAGGAGTGCTATTCATAATAATCTGTGCATGCTAACTGTAAATTACTAGTAACAGAGTGATTAGCTATGTGTACTATGTATACTATAAGCTAACTGTGAGTACTGGAAAGTGTCCTTGGAAATGTGGCAAAGAGAGTTGCCTCCACCAAAGCGAAAAGCTGCTTGGCTTAGTAGATATACCTTCATTAAGGAGCTTCTGAAGTCAATGGTAAACCAGACTGCACTGGGAGGCAGCCATTTTAGGGTTAGATGGTAGAACTAGGAGTGGTGGTATGACCAGGCCTGAAATTTAGGATGGGGTCATCAGCGTACAATCAGCAAAAACCCAGCAGAGCAAGAACTGTGGCAGCAGGAGAATCATCTAAGGAGCAGGTGGGAGTCATTTTTCCTAACCAGCGTCAACTGCCTGCTCCTTCACCACTGCTACAGTAGCCCGTCCAGCCTTGGGAAGGGCTCATTATTTTCCGCTCTCTGACACAGCCCGGCTCCTGGGAGTGTTTGGCATCCGTCCATTGGCTGTCTCTCCGGCAGGCCTGGACTTAAGGGAAGCCAGTGTGGGCGGTGGCGACCCCAAAGGGGGTTGCCCCTTTGGGTGAGCTGCCTTCAGGGGGCAGTGAGGGGGAGGGCCATGTCCCTTGGTTTCCTTCTCCTCTCTCTGTTTTTCCCTTCTTTCTCTTACCCTTATGGGGAGGGGGGGTTGCCCTGTGGTTGGGGGGAGGGTTGCATTTTGAACACATTTTGTTGGTTTTTAGGTTAGGCTTTTTATTTTCATGGGTTAATTACTGAAGGTGAAAGTGAAGTGATTTTATAGGGGCAGCAATAACAGTGTGGGGGGCATAGGGAGATATGGCACAGGCAGAATAAAAACCCATAGGAGAAGGGGGGCAGGTATCTTACACTCATCCAGCCCTCTGGGTGCCCTGTCAGCCAGGTACCTTGGGGAGCAGGCCAAGCCACCCACAGAACCTTTGTCTGCTCCCTTCCAGTGCCAGGTTGGTCCGGAATAAGATCGAAATCCTCCATGATTTAATCTGGATGAAAAGGCTGACCTGGTATGCATTATGGAGACTTGGCTGGGGGAGGCAAGTGGGCCTGTATGGTCAGGTACTCCGTGGTAGAGCAGATAAGGGGAAGTGGACAGGGAGGTGGTGTCGCAGTGGTCCATAAAGATAACATCCCCCTGAACAGACTCACTGTGAAGGAACTGGCTCACATCAAGTGTGTATCTCAACCTCTGGCATAGAGACAGATTGGTGATTCTGTTGGTGTACCAGCCACCCTGCTGCCTAATGGAGCCCCTAACTGAGCTCATAGAGGTGGTCTCAGGGCTGGTGTTGGAGCTGCCCAGGCTTCTGGTTTTTGCTGACTTCAACATCCCCCTCTGATCCAGCTTGTCAGGTGTAGCTCAGCAGTTCATGACAACCAGGGGCTTGTCCCAGGTGCTCCAGGGGCCAATGTATGAAGCTGGTCACATGCAGAATCCAACGAGGCACTTACACCCCCACCGATTCTCTTGCGCCCTGCCAATTCCTGTCCGCAAGCAGCACCCATCACTCATGGAACAAAGATTTAGCCCTTCCAGGGACAACCAGAAATGAGCGAAAATGCTTGGTTCTGTAGCGAGGCAGGTCGGCGGAGCTTAGAATCATAGAACAGTAGGGTTGGAAGGGGCCTACAAGACCATCGAGTCCAACCCCCTGCTCAATGCAGGAATCCAAGTCAGAGCATCCCTGACAGATGGCTGTCCAGCCTCGTCTTGAACACCTCCAGTGTGGGAGAGCCCACCACCTCCCTAGGTAATTGTCTTGCATAAGGGAGCTCCACCAACTGATCCCATTTGAGAAATGAGTGTTTCCGCTCATTTCTGGGCTTCCTCTGGGAAGTGCTAAATCAGTGTTGCACAAATGGTGGGTCCTCCTTGCACATTGGAATCGGCTTGTGCAACAGCATCTGCGGGGCTCAAGAGAATCGGCAGGGAAATAAGCACCCCGTTGGATTCTGCCCAATACAGTATATATGCACCAAGAAAGCACTAATGTGTGGAAAGTCCATTGCAATTTCAATGGTAGCTTACAAAAAGTAATGGTTTGGTAGAAGCATTCTATCTGGAAGCCCCCATGTCATGTATACATTTATTCTAGAAGATGATTTGTAGTTGGCAGATCTAGCCATTTATTTTTAAAGTGAACTTCTGTTTCTTCTTTTATGATAAATATGAACACATTGGCGGGGGGGGGGTAATGTCATGATATGCTAAACAGTATTTCTTCCTCTCACTTTTGTGTCTCTTCTTGGGCTAAAAAACATACTAGTCACTTGTATCCCCACAACCATCTCTCTGTCCTATTTATCAAAGGGTTGTTTGTGTCACCCCACATTTAAAATGCTGTTGATTTCACCTCAGCAGAGATTCTGAGTCATTTCCAGGAAGGGAAACACCCATATCTCTGACTGAAAATGGAAAGAGAAGCTAAGGGTGTTACTATGTCTTCAGTGGGAGGCAACCATGGCTGCCGCTGAGAACCCCATCCAGGCTCTCTATAAGGAAGCTACTTGTCCCATCTGCCTGGATTATTTCAAGGATGCAGTGACCATTATAGAGTGTGGGCACAATTCTTGCCGAGCCTGCTTGACCCGGTGTCCCAAGCTGACAAGGGGAGATGCTTCCTGCCCTCAGTGCAGACAACCCTTCCAGCAAAGGAACCTCATTGCAAACCGGCAGCTGGCAAATCTTGTAGAAATAGCGGAGTGGTTCAGTCTTCGAGGGTCTTCAGTCTGTGAAAAGCATCAGGAGCCCCTGAAACTCTTCTGTAAAGACGAGGAAACGCCCATCTGTGTGGTGTGTGACAGAGCCAAGGAACACGAAAATCACAAGGTGGTTCCTGTGGAGGAGGCTTCCCAGGAGTACAAGGTAGGAAGGCGCTGTGCAGCCTGAGGGGGATTCCTCTTGGCGGGCTCTGCCCATGTTCACCCTGATCAGGGATCCTTGTTGACCTGTCATACGAATAGCGAACTCAGTTCTCCTAGTGCCGGTCCTATGTAGCCCAAAAGGCACCATCCAGGCACAACAGCTAGGTATCAGCAGGCTGGGGGGAAACCCAAGGTGAGCAGGAGCACAAAGATATTTTGTGGGGGGACTTAAGGGGGGTGGAAATCCCAAAGAAGCGCCAGGTGCACAGAGCATGCTAGGTGGGTACAAAGGCTGGCTGAGGGCTGGTTGCGGGGGACTGGAAAACTCGGGCAGGAGGCAGAATGAGGTATCCTGGAAAAGGGCATGGCTGGCTAAAATCCTGAACAGGAGCACTCTGCACGAAGACATTTTGTTCCAGTTCTACCTGTAATAGCTCTGACATCAAATTTATTTTTACAAATTAATCAGGAGTGTTACCGATAGTCCCCCGAAATCACAAACACACACAAACCGTACGTATTTTTATTTTACTGTCACATTTATATCCCACCCCTTTTTCCTCTTTCAAGTTTACATGGTTCTCCTCCTCTCCATTTTACCTTCTCAATAACCCGGTGAGTTAGTGTAGGCTAAGAGTCCGTTACTGGCCTAAAGTCACACAGTAAGCTTCACGGCTGAGTGGGGAATAAAACACAGATCTCTCAAGTCCCTGTCCAGCACTCCAACCACTACACCACATGGCTCTCTACAACACATATATCACATGGCTTTTGGGGGGGTGGAGTTTGGATGCCAAAGGCAATGGCAGCATGATCTTGGAGCCCCCTACCCTCAGGAAATATTTTACGCCGAGAAAGATTATCTAAAAAGAAAATAACTCCTGGAAACAAAATTCCAGGCAGCAGTTAATGAATCTATCAGGGAGAACGGACAGCGGAATAAAATACTTCTTTAAATCAACAAAGAAGCTGCAAGAAGCTGAGCTCAGTGGAATGGTGGTATTAAAGGAAGAACTGACTGAGCAAATAACACTCAGATGAGATTTACTGACTGCTTGGAAGGAAATACTGGAATATAAGTTGGAACAACTACAAGAGAGAATGAGAGAAACAGAAGTGGCAGTTTCAGAGAAAGCAGGCAGGGGTTCATCATACGGAGTTTTTATCCTGCTATTGAGATGGCTCTGTCACGGACGTTTGCAGGCTCTTTAGACAACACCATTACCCTCCAAGGTGTCTTCCACCATTTTCCCCAGCCTATCCCATGTTTTCCCCAAACACAAAAAATGTAGTATTTTTTCCAGCCCACAGAACAGGAGCGCTATGACCTCCACGTGAAATTCTCCCATAGTGGAAGAAACCGCTTTGTCTGCCTGCTGTGGGCTTTTGTTTTCAGTTGCTGGGGTGGTGGTGGTGGTGGTCAGGATGACGAAGGCACTAAGGGTGGGAGCGGGGTTGCAGGACAGGAGACCCGAGCAGTTTTGACAGGCGCGAGGGCAAGAATCGCCTGCTGATTGCATCTCCTGCCTCTGCATGTCTCAATCGGAGGGAGAAGAGGGTAAAATGCCTCCCTGCAACAAAGGGAGACCCATCTGATCCCCCACCCCACCAAGTTCAGAAGCAACGTCCTCTGTTTCAGAGCACCCCATTAAGATCAGTGAGGCTTACTCCCAAGTAATGTGCCCAGGATTGCAGACTTATAGTATTATCTCTACTCAGAAGTAAGTCAGAGGTTTCCTAGGGGCTGCGAGAAAACAGTACAGCAGAAGTTCAGCTACGAAAACAAGACTCCCCACGCCCCGTTTGCACACATGCCAGGGAGGGAGGGAGGCACTCCCTCAGTTCAAACTACATGGCTGCCGTGTAAAGAAGCCCTTCCTAATCCCGCAAAGAAACCAAAAGCAGGAAGCTCCAGAAAGGATGTGGGGTTTTGCGGGGGTTTTGCTTAATGTAGGACCACCCACAGACTCAAAGCACATGAGGTACAAACTAAATCTTTAAGAAAGCTAATTGAAGAGAATAGCTTAAAATGTGAAGATCTGTCCGATACAAATCGTAGGAAAAATGTGTGTATTCGTGGAATTATGGAGACTGCAGAACAGGAATCTGTTAAAGATTTATAGTGAAATGGCTTACAGAACTATTACGTGCATGTAAAATACACATGGACAACCCTGAAAGAGCTCATCGGGCACCAGGACCCAGAAAGTTAGAAACAAGCATTCCGTGAGATATTATAATTCGTTTTGTAAACTTTTCTTTAAAGGAAAAGATAATGAACAATACAGCTAATGAAAGAAATAAAGTGTATGGATATGCCTGTGATGTTTCTACAAGACTTAGCTCCAGAGACGCAACAGAAATGGAAAACTCTAGGTGCATTTACAAGAAAACTTTGAGAAGAAGGAATTAAAGATTTCTGGGGCTTCCCTTTCAAACTTACATTAATATATAAATGGAAAACATATCTGGTAACAACTAAATCTGGGATCAAGGGACTGTTCTGAGAGCTGAAGATAGAAATCCCAGAAGAAGACCAAGGGGAAGAAAGGACTGCAGATGACCAGTCAGATGTTTCGGATGGCGAGGGAGAGGAGGTATGGTGGCCGACTACAGGCATAAGAGGAAATAAGAAAGAGAAAAAGATAGCAACTGTTTCTACAAGAGAGTTAAGGGAGCGGCCATGAAGGAGAAAACAAGGAAAGGAATAAATATGGATTGAGTCACAAACAGGAGGAGATGAAATAATTATCTGCAAAACGGAAAAGAAAAACAAGCAAACTGAGGGTGAGGGAATCTAAGGCAAGGAGCCAGCTTATGAAGAAATGAGTTGGCTGACCACCCTAGAATGGATAAGGAAGTTTAGTTGTCCTTTCATACTGTTTCAGTTTTTCTCGTGTGTGTGTGTGTGTATTTCTGTCTCACAACTTTTCTCTTTAAATTTGTAAATTTGTCTAAATATTCTGTGTGTTTATATAAGAGAGTATTGTGACACCACAGCGGTAAGCTTTGGAGATAAGAGTAGGGAGGAGGAAATTAAAAAGAACTGAAGGAGACTTTGGTTCTCAGAAGCAGGAGCGAAGAACCTTTCAGGAAGGAGGGAGAGGAGGGGAAACTGGGAGGGATTGGAAATAACAGGTAGCTTTTAGGAGAAAAGTAGAAGAAAACTTATATATGGTACTGTGTACATCTCTGAATGTAAGAGGAAAAGGGGGTTGAGTAAAACAAACTCGAATGTATAAATTGATATCTGAAATGAAGCCTGAGATACTATTTTTGCAAGAACTTCACAAACCAAAGACAAACAGTGGGATATTGGGCAGCTGACACTGGGGACATAAATTCTTAGCTCCAGGATCTAGAAGAGCAAGGTGGGTAGGGATATTAATTAATAAGGAGATAAATTTTCAATTAAAAATAATGAAATTCAAATATATTACATGGCTTTTTGTTTTGAGACAGCCAAGGGCTCTGAACTGTCTGTAAGAAAGGGCTGGAAATGATGGGGAAAGCAGGTTGTTTTCATGAGATGAAAAGGAAATACCCAAATGTATGTTTGGTAGGGAGACAGAGTAAATATTCCAGGGCAGCCCAACAATTAGGCAGATTGAGGTGGTCGCCTCAGCCAGCGGATGCTGGGGGATGAACAGCAACAGGAAGATGTTTTTGGAGGTCAGAGCTGTGTGCACCGTGGTGCCTACCCTGTACCGCCTAAGCTCCCCTTCTGCCTTCAGGTGCAAACGAAAACTCTGTCCCATCAGCAGTGTTGAAGTAAGATTTGACTGCCAGTCCCATTAGCTTCTCTTCTTGGAATGGGAAGTGCCATCTTGTCTTTTGCCAAAAGGAGCAAAATGTCATGGGCCACCCTGAAATTGGAATGAGTTCAGAGCAGGGAAACAAAGATGATCAGGGACTAGAAACTCAGTCTATGAGGAAAGATGGAAGAAACTGGGTATGTTTAGCCATGAGAAGAGAAGATGGACAGGGGATATGATAGCACTTTTCAAGTACCTAAAGGGTTGCCTCACAAAAGAGGACTGCGACCTGTTCTCTTTCAGCTGTAGGACACGAAATAATGGGCTTCAGTTACAGGAGGGCAGATTTCAACTGAACATCAAGAAAAACGTCCTAGTGGCCAGAGCAGTCAGACAGTAGGACCAACTACCTAGGGAGGTGGTGGGCTCTACGTCACTGGAGGTATTCAAGCAGAGACTGAACAGTCATGTGTCAGGGATGCTTTAAACTGGATTCCTGCACTGAACTGGGGGCTGGACTCAGTGGCCTGAAAGCCCCCTTTCAACTCTGATTCTAAGATTCTAACTATTCTGAAAATGAGAATTAAGGAACTTTGTTCTTCATTTCCCCACAAAACCAGTCTGGTACTGATTAAGCTACAGTTACTCATGGCTATATCCCAATACAAGCAACAGGCTTTAAATAAAGTAAACCACCCCATTGGTTTCAGTTGAACATGTCGCAATTAACATTAGCTGGACTGGACCTGATCTATATGGTAGAACTCCTTAGCAAGGAGCAAGGATTTCCCATACAGCCCAGTAGATGACACATTTTCAAAGGGGATAATTCTGATGTTGAGCCCTTCAGAACTAGGGGAGGAGGTTGAGGAGGGGGTGGATCCTCTTATCGGACAAGACCTTGTGGGTTTGGGCACACCTCTCAGGACAGTGTTTTGACACCTGGAACACCGCATTTTCAACACATCGGGGGATGGGCGACAAGCACGTTTCAATGGTCAGGAAGGTGGAATTAAAATGTGAGAACTGAGATATTCCCATTTTACTCCTGGTAAACAAAACCATCAAGGGGGTGGAGCGGGTGGGCTGTTGGTCTGTATCCATGGAAGATGCTTGAAACAGGTCAGGTAGGTTGCTGGGTAATGAGGAACTTGGGCCGCAGTGCCAGGTACTTTACATTTTTAAAGAGACAGGCATTTCATGGTCAGGCCGTTCTTCCACAGTAGGTCTGTTCAGAGACCGTTCACTTTTTACTTCCCATCTGCTGGTTAATACAGTGTTGTTTAAGAACATAAGAAGAGCCCTGCTGGATCAGACCAAGGGTCCATTTACTCCAGCATTCTGTTCACACAGTGGCCAACCAGCTGTCGACCGGGAACCCACAAGCAGGACACAAGCACAGCAGCACCCTCCCGCCCATGTTCCCCAGCAACTGGTGTACACAGGCTCACTGCCTCTGGTTCTGGAGGCAGCACTTAGCCATCAAGACTAGTAGCCACTGATAGCCTTTCCTTCCAAGAATTTCTCTAACCCCCTTTTAAAGCCATCCAAATTGGTGGCCATCACTACCTATAAGAACATAAGAAGAGACATATAAGAACACGTTCCCAGAATACTTTAGAGACTGCTAACTGTCCATATCCTCTTGCTCACTCCCACAGATCAGAAAGAGAAGCTCTTCTCTGGCCAAGTTCACACAATCACCAAGGGGAAATAAGCCCATGGTAGCTTATTTCCCCTCCCCATGCTTGCCGGTCACATGCCAAGGGGATTACCACACTTGCTCCTGGCAGGAGAGATTGTCCTATTTTGCAAACCCAGGCAGGGTGGCTTGTTGCTGTGGGTAACAAGCCACCCCAAACCCTACAGTAGGCCATGGGTTCGAGGTGGCTTGTTACACATGGTGACAAGCCGTGCTGCCAAGGGTAATTATGGTAATGCCCCAGCCCATGGGGGTGGGTGGGGGCAGAAACAAGCCACTGTGGCTTATTTCCCCTCAGTGATCAGGGGAACCAAGTCTCTGTGTCCCATCTAAAACGGAGGAACATTTAAGAGGGATGAGAAAAAGGGCCTTCTCAGTGGTTGCACCCAGCCTTGCCTTGAGAATGTGATTGGCCCCTCCTTCATGGCTTTCTGCCAGGTACTGAAGACAGTTTTATTCCTGCAGACTTTTTTGGTATGTGGCAGTCAGCAGTGGTGTAGTGGAGCCAGGGCTCACAGGAACGCAGCACTAGCACTTTCTGAGTGGGAGGGACGCTGATGTCATCTGCTGCCCCTCACCCCCTTCAGAGTTCCCTGTTCCCTTTGAGCTGAGATGCAGTCCTCACAGTGGGGTGGGGGATGGATTTTCCCAACAACGATATATTGCTCCCTATAGGGGTGACCTGGTCTTGAATGGGCCACTAAGACCTGTTAGCTTTACAAAAGACCTGATTCTGTTGGAGATACAACTGCTAGAACTGGTTTGTTGATATGGATCAATGCAGCTGCCTGATTTTTTTTACTGTCCTTGGGGGTGTGGCTATGGGGATTGTTGTGATGAGCACCTGCACTTCAAAATGTACCCCTGTGCCTCTGGCCATCAGATAATGGTTTTATGTTTTGGTTTTAGCAGCAGCACCATCTCCTTCGTTGATTGTTTTGTATTTTTGGTTTCATGAACTGTAATTTTTAAATATTGTTACACTGCCCTGAGTGTTGTGTTTGCACCAGAGGGGTGAAATATAAATGTTTTAATAAAACAAATAAATGCTGGGCTTGGATTGGTGAGGTCTGGATTCAAATCCCTGCTCAGCCATGATACTGAGTGAGTGCCCTTGGCCAAGGCACCCGCTCTTGGCCTATTTACTTCACCTCATTGTTATTGTTGGAAAGATAAAAGAGCCTTCAGCGTGGTAGCCCGCCTCCCGCGGAATTCCCTGCATTTAGAGGTCAGGCAGGCACCAGCATTGAGTTGCTTTTGGTGCCTCCTGAATACATTGTTATTTCGAGAGGCCTTCCCTGAGTGACCAGCTGCGGTTTATTAAGTTCAGAATCTGTACTTTTAACATGTTTAAATTGTTTTAATCATGGGGTTTTATTCTTTTATCTTGTTGTTCACTGCTCTGAAATCTTTGATGTTGAGCGGTATGTAAATACTGTAAATAAATAAATGAATTAAATAAAAAGGGATATGACTCCTAAATCGTGATGAATTTCTTGGAGGAAGGACAGGGCAAAAATACAATCAAACAAAGTAGGATGGAGAAATGGCTTTGCAGATGTTTTTGAGCTCAAAAAGAGACAAAAGCAACAATAAGATATTTTTTTAAAAAATGCAAGTACACATTTCAACGGATTAAGAGCATCACCCCAACAGGAGATTCATATGCATTATGCAAAAGAGTAAATAGAGGTTCTCTTTAAAAATTAGCCAGATCTGCTTCACAACTAAGTACAAATTATCTTACAAAATAACTGTACAATAACTGTATAAAATAACCTACCCACTTGAGATAACATTTTCTGAATTTGCTGGGTCCAATCCCCCATCCTATCCAAACAATTCTCTTCTCTCATTAGAATTTACATAGGAGACTCCGTGTTTGTTAGGGGATAACTAGCAAACTGGATTTTGGAGAATGTTTATTTTTAATTGTTGGCATCTCCACATTGGTAGTGTTCAGAAGAGCAGCCAAAAATTGGGAGGGAAGAGGGTGAAGGGCCCTGAAAGCAATATTGATGGTCACAGAGACTGGAGCATTGGTGCTCAAGGTAAGGACCTTTAGAGTTCTGTCTTTCTTGAGAACAGAGATAGATATCGTATTCTTTAAGGCAGAAGTGGGGAATATGTGGCCTTCCAGATGTTGGACTGCAAGTCCCATCATCCCTAGCCAGTATGACCAGTGGGAAGGGATGATGGAAGTTGCTCTCCAGTAACATCTGAAGGGAAACATGTTCCCTGTCCCTAAGGCCATTAGTGTTATTACTGCCTTTTCAAGAACTAAGGACCAAACTAGATGCTGGCGTGAGCTTTTCCTCCCATTGCAAATAGTAGGGATGGGGGAGAGAGAATTCTGACTGGGATGATGGCAGTGGCGAAAAGTTAAAGCCCCCCAGTCCTATGCCATGGTCCCAATCCTCTCCCCCTCCATCAGCTATTTATGCAAGAAAAATCTTGCACTCAAGGGCAAGCTACATGGAAAACATCTGCCTTGGTCCCTAACACGAGCATTGCTAGGCCTGGCTCCATGGAGTCCTGGCCCCAAATCTCTTTCCCAGGGACCCAGAACTATTCCATAGAGCTCTAAGTGTCTATTGGTGCCAATGGAAGGGGTTTTTTTTCCCCACAGCTTAATTGCTATGCAGGGGGCAATTTTCAAGAGGGATTGCAGCTGGCAAGGGAAGGGTTAACTTTCCCCTTCCCACATGCTGCAAACCACCAACAACAACAACCTGCCCCCCCCCAATCTTCCCCTGCCTGAAAATTAGGCTTAGGGAAAAAAACTTTTTCCATCAGTTTGGGATTATTTGGGTTAAGGTGCAAGAGAATGGAATAATTTATTTTATTTCAGATGTTGAACCTCCTGTAAAATTTAAATAAATCTTAAGAGCTATTTCTAAATTTGCATATA
This sequence comes from Heloderma charlesbogerti, assembly GCA_026122225.1. Taxonomy (NCBI): domain Eukaryota; kingdom Metazoa; phylum Chordata; class Lepidosauria; order Squamata; family Helodermatidae; genus Heloderma; species Heloderma charlesbogerti. Next base: position 195,677 of record JANEZZ010003233.1, read on the forward strand.
TATCTATATCTATATCTATATAAGCATATGCAGATTTGTGGGCCTGGGCCCCAAATCTCTGAGGTGCCTAGTCACACCCCCGCCCCAAGCTGCCCATGCAAGAGGGAACTTTGGGAAAGGAAGGGGGAAAAACACCTTCAATTTTAGTCAGTTAATTCTGGTGACTGAGAGCAGAAGCTTGCCTAACCCGTTTTCGAATTAATCATCCTTACTGAGAGCAAGTGGCGTCTGTGAATTAGATCAGAGTGCCTTAAAGAGAGACTGTCAGGTGGGCATTTTTAAACACCCAAAACAAGGAGTGGAGCGGCTCCCTAGAGAATGTGGCTGCCTTGTACGCAAAGATCAGTGCTGCTGTATCGGCATCAAAAAAGGCCACCCGCCTCCCAGCATAGTTCAGTAACACTCTGATCCTCTTAGGGTTCCCGCTTGGGGACAGCGGGACGAACTGAGGATTATCAGTGGCCCAATACTTACCATCCACCTTCATCACAGCCCAGATTCCTTTTCTGGAGTGTCAAAATCACCCTTTCTCTTCACAGACGTTCTGGTGACCCCAACCCCCCATGCTTCCTCACGACCCACGATGACTTCCCAGAAATATCGGCCTTTGGTGAACCCCTCACAGCCCAGCACAAAACACTGCTCGTCAAATCTTTCAGGGTTTTTCAGCAGGTCTTTCGAAACAAGTTCCACTGTCACGCTTTTATGGTCTTCAGACAGGGTGAGTCGGGGGTTAGCTGTGACTGGATCCAAAGTTACGTTTGCTGGGGGGGGGGGGGAGATGAGGAAAGCAGTGATAAGCAAATCGGTTGGGAGAATGATGTATGCCCTAAGCCTAAATTCATCACAGGAATTACTTTCCCTCTAAAACAGGGGTGGGGAAGCTGTTTCTGCCTGAGTGCCGAATTCAAATTTCAGAGAAGCTCTCAGGGGCCACATTCCAGTCAGGGCTAGCCCTACCATTAGGCAGGGTGAGACAGTTACTTCAGATGGCAGATGCTGGGAGGCAGAAGGAAATTGTTGTAGGAGAGAGCTGTGGGCCATGTGGCTTGCCTTGCACCCCCTAAGCTAGCCTGCGGCCTTCAGGTTAGGGATGTCAGAGAAATCTGCAATGGAACCAAATGAGTTGCGGATTCCACAGCAGACTGGCTTTCCCCATGTCAGTGGATTCCGTGGACTTGTGGACCATTTTCCTCACTTTCCCAAATTTTGCACAAATTTCATTATAGAAAAATATGCAAAATTTAAAAACTTGGCAAAAGATGTGCATTTCCTCCATAGGCTAAAGTGTGAAACTGCACATTGGGGGAGAATTTGCACATTTTCACACATGTGCCTCTGCGCAAATTCGGAAACAAAAAAAGTCCAATTCCGTGGATGGGCGGATGACAGAACAAAAGGCACCTGACAATCCACGAAACATGGATGGAACGGATTTTGCACGGTCCGTACATCCCTATTTCAGGTGCAGTGGAGGAAGCTGTCCCATTCCTAGTATTGAAGCAACATTCATCCATTAGTCCAGTTGGCTTTTGTACATGGAATGGGAGGAATGAAATGCCTCAGGCAGCAAAATGTCTTAGGTTGGCCCTGATTCCAGTGTTGGGTGGGGCCAAAAATACCAGGATATTTTAGCTTAAAGCTCTTACTGCCAGGAACTAAACCTTAGGAGAGAGCTTTTAGAATGCGGGAAAATGCGCAAAAATGGGGAAACCAACAATCAGGGGAAAGGGGTGGGGCCAGGGAAGTGGGCGTGGCCACCTGGGGAAACCCTGGAGGGCTGGACTGAGACCAGCCCTCCAGGGTCAGATTTTGCTCCCGGGCCTAAGCCCCCCCCCCATGACCCATTTCTAAGGAAACTGAACCCTGGGTAAGTTCTAGAACCCCTGAAACTTTTCACTGCTTGAAAGTGGGGTACACTTTCGGTATATAAAGAGCCATGGAACTGCTCCCTCATTGACTTTCCCATGCTCATAGTAAATCCACTGATAGTTTCAGAGCCTCAGGATAGGACTGTGGAACTACAAGCAGACAACCCTCTGAGAAGCCCCATCCTTCCTGTGAACCTGATCTTCCATCAGTCCTGAAAATTTACCTTTTTGCAGTCGAAGTCCAAATTCCAGAGCATCTGAGAAAGAAAAGGGGATAGAGATGAAATTCCAGGCCATCTTTGCGACCCTCTTTTGCATGAAGTACAAGAGGAGTCATACAAAAAGAATATTGTGGAGTGGGAAAAAGGCAGGGTAAAGAGGTGGACATTTTAAGAGGGCCTACGGCGAAAGGGGTGGGACAAAACGCCAGCATGATGTAGCTTAAAGCTGTTCCTGCCAGAAACTATGAAAGAAACTTCATTAGCTAAAAGTGAAACTACACGTAACCAAGAGTTCTGGACAAGTAAGCATGATTATGTAGATTGTGTGAGACAAGCATGAACCTGATGAGTAACCAATGAATGATTTTCTCTGACCTTATGTTGGATTTTGTATCCAATCTACTGTTGCCAAATGGGCTTTTGTCTGTATCCAGGTGTAAATACCCTGAGAATTGTATATTTATTAAGCGAATCCACAGATTTTCTTCGATACATGTCTGTCTGTCTTTTGTTCAGCTGAATAATAAAAGCAACGCTTGGAAATAAACAGAAGAAAAGCTTTTCTTTGACAAAACGAAGCCTCAGGAGAGGCATTTCCACCTTTTAGAATGGGATAAAAACTGCACAAAAGCCAGGATCTCACCAAACAATTGGTGTTTGGGAAAAGGGGAAGGAAGAGGGGGCGTGGCCTTCTGGGGAAGACCAAATGCCCGGATTGGGACCCCAGGTCTGAGATTCTGCACCCCTGCCCTAAAGGAGTCAGGTTTCACCCCACCCTGTTTTGGATGTTTGTTCTAGGCTAGATCTGCACTACTGCTTTATAGCGATATTGAAGTGCGCTGGTAAGTGTTGGGGCACATTACACATTCTATATACTGCTATCGTGCTGTTATTTCCTGCTTTTTATTCCGCGTTATCCAAAATACTGCAACAAATGTCACTGTGTGTCCTACGAGGTATAAATGCACAAGAGGGATATAGCATTACCATGACGGGATCGTAATGATATGACACAAGGTGTAGATCTGGCCATATTTTTACCTCCCTGTTAGTGTGTTAAATGAAGCAGGGCTGATGGATGTACACGGGTTTCTAGAAGTCAAGAATGAAAAATCGTTGTTGTTGTAAAGGCTAGAGAGATGAAATTCTGACCTAAAGTTACGGGAGCAATTTTGCCTAGAGCCCTTTACACAGTAAATTAAAATATCAAATTACAAGATGGTGGAAAGGTTAAAGGACATATTGAGAAAAATTGGGCTTTTTATAAGTTATATGAAGGTTAGATGCAAGTTGGATATCAATCCATTGAATGAATTTAAGGTTGAATGATTATAGGATGGAGTATTCATATTCATACTAGAGATGTAAAATTTCTGAAAATTTTGAGGCCATGGGGGAAAAATGTTTTTTCCCAGGGACTTTGGAAAAAAACAGAAATTTTGTAAAAATTGAAAAATAAGCAATACTTGTTTTTTTAACACTTTACAGATCTAAAGTCACTTTGTTGCTTTAAAACAGCCTTCCCCAACCTGGTGCCCTCCAGATATTGTGGACTTCAGCTCCTATCAGCCCCAGGCAGTATGGCCAATGGTCAGGAATGCTGGGCACTGTAGTCCAAAACATCCGGCACCAGGTTGGGGAGGGCTGCTTTTGGAACATAAAGCAGCCTTTCTGTTCCTGAAAATATTTTATGTATGACTTAGTTTGCTCATAAAATTATCATTATATTGTAAAACTTTTTAAAGTAATCTCAGTAAATTTGTAATTATTGCCTGAATAGATTAGATAAATTAAATGACTGCTACAGCATCAGAAACACAGGACTCCGTACAACAAAAGCCAAACCGTCAAGAATGCGCATTTACTCTCAAGTATGCACAACAGTGATTCTACTCATGTGTTAGAAAACTGAGTGTAAATGTCTATCAGACAAATACACTTAGGTTCAATAATTTTAATAAGGAATAAAAAAATTATCTATTTCATTGGAGGCTGGTGGCTGTGATGACTGTGGGGTGGTGAATCTGCTCCAGGTTTCAGTCAGAACCAGTCAGCATTCTAAAGGAGCTATCTGATACATCTTGGATTGCTCCTTTAGAGTTCTGACTGGTTCCGAATGAAACCCAGAGCAGATTCAGCCCCACTGGAGCCACCAGCCTCCACTGATCTATTTATAGTACTTATAATATTATAGGGTTGTATCCAATGGTGGCGTCCCACTGACAGAAGCAGCTCAAAATCTGCTCCAGAGGGCTGGGAAACCCACCGGAGGAGATTTTTGGGTGGTATGAAGGAGGACAAGAGAGGGAGAAAGTCCCACTGTGCAAGCAGACATCAGCTACTGTGATGTTGGATTTAACCCATGGTATGCATTGTTATTTTATTGATTAGAGATAAAAGTGCATTATGTGGCTATAGGAGAAAAGGGTTAATCAATTATGGTCCTGTAATGTTGCATAATATAATTTTTTTGCACTAAATGTTTTATTTATTTTACAATTGGAGAACATTATGTATTATTCACAATGCATAAACAAATAATTTAGCCAAATGAAATAAAATTGTCTTCTCCCCTGGCAGTCAAACCCCTCACTTTCCTAGCCCTTCTGCCTTTACAAAACATACAGTATTTTGTGACCACTTTGGGACCAATTTATCTATTTATTCATTTCATTTCTATACCGCCCAACAGCCGAAGCTGTCTGGGCAGTACACAATGTAAACTTCATTATCAAATCCTTGTAGCTTTTCTTTCTTACCTTTGAATTGCTTCATGACACTCCAGAAAGACATTAATATCACAAAAATCCCAGATCCTCCACTTCAGCTCAAGAGGGAAAGCTACTGGATTCTCAAACGGTTTCTTCTGCTCACACCTGGAGAGAGAATGTAAACCCACCATCCATCCAATTCAAAATTCCCCAGTGGAGCAAAAAAGGAAGAAGGGGGAAGGGAACAGCAAAAGGCTGGAGACACAGGTGCAAAACGGCAGAAAGGGATAGAGGTGCTTTTTAAAAATTGTATTTATTTATTTTATTGTTATGAGCTGCCTTGGGAGGGCTTCTGCCCTGAAAGGCAGCCAAGGATTTTTTTAAAAGAAAGAAATAAAATTTGAGGATGGGGGAGACTCCCCCTCACGATGGCTCCTGAAATCCTAAAGCCAGACATCTGGGCTAAACTACACAGCACATTGAAAGCATAGGATGTAGATGATCATAACCTTCTGCTTTACTTTCATGCAGGCATGTGGGTCTTGATGCAGATTGGGACCACCACACAGAGATAGGGGGCCAATAGAATTTTTCTTTCTTTCTTAAGCTCCTGTGTGGGCGCAATTTTTTTTTTTTTAAGTGGCTGGGTGGGAAGGTTTAAACCCCCCTCCCAGGCTGCAGTGGTCCCCAAGAGCATCAGAACAGAAATGCACAGCAGTAGAAACAGAAGAAACAGAAACAATGAAGACTCTTACAGCATTTTAAGAAAGCATGAGTAGTATAGGAGAGGGGCAGCGTGAAATCTGCTATCCTGGGTGTGAGAATCTGTTCAATGGCAGCATGTACGGAGTCTTAGGGGAGCTCTACACCTCAAGTTTATTGCGCATTCATGGACGCTCATGCAGTGAATTGTGCGGGTCCAGTACATGACGTCATCATTGTCTAGTCATTATTCCACTATTTCCTCCCACCTATCCCATGTTTTCCGCAAATGGAGCGCCACGTCCTCCCCGTGTATTTCTCCTCTAGTGTGAATGAAGCGTGAATGTGGTTGTTGGTGGCATGGTCATGATGTCGAAGGTGGTGACGAAGGTCTGATGGGGGTTCAGCCTTCCCGCTCCTGCGCCACTTTGGCTCCTCGCCATTTTCAGCCTGCCTGTTTAAAACAGAGCGGCAGAGGGGCAGCGAGGGGGGGGCGGCAGAGCGGAGGAGCAGCAGAGGGGCTGAGCAGCAGGCATTGGCCAAAAGCATGGAACAGGGAGGAGGGGCCCAGAGAGATCGGTGGGCGGGAGCTGTCTGCATGTCAATCCCCATCCACCAGCAATGTGCAAGGGGAGGACAAGGGGCAGGAACCAAGGAGCAAGTATCGCTGAACCTGGAGCGCGTGTAATGCCTCTTCACGGAAACGTAATGCTATGGGAAAGGCCATCTACAGAGAAGGAAGCACGTGAAAAGGGAATCAGTGGTGATCCTGCATTTAAAACTGAAGCAGAAAGCCCCGTTTTAAATGCAGGATTTTAGGCTGGTGTTGAAATCCCCTTATTTTCTCTCTCCAGGAGCAGCCTAGACGGAACATGATGTTCTACAAGTCTATCCAATCCTTTCTCAGCATCCGGCTGCATGATGGGAAATGAGTGGGATCCACTTACCTCTGCATGGTGCTTCTAATGTCCTAGAAGGGAAGAAGAAGAGAAAGGGGCTCAGTGCCCATCACAGGCTAAAATATGAAGTCTCTGGAGGGTGATGCCCCCTGGCTCTCTCCTTTTCAGTTGGTGTTGGTCCGCCTAGCACACCCCACTCAAGGACTGGAGTGGAATTTTATCAAATGGGCAAACTGTTCCCTGGGTTTCTCATGTGGAAAGCTTTCATGTGACTATTGTCGACAAGCCAAGTGAAGCCCTTATAGGAGAGGGCAGGGTAATCTACAGAAAACCGATAAGCAAGCAAGCAAATTGCTGTGAACGAATATCGCATATGGCTAGTTTCCAGTTGTTCTTAAGAACTGCAAATAGCCTCTTTTTTACTCTCACTAATATTTCCCGGGCCGCAAACATGTTTCAGGTATTCTAGCCCCCATCCCCTGCACACCGCTGATCATGCTGTTACTTCTGATCAGAGGTGGCAGCGGGGATGGCCAGCGACAGGGGCTAGGGCTTATCCAATTTCCCCAGCCTCTCATCCCCACTGCTGCCTCCGATCTCGGAGAAAACAGCAGGGATCAGAGGTGGCAAGGGGTGGGGCTCCCCCATGCCTGGGAAGACAAGTTCGTCCCCATGTACGGGCAACTCCCAACCCCCACTGCCAGCAAAGGAAAAAGGGGGATGACATCAGGGCGGGGTGGTGCCCCCTGACATCACCCAGCCTGCAGGGTGAAGGGCAATTCCCTCACAACAACCCTGCACCCCTGTCATAGGCAGAGATGTACAGTATGTAATGGGAAACGCATTAGGCAAGAACGCATGAGCACGGAGGTAAACATGACAAGAGGGTTTATAGACATTAAATAGGTATCTCTAGTCCACCCTTAAGGTCCATCCCTTGGAGCTGCAGGTGGGAACGACTCTGCTTGCAGGCAGCCTGAGAAGCAGCAGGCAGACAGACAAATGGGCCAGGCAGGTGTTCACCAGATGCAGCAGGTGGTTGCCAGAGCCCCTCTCAGTGCTGCCTTTGGGGTTAAGGTAAGTGGAGTGTCCTATTCCTCCAGGCATAACCGCGCCCATGCTCAGGAGTATGATCTGGGCCCCTTCACGTCTAAGTGGATGCTTCCCACACGTATGTGGGAGGCATACAAAGGCTTGGAGCGACTTTTTTCCCCCCGGAGCAGAGCCTGGGCTGTTTCTGCCACCAACTTACCTGCAGGAGTTCACCCGCTGGCTCCTGACACTTCTCTTCCATCTCCTGGATGATGCTTTCAAGAGAGGAGAGTTCCCTGGAGAGTCTGGCCAGGTGCTCCTCCCTTTTCCTTGCAATCTTCTTCTCCACCTCTCCCATCTGGGCCAGCAGAAGTTTCTCTTGTTTCTCCAGAAACTGTTGTAGATTTCTGAGTTCAGCCACTGTCTTTTCCCTCTCTGCTTTCGTTTGGTTCTGCAACAAGCAGATGGAAATGGGAGAAAAGCAGGCCAGCATCAGGAATATGCTCAGTCCTTACAGCAGGGGTGCAGAACCTCTTTCAGCCTGAGGGCTGACATCCATTCTGGAGAAGCTTTCAGGGGCCATATGCCAGTGGTAGGTGGGAGCAGAGCCAAAATTCCAAAAAGACAACATATTTTAGCTTAAAGCTTTTACTGTTGGCACCTAAGTTTTAGGAGAGGCATTTCATCCTTTTAGAACCAGGGAAAAATGCACAGAAACCGGGAAACCCCCAAACAATTGGTGGTGGGAGAAGTTGGCTGGGGGAAGGGGGCATGGCCACTTTGGGAACCCGAAAGGGACATCTTGGGACTCTGGGAGGGCTAGATTTGGCCTGAGGTTCTGCACCCCTGCTTTACAGTGATAAGGGATAGCTGATGAGAATTTTTGTACAAAGGGCACTTCTGACATTTAATTAATAAAAATAGGGATGTCGGAGAAATCTGCAACGGAACCAAATGAGTTTGGATTTTGACGAATTCAACCAGCGGATTCCACAGTGGATCGACTTTTCTCCTGTCAGGCAGATTGTGTCAACCGTTTTTCTAACTTCCCTGAATTTTGTGCAAATTTCATTGTAGACAAATATGCAAAATAAAAAAAATTGGCCAAAAATGTGCATTTTCCCCCATAGGCTAAAGTGTGAAAATGGGAGTTCTGGGTGAATTTTTGCAGTTTTGCAAGTGTGAATTTGCACAAATTCAGAACAAAAAAAATCCAAAAAAAATCTGTACATCCCTAGATAGGAAATAAACATTCAGCAGAGAAGTTTTCTAAAGACTTACAAGGGCCCAATCTTAGCATGGCCTTCCACAACTAATTTCTGTGGACAAAGTCGGGCTGTTCCTTTTGGCTTTGACTTTTCTGCAGTCTATATTTGAAATTTTTTCAAATGTCACTAGTAACACCTACAAGCAAGTCTTGGCTTTCTTTTTCTGTGTTTTCTTTATACTTCATCACTTTTTCTCTTTCCTTCCTCAGAATCTCCAGGCATCTACGGATGCGATCCTGCAGGGGAAACAAAAGTTCCCGTTTGGTTCATTTAGAGAGAGAAAGAGAGGAGATGAACAATAACGCTGCCTTCCTGCCACTCAGTCTGGTGCTTTTTTGGATGAGTATCTTCCAGATCAGTTTGAAGTCTCCACTTAATACTCCCCAGGTCTCCACCTAATACTCCTCAAGATGAGATGGGGTGCGGGAGACACTCCACATTGCCACCTCCTGTCAGTTTAACTGCTTTTGGAGAATCCCATTACATTGGAGCAGACAAACACTTTTTCTGCCACGGCAGTGGAGGCTGGTGCTGCAATTCCATTCTGGGTTTTAGTCAGAACCAGCCAGAACTCTAAAGGAGCTATCCAAGGTTCAGCACCATTTTGGGGATAGGGTTTAGCACTTTGGACACCTCCTTTAGAGTTCTGGCTGGTTCTGACTAAAACCCAGAATGGATTTATAGCCCTGCCAAAATTGGAGCCACCAGCCTCCACTATGTCCCAGGGTTTGAGGCCTTTTCTAGAGCCAGATAGCAAGGGATCTGTGGAATATGCCCATGTTCAGAGGATCTCTCAAAATAGGTTATCATTATGCAGGCAACTCCAGGCTACCAGTTTACTCAACATACTCAGATCCCTTACAAAACAAGGTGGCCATCTGAGAGTAAGATTAAATTCTTTGCTCCAGATATAGGACATACAGCAATTTGTATTTCCAGAAATTACTCTTGCAGACAAGATTTGTCTTTTGTTTCTTTACTATAAAAATATCAGCATAACAATACAAAATACAAGCCTAATCCATGCACATGATACATTCAACGTCATCTTAAGTCAACCAGAGTAAAAACAGCATCAGCATCAATGACAGTCAATATCAAGCTTACTGTGCTCATTCCACAGGCAATTAAACACTGGGTAAGTTCTCCCTCAGAGATGCCCCAATGCCATGTGTTCAGAATCCCTTTTACATACTATCAATTTAGACTGTTTTTACTTCATTTATTTATGCCCCATTAAGCTACATTCCTACAGATACATTTCTATTTTTAAATCACTTCTATCACAATAAGAGGTGATATTATTTGGACAGATGATTATAACAACATACATATACAAGCACTCCAGAAACCCATGATATGTTCCAGGCATGCATTTGACATAAACATTATTTCTCTGACTCCATCCTGTCTTGTGAGTATGTGTTCTCAAAACACATCTCTTGTATCTGAGAAGCTCCCTCCTGTTACCTTATCTAATGGCATTCCTGGTTTTATTATCAACCTAATTGTTTTATGTTGACCTAATTGTTTTTATGGTTGTTTGTATGATTCAGCATGCAGCTCCTTTACTGAGGGCACTGGCTGCCTATACACTACCAGGCCAGGTTTAAGTTAGTAGTAGTAGTGTACAAAGCCCTAAGCAACTTGGGATCGGGATATCTGAGAGAGCGCCTTCTCCCTTATCAACGTGCCCAGTCACTGAGGTCATCAGAAGGCAGGCTCCTGGTCCTTCCACATGGACCTATGGCCACCATGAAAAGAGCCTTCAGTGTGGTGGCCCCCTTCTTATAGAATTCCCTGCCTTTGGAAGTCAGGCAGGCGCCAACATTGTGTTCCTTCCAGAGCCTCCTGAAGACATTGTTATTTCGAGAGGCCTTCCTTGAGCGACCAGCCGCAGTTGATCAAATTTTACCTTGTTGGAACTTGTCGCTTTTAAAACATTTTAACTGTTTTAACATAGTGTTTTATTCTTTTATCTTTGCTGTCCACCGCTCCAAAATCTTTTGATGTGGAGCAGTGTATAAATATTGTGAAATAAATAAATAAATAAATAATGTGAGGGTGATGTCACTATAAATCTAATACGACCCCTGTTGCCCCAAGTGCAAAACCTGGCACCTATTGTCTGAATTCCTTTCTTACCAGTGAAAAGTAGCAATGAGCCAATCATCACTTACTAATGGCCTTGTATTTATGTCTCTCAGTAGGGAAGCCTCAAAGATAAAAAAAAAAGTCAACAAATCTTGTGCTATTGGAATCCCGTATTTTAATCCAAAATTCTCTTGTAGGCATTTAATTACTGAATTTCCTAATTGGGCAGCAGGGGTAAGGTGGTGCAAATATGAAAGATTTGCCACAGAGCATAAACTGTTTCAAGGGCTTTCCTAATAGAAACAGCAATAAAAGACTCAGACAGTCCTTTTAAAAGGATACAAAAATGTTAGAAAGTGCAGGACTAATTTCTGAGGTGATCAGCAATCCTGATAACGATACCAACTCCCCAAATCACCCCACACAGGGGTGGTGCTAGGTACCTAAAAGATCCATGGCTCAGGCCCATAAGGACAAAAATTGCACAAATTTGCATATGCTAATTTGCATATGCAAATATAAGTGCATAATTAGAAATAATTACTATAATTTCTGTTTTATAGAAGGCACGGTAATTAACCTCTTGCTTGCTTTCAGGACAGAATTGTGCAATGTCCCAAATTGTGCTTACTTAAAATTTACCCTCCAGGGACCCATGCTTTTCCTTGGCCTTTAAGGCCCAATGCCAGATGGGGAGGATGGAGTGCCTGGGACCAGAAAGAGCTGCATGGCACCTTAAACATTTACTGATTAATTGCAAACTAGACATGGCTCATTGGAAAGGGGGGAATGTATTGAAGACTATAATAACGCATGCTGTTAGGCTGCAGAGTTACACAATTACTATGGAGGGACCTCCATTAAACATAATGGGATTCACTTTTGAATAAATCCTCACTTGCTCTCCCCTGAGGCAGAGCAGCAAACGGTGTCGCCCCCCAGCCCAACCCCAGTCAAGGTGCATAGTAGCACTCAAGAGCAAAAGTTGTTTTGGCCCCTGAGGTAGAACATCCTACAAGCACCTCTCTCCTCTTCCTTGATAGTGAAAATGCCATAACAATTAATAAATTAAATAATGAATCATTTGCTGCTTTATCATGATGTCCCAAATCAACTATCTGAGGCAGCTGCCTCTGGCTCTGAAATATGTGTGTCTGTACTTAAAGGACCCTGTCCTCTAAGGACACCCCTATTTGTAAAAAGGGATGGATGGGCAGGGGAGAAGAGGGCATTTGATTTCAGGAAAAAATCTCAGGCAGAAAGATACAATGGAGGCAGCAGGAAAGGAAGCACATATGGGTAAAAAGTCAGCTAGTCCAGGGGATCAGATGCAACGGAGATAATCAAGGCTCCTGTACCTTTATTTCAGCAACTGCCATTTCTCTCCAGTTACATGAAAAGCAACTGGATAATTTTCAAAATAACTTTCTGTACACTGTCCATGAAAGCTTATTATGCCACAGTAAATGTGTGAGTCCTTAAGGTGCCACAAGGCATTGTGGCTTTTGAACATGAAAGAGCAAGAAGCCCCTATTCTCCTCCCAAATTTATTCACCTTTCTCTAGCTGAGTGCAAACCCCTGATGCCAAGGAGGAGGGCTGTGCATCACTTTGGCCTGAAGCCCGAGCTCCGAGTCAAAGCGGGGTGATTCGAGCTGCCTCGGGCCACCTCTGAGGTGACACAGAGGGGGCACAAAGCAGGTCGAGTCATTCCGAACTGCTTCAGTGTGCTTCGGCACAATCCAGAAGCTCAGCTCACCTGCTGCCACCCAGCCCCCAGCTCCTTACCTGGTCCCAGGGGAGTGGGGGTGCGGACAGAGCCATTTTTTAACATGGCAACTCCATGTATTTCCAGAAACAATAAAACAATGGAACAATAAAACAGCTGCCAACACGCGTCCAGAGGGCCAAGGAGCTGGTGGCAGCGGTGGTTCCCCAGCAGTGGTGGCAGCTCCTGCAGCTGTGTGGCAGTGGCTCCCCCCCCCACAACAACAACAAGACGTCTGGCAATGTGCATCCAAGGGCCCAGGTAAGGAGCTGGGGGCTGGATGGCACATGGGGTGGGTGAAGCAGGATTTGGATGTCCGTATCCCACTTTGGCTCCAGAGGCCGAAGTGGGTTGGGGGGCCCTGAATCGGCCCTGAATCAGCCCAAAGCAATTCAGGCCTGCCCCAGAAGCCCCGAAGAGGCCTCCGAGGCAGATCGGGGGATCCATGCACAGCCCTACCTAGGGGCACGATGCACCCACCAGAATCTGGCCACATGGATCATGCAAAAAGAAGGTGCACTCCAGAAAGATGACTGCAGAGCCAAGGAACTCCAGGCACACTCCAGCAAGCCAGAGCAAGCTGTACACTCATGTATTACCTTGCCCCACATTCAGACATTGCTGCTCATTCAAACCCTTTTTGTCAGCAAACCCACTTCTGCTTTTCCCCAATATAAGGGGCCTGGGCCAGCCTGGAGGAAGCAACAGATGAGGAAGGGCTCTGGCAGTCCGTCTGATATGTGAGTAGCCAAAGTGCCTGCTCTTCCTCTTGTCAGGGCCTCACTGCCTACAATGGCCCAGAGAACAACATAAGAACATAAGAAGAGCCCTGCTGGATCAGACCAAGGGTCCATCTAGTCCAGCATTCTGTTCACACAGTGGACAACCAGCTGTCGACCAGGAACCCACAAGCAGGGTTTGAGCACAACAGCACCCTCCCACTCATGTTCCCCAGCAAGTGGTGTACATTGGCTCACTGCCTATGGTACTGGAGGTAGCACATAGCCATCCAGACTAGTAGCCATTGATAGCCTTTTCCTCCAGGAATTTGTCCAACCCTCTTTTAAAGCCATCCAAACTGGTGGCCATCACTACATCCTGTGGTAGTGAAGTCCATAGTTTATCTGTGCACTGTGTGAAGAAGTCCTCGCTTTCATCTGTCCTGAATCTCCCAACAAACAGCTTCATAGGATGACCCCCGTTCTAGTATTTGAGAGAGGGAGAAAAATGTCTCCCTATCCACATTCTCCACACCATGCATAATTTTGTGCACCTCTATCATGCCTCCCCTTAATCGCCTTTTTTTCCAAACTAAAATATCCCAGTTGTTGTAACCTGTCCCCATAGGGGAGTTGATCCAGCCCCTTGATCATTTTAGTTGCCCTTTTCTGCACTTTTTCCAGCTGAACTATATATATTTTTTTTTAGATGTGCGGTTGCCCAGGAGTAATTGACTGGGCAGGTCTCTGCAGAGTCAGGCACACACCGAGAAAGACTGGTGACAGTGGTGCTGTTAGACAATTTTGGACTCTGGACTTAATGAAAATAATGAGCAGACTGTGGAAGGAAAGGTGTCAGTCTCCCCTCTGGTTTAAAAGGCTGGTGCCTTCATGCTACGTTCCCTATTAGTTTGCTAAGAGAGTGAGTCCAACGTAGGGATGTACGAAAGTCCCTTACCTGAACCCGAAGCTTGATTCGCGGTGGGGGGGAGGCGCTCTGTCCCTCCTCCCGAAATTCTGGCCGGGGGGGAGGCACCCCGTCCCTCCGTCCGCGAATCCTCCTGTCCTTCCGGGACGCAAATGTAGGGATGGCGGAGAATTTCTCCCCGAATCTTCGGGGGGCCGAGCGCCAATGCATTCAGCCCCCCGAAATCGGTGGTGAAATTCTCCGCCCCCCCGCCCCCCCCGGGATGGGACTTACCTTTGACGAATGTCCCTCCCGGCGGCGGGTCCCGGCGGCGGTTCGTCGGCCTTTCGTCGGGGGCGGCAGCCAGTCTTCCGACCGGCTGCCGCCGCCGCCATTACAAAGTGTAAAAAAACCCCAAACAAACCCCGTGATAGGCTATGTAACGATTAACGTACCTATCACGGCTAGATTTCCAAAGTCAGCTGTGATAGGCTACGTAAATCATTACGTAGCCTATCACGGGTGACTTTGAAAAGAAAAAAAAAGCGCGTACGCAAATGGCAGCGCCCTATGGGCGCCGCCATTTGCGTACGCGCTTTTTTTTTTTTTCCCCAAAGTCACCCGTGTTGGCTACGTAACGATTTACGTAGCCTATCACAGCTGACTTTGGAAATCTAGCCGTGATAGGCTACGTTAATCGTTACGTAGCCTATCACGGGGTTTGTTTGGGTTTTTTTACACTTTGTTTCGCAGCCGGGGAGAGGGGGCTCTTCTCCCTGGACTGAATTTCGGCCAGGCGAGGTGGGAAGCCTCCCCACCCAGCCTGAATTTCGGCCAGGCGAGGCGGGACGCCTCCCCCCCCTCGCCTGAACTTCGGGGGGAGAAGCGAAGCGCCTCCCCCCCACCATGAAGCACCCCTGCGAAAAGGTAAGTGACTTTCGTACATCCCTACGCAAATGGTGGCGGCCATAGCCGCCGCTGTTTGCGTCCCTGCAGTCAGCCGTGATAGGCTACATAAATGTTTACGTAGCCTATCACGGCTGAGTGAGGAAAAAAAATCCGCGCATACGCAAATGGTGGCGCCCATGGGCGCCGCCATTTGCATATGCGCGGGTTTGTTTTTTTTCTTCACTCAGCCGTGATAGGCTATATAAACATTTACGTAGCCTATCACGGTGTTTTTTGAAAATCTAGCCGTGATAGGCTACGTAAATCTTTACATAGCCTATCACATTTGTTTTTTTGTTTTTTTAAAAACTTGGAAATGGCGATGGCGGCAGCCGGTCGGACGACCGGCCGCCGCCGCACCGCCGCCAAACCGCCGCCGGAGCCGCCGCCACCAGGGACATTCGCACAAGGTAAGTCCCGTCCCGGGGGGGACAGACCATTTCTCCACCAGTCCCCGAGATTTGGTCACCTAGTAACTGCAAAGCTACTGAGTTCAGAGGGAAGCAGCAGGCTCGTATTAATGCAGATGATGGCAATTGGGGCAGCTCTAAAGGTTAGGGGCAGAGCTTAAGAGATCCAGAGCCCATGTCCAGGCTTACTTCTGAGTAGACATATGTAGGATTGTATAAGTGAGCAGTATTTATCCCCCACCACTCCCATTAACTCCTGTTCTTATTAAGGATTGTAATTTCATCGCTGGATAATGGCAAATGACAAAATAGCCCCCGATTCCTTCCTCTGCAGCCATGTGAACCCACTTTTCTCAAACGGAGGAGGAGGAGGAGAAAAACAAATCCTCTTGTCTGTTTGTATAAAGTCAGATACAGTTCAGAACTTCTCTTCTTAAAGCACGGCTTTAAAACACAAACACGCGCGCGCACGCACGCACACACACACACACACACACACACAGCTTCGGCTTCCTGTTGTAGTTGGCTGGAGAAGTCTCAGGAATGAGGAAGCTCGGCAAGTACGCTGTCTCTCATCACTGTAGATGCTCTGCTGCTCCATGCAAGTAGGAGAGCCTTCCCCAGCATGGCGCCTTTCAGATGCTATGTATTACAGCTCCCATCACCCCCAACCACTGGCCCTGCTGGCTGGGGCTGATGGGAGTTGTAGTCCAAACCATCTGGAGGGCCCCAGCTTGGGGAAGGCTGACGTGGGAGAATGCTGGGGAGAAGGGAGGGGATGGAGTGATGGTGCAACAGGGAATCTCCCGCCTGTCAGCCGGGCCTCATGGAGCACTCTTCCCACCAGGAGCCTCACTTTCGCATTTCCCAGTTCAGACGGGCAGGGATATTGCCTGGCCAGTCCACTCTTCCCCCCAAAGTCAGATTTCTGTGTAATAAGAAACAGCAGAAGAAGCGCAGGGAAGACACGGGGGAGCCATGCTACATTGTGTGGCTGTGGCTGCCCTGTAAAAACAGAGAGAACAAATCATGGCTATTTCAGAGTAAAGCCCCAGCGTGGAAGCAGACCAGTTGTCCCCTGTAGCCGCCTTTCCCCTCCTTTCATGAGGGGACTATCTGTAACACTCGCTCTCTCACACCTGCCTTTGGCTCCTCCCTCAGCTCCCTCCATTTTTGTGGCAGGAGCCACTCTCTCCAGGCAAACAGGAGGCTTCCACCATGGCCTACACTCCTCTACTGTGGCCCCTACCCACTCCTGAAGTGCCTGAGGGAAGGGTGTGGGGAGGCATTCAGGGGAAGGAGTTGAGTGGTGGGGACATCTTTTTATAGACTGATGGATTTTAGACTGGCTTATTTGAAGTGTTTAATAAAGAATAATCTATCATGCTTTGAGATGTTGGGTTTTCAAATTAGCAATTTTTGTTAGCTGCCTTAGGGCACAATCCTATGCATGTTTAGACAGAAAAATGTCCTACAACTCCCAGCATTCCCCAGCCAGCCATGCTAGCTATGGAGTGCTGCGTTGTAAGACTTTTTCTGTCTAAACCAGTGGTGTAGTGGAGGCAGGGCTTGCAGGGACGCAGCCCCGGCACTTTTTCATTAGCAGGAACTCTGATGTCATCTGCCACCCCCCTCAGAATTCCCTGCTCCCTCTGAGCTTAGCTGCGATCCTCACTGTAGCTGTGGGGGGAATGAATTTTCCAAGCAACAATATATCCATGTTGGAATGCAAAATATTTGGGATGACTTGGTCTGGAATAGGCAATTAAGACCTATTCGCTTTACCAAAGACATGCTCCTGGTGGAGATGAAAACTCCTAGAACTGGTTTGGTGATATGGATCGACACAGCTGCCTGAAATTTTTGGACTGCCCTCGGAGACTGTCACGAGCTCCCACATTTCCAAATTTACCACTACACCACTGTGTGTGTGTATGTGTGTGTGTAGTTCAATCCAGCTGGGCGTGTGGATGTTTTTATAGGAGGGGAAGGGGGGAGATATAATGAAGGAGCTTAGGGAAGGCTAATGGGTCATGTTGGGGCGCTAAGGGAGTGTGCAAGGGGTAAATGAGAAGGGATCTGTCCATGAGGACTGAGTTGAGAGGGTGAAGCTTCCATAGAGTGTCATATTTTGAAAACCTAAAATGTTTGTGTTTCAGTGAGTGAGTGAGTGAGTGGATGAAAAAGATTTTAATACCCCTGCATTTTTTTCTCAGATGTCCAATTGAAATACCACTGCCTTACTCTCAGCTGCACTGTTTTTGGATCCCAGTTGAAGGCTATATATCTTACAAGGCTGTAGAATCTTAGAAGGGGGCGTGGCTGTGGGGGCGTGGCTGTGGCGGTCATGAAGGGGCTGGAGGGGAGGGGAGTGGGGGGGGCGATCTTCGCCTCCCTGTTCTCCAGTCTCCTGTACTTTTGCTAGATGGGCTTTTCAGCCTGCTTAGCAATGGCACTTCAGAATGGGAGGGAGGGATGCTGCAGGATGCCCAGGATAACTCATATCCTGGCCTCTCCAGTCTCCTCCCCTCCCTGCCCACCAGAACACCCCCTTTCCTCCTCCTCCAAGGTCACGTTTCCAACCTTGGAAAAGCAGCCAGTGGGTCCTTTCCAATCAGACTGCGAGGAGGAGGGGTCTTGGGTCAGATTTCGGACTCCCCCTTCCGAGGTTCGAGTGCTGTCTCTAACCTGGAGGGGTTTCCTGAGCCACTTTATGGTCCCTGGGATGCTCACCCAGGGGCCATAGGATTGCTCTCTTAGTGGCCTATTTCATAATACAGCCCCAGGTGCTTTACTTATAGGGAGGAATCTTCAATCCCTCTATCATTTTAAGCCGACTACATTCCTGTCCATTTTTGAGCTCTCGTGTTTTAAAATTAATTTGATGTCAGAGCTATTACAGGTAGAACTGGAACAAAATGTCTTCGTGCAGAGTGCTCCTGTTCAGGATTTTAGCCAGCCATGCCCTTTTCCAGGATACCTCATTCTGCCTCCTGCCCCAGTTTTCCAGTCCCCCGCAACCAGCCCTCAGCCAGGCTTTGTACCCACCTAGCATGCTCTGTGCACCTGGCGCTTCTTTGGGATTTCCACCCCCCTTAAGTCCCCCCCACAGAATATTTTTGTGCTCCTGCTCACCTTGGGTTTCCCCCCAGCCTGCTGATACCTAGCTGTTGTGCCTGGATGGTGCCTTTTGGGCTACATAGGACCGGCACTAGGAGAACTGAGTTCGCTATTCGTATGACAGGTCAACAAGAATCCCTGATCAGGGTGAACATGGGCAGAGCCCGCCAAGAGGAATCCCCCTCAGGCTGCACAGCGCCTTCCTACCTTGTACTCCTGGGAAGCCTCCTCCACAGGAACCACCTTGTGATTTTCGTGTTCCTTGGCTCTGTCACACACCACGCAGATGGGGGTTTCCTCGTCTTTACAGAAGAGTTTCAGGGGCTCCTGATGCTTTTCACAGACTGAAGACCCTCGAAGACTGAACCACTCCGCTATTTCTACAAGATTTGCCAGCTGCCGGTTTGCAATGAGGTTCCTTTGCTGGAAGGGTTGTCTGCACTGAAGGCAGGAAGCATCTCCCCTTGTCAGCTTGGGACACCGGGTCAAGCAGGCTCGGCAAGAATTGTGCCCACACTCTATAATGGTCACTGCATCCTTGAAATAATCCAGGCAGATGGGACAAGTAGCTTCGTTATAGAGAGCCTGGATGGGGTTCTCAGCGGCAGCCATGGTTGCCTCCCACTGAAGACATAGTAGTACCCTTAGCTTCTCTTTCTGTTTTCAGTCAGAGATATGGGTGTTTCCCTTCCTGGAAACGACTCAGAATTTCTGCTGAGGTGAAATCAACAGCATTTTAAATGTGGGGTGACAAAAACAACCCTTTGTTACTTTTTTTTTAGAAAGCAAGAATGGGCATAGTAGGTTCCTCATTTAAAGAACCCATTTTAGAAGATAGCTGGATTAAAGCCAGTTTTGATTAGCCTGTTCAAGCCTGAAACTACTTTCAAAGTAAATGAACGACCCAGAACTCCTGCTTCCAAGCAGCCTCCAAATATTCTGCCACTTCTAGCAGACAGCCTCAATGTGCAGAGGAAAAATCCCAAACGGCCTCCACTCCATGACAACTCCAGTGCACATCCCCATTGGGACGTTATGACCACACTCACAAAAATCGTTAAAGCTGCAATGCTGTACACACTTAGCTGGGAGTAAGGTGTCCTACTGAACTCAAAGAGATTTACTTCTGTGTAGTCATGTATAGAATTACACTGCAAGATAACCAAAATGTGCCCAAAATGTAAAAGCATGAATTCAGACAGATCTTTTAAATGAACTTTAAAGCTTCTGTGTACATCCAATTCCTGCAAAGTTCTGCACAGAACCTGAGGACGGGGACAGGATTCTTAGAGGTGAGGCCTTCTGCATGTCCCTTTGTGACCTCTACTTCTGATATAGATCCAGATTGTCCCCTAAACTCTAGAGCATCTAGTCAGTTGGCACTGTGCTGGGCAACCTAAGTAGTTTTATCCAGCCTTATTTCACTACTTAGTCCTCCAAAATGCCAACAAAACCTTAATCTCTTTTCTCAAATAAGCTGACTGGTTCCAACCACCTAGGGCTTTTGAGCTGAAATCTAGTCATTAAGAAGGTAGGTCCAGCCACAAGATAATTTTCTGATTTGCTCACTAGACCACTGACATCAGAAATGGGGGCACTATATTACTGGACAGACCATCAGTCTTTGCTTTGTTGTTGCTGTTTTATTCGTTCAGTCACTTCCGACTCGTGACTTCATGGACCAGCCCACACCAGAGCTTCCGGTTGGCTGTCGCCACCCCCAGCTCCCCCAAGGCCGAGTCCGTCATCTCCAGAATATCATCCATCCATCTTGCCCTTGGTCAGCTCCTCTTCCTCTTTTTTTTTTACTGGGGATTCTGAGTGAATCCCCAGTAAAAAAAAATACTGTTATTTAAATACTGTTAGTCCTTCTACAGCTTTCCTATGTACCATCTAACTGGAAGGCAGATGTGTGCTCTGTCTGTGTCTCTGTCTGAACATCCTCTCTGGAATAAACTCAGCATAGGCTTTGGAACCCAAGCCTCTACTCAGTTAGGCAATTACTCAGTTATGTAATGTGATTAAGAACATTTTTTGTGGAAAGAAAAAAAAAGACAGGAGAAGTGGTGAGAAAACACGGGTGGGTTAGAAGTAGGAGATGACAACATCTGGACACCCAGTAAAATTCCATGAAGAAGGCAGGGTGATTCCACAATAACAGCCTAGTCTGGAAGCACCCTTGAAGTAGGACTACCAGTTTGTCATGCTAGACCTCTGGTTCACGTGCCCCCTGCAGCAGAACATTGTGTAAAGAAATCACGGAATGATGAGCACTATGCACATGGCTCCAGCTTGTTCCCTGCGTAACAACCCCCACCTCCGAAAGATGGAAGTGAGGAGGGCACACGATTTCCCCTCCCCACCTTATTTTGGGATTATGTTCCTACCAGATTGCCCCAATATCTAGCTTACACAGAAGCATGATTTTGACTACTGAGAAAACAGTCGTTATCTAGTACACAGAGACCTGGTTTGGATGACACAATAGCCCATCATGGGTTAATTAATCCTTGCGGCACCATGTCATGTACCGTCCACCATTATGAATATGCAAGCCCCAGTCAGTGTGGTTGCTGTGGCTTGTGGTGTCATGCAAACCTAGTGGGGATGGGAGGGGTTATTTTAGGGTTAAACAACTCCAGCAGAACCCATGGTTTGTTTTAGGGTTGTGTGAGGGTTGTTTAACCCTCAAATAACCCTTGCCAGCTGCGTTTCCATGACACGGCAAGCCATGGCAACCCCTGGCTGGGGCTTGCATATCTGTAACGGTGGCCAGCGGACACCGCAGCTCTTTGCAGGTAAATTAATCCACAATGGGCTCTGTCATCGTGCAGCTGGCCCAGGGCGTTGGATTTGGACTAGAGAGGCCTGGGTTCAGATCCATGGTCAGCCATGGAGAAAAGGTGAGATACAAATGTAATATGTATATAAGAAAGATGCCTATGTGGAAACAAGAGACTGGAATGTTTTTGAGCTTGAAGCGCAGCACAAGTGCAACGGGAAGAAAGAATACTTCAATGAAAGCATTCATCTCAACAATGTTCATATACACTATACAAAATAAATCAGTTCTCCATAAACAACAACCAGCAGCTGAAAGGGCACATTGGCATGGATCCCAAGTTCCCTCCCTTGAATGGAATGGCTCCTTCCATCTATGGAAAGGCTTGCATTTCAGAAGGAGATCCTGCTGGTAGCGGGAGGGAAGCAACTTTGGCCGATTCCCCTTCCTGCTGCAGCTCTACCCCCATTTTCAGGGGTACCTCAAACCTCTGGAGCAGATTATCATGGGGCATGAAGGGAAGGGGGAATCAGTGAAAGTAAATCCCCTGCCACTCAAGGGACTCTGCCCTTCCTGACAGTGGCAGGGAACTCAGGATCCAGCCCTGTGTCTTAACTGTACAGGGTACATGGGGCAGCCATTTATAAAAATAAAAAGATCCCTAGACAAAAATTGCTTGAAAACATTCTCTGCTCTTTATCTAATGAACTGCCCCTTAAATCAAATTTGTATTTTGTTGGCTGATAATAATGTATATATTACTGCTCTGGTCGCAAAATTTGCCCTGGCTGCAAGGAAGTTAAGAGCTAGGCACCAAAACCACCCATAATGCATCCCAGCGTGGGGCCCATATACATTTTGTTCTCCTTTATATGTTGGCCTAGTATCCCCTTGGGGAGCTTTTCAGCAATGTCAATGTGATCTTGCATTTTTATACTCCTCTTACTCTTATTTCTATTCACCATTTTTACTGTATTTTATCTTACTATTTTAACAGTATTACATTTTAGCTTATTGTCCTATTTGTATTTTATTATATTTTAAATATATCAAATTGCGATGGCTTATTGCTTTTAGCAATAAAGATAATTAAAAAACAAACAAAAAAACAGGGCTGATGAAAGACTGTGCATTTATTTGGTGGGGTTCAACACTGCTGTCCAATAATTATTTCCAAGGCAATTCACCCTGAACAAAACGATGGTACCATAAACATTTATCACTTCCCAATCATAATCGAATTCGGTGCTTGGTTTGAAAGCGGTTCTGCACTGCTGTACTATGGAACATCTAGTTATTCCACTGAAACATGTCCTGTTTGTGGGTGAACCACCTGCAGCAGAAGCAGCCAACCTCCCATCTCTGGCTGTGTCTTCATCTCCCCCTTCCAAGATGTTGCCTTTTCCTATGTTGCCCATTTGTCCAGCTTCCCCCAGCACGGCACCCTCTAGACATTTCAACTGGAGATCAGCCCCAGCCAGCATGGCCAATGGTCACGAATGCTGGGAGATGTGCTCTCCAGACAGTTTAGCGCGCGAGGCTCTGGAAGGATGTTCTACATGGGATACCTTGTGGAGTTCTAAATCCCCCTCATTCTCCTCTCCTCCCTGGTCCGCTCTTGCCTTTCCAGTGTTCGTTTTGATCCCCCAGCTGCTTATTCTGCAGTCATACTTATTTACTGAAAGCATTTTTATCCAGCTCCTCAGCCAAAAGGGCTCCCAGAGCCGCTTACAAATGATCAGTTAAAGAAGAGGCCCCCTGCCCGCAGGTTTACGATCTAAAAAGACACAACAGCACACAAGGAAAAAGGGATGGGTAGGGAAGAGGTGGCACACAACGCAGGAGTGGTTTTCTGGGACAGTTGCCACCATTTCTCTAAACTGACAGGTGCCTCAGAACCCTCTGATAAGATGGGTTGCGTGAACCGGATGGCTTGCGTCTGAACACAGTCACTCGCTCTTCAAAATGCTACACAATGCTAGGAGCACAGGGACAGAAGATGCTGCCGAATACCGAGTCAGACCCTTGGTCCATCTAGCCCAGTGCTGTCTACACTGACTGGCAGCAGCTCTCCAGGGTTTCGGGCAGGAATATTTCCTGCTCCACCTGGAGAAGCCAGGGATTCAACCTGGGGCCTTCTGCAAGCAGAGCAGGGGCTCCACTGCTGAGTCACGGCCCCTCCATGCAAACAAGAATGTTTCATGGCATCCACAGTTGCATGCTGCAAAACCCTCTTCAGAACAGACACACGAAAAGCACCCAGGCTCTGAATCTTCGCACTTCTGAAAGCTCTCTCCGGACAGTCAAGAAATGCCCCCCCCCCCCCCGGCCGGCAGCTGGCAGCCTTCCCCATCTCCTCTCTCTCCTTGCCTTACCCAGCTAATCTCTCCCAGTGAATGGGCACAGCAGGACCAGGGGAGATTAGCTGAACAAGCGAGCGAGCGGATAAACCCCATTCTAATGTCTTAAGAGAGCGAGACCCAGAGCCCATTTCTCTTCAGCCTTGACCACAGTGTAGCATTTCCGGCAATTGTCACTGTACAATTTTTTCTGAGCAAGTCACATTTGCTTTTTCGATCAGCGGGACAAATCAGCGACTTCAAGAGCATTCGCACATGTCAGCGTAATGCAATAGCCCGCTATCATACAAATGAATTCACAGGGCAAGGATAGGCAACACCCCCCCCGGGGGGGGAGTTTTGCAGCCCCCACCAGGTCCCCTGCCTCCATAATACGGCCCCCACCACTGTCGTCAGATGCTCAGAGATTCTCCTGGGAAACAGCGTGCATGGGGAGCACTTGCCTTGATTCCCAGCAGAATTGGAGACCCTGCCCCCAGACAGCTCCCCGCACACCTTGTTTCCCAGCAGAACCACTGAGAATGCAGCCGTGCAGCCACTTCTGGTTGCTGCGCAGCCACTTCTGGCTGTGATGGTGGCTGTGAAGGAGTAGCGTGCTCCCAGAGGGGTCCAATAACCCCCCCCAACCCTCTCAGGTTGCCCCCCACTGTTCTAGGGGGTGGGCAGAGTTGCTTGGTAGAGATAACTTTGACTTCCAGGGGGCCTATTGAGGCTCCAGCCACTGCACCACACCACCGCTCTATCTATCTATCTATCCATCCATCCAATTAATTAATCGCCCATCTGGCTGGGCACCCAGCCACAAGACACAAATATACAAAGCCACAGCATTAAGAAGGCACGTGAAATAACTAAACAAGCGTACACACCTTAGCACAACAGGTCTAAATGAGAGATGTAGCTAATTAGGCCCCAGCCTCCTTAGTGCCAGCCCTAAGGCACATAAAGCACTGTTAGGAAAGCTCCTGAGTGTGCACAGAGTCCATTTTCACACCTGCAATAGGGGATAGCAGCTTTCCAGGGGCAGAGAGTGGATTCTGGGCAGCATGTTTCAAAATATTCCTGAAAGCTGCCAATAGCACATTTTTGGCAACAGGGTCAAAGGCAAGGAGCAAAAAGCAGGAAGCCTGCCTGTGAATTGTGGGGAGAGCAAGGCGGCAAGTACACTGAAGCTCCTTTCTGCTTGCTGGCTTAATCCTGGTGGGGAGGAGAGCAATCCTCATCTTAGGGCATTTTAGTTAAAAAGTTTTAGTTAGGGCGGAGAAAAGGTGCCCCCCCCCCTACACACAGCGCATGTTTAGATGTCAAGAAGCCTGAACCAGCGAAGTCTGACATTTTAAATCTCCCATGTAGAGGCTGGAAGAGCAGCACCGATTTGGTGCAACCCTTCCATTCATGTCCAACATCCCCTTTTGATACACAAGGCTATCTGACAGGAGAGGATTAGCCACACCAGTTTTCACCTCACCAAAGTAAACTCTGCTGCTGACTGCCTTTCGGCACCACCTGTGTATGCGAACCTCTGTCCATTGGTCAACTAGTTTGCCACAGTCACCCCAATTAGACAGCATCAACCATGGCAAAATGCCTATTATGAGTTGTCCGTCTCTGACCAGCAGGGACCCTGACATAAGTCTATTTGCTGTGGTAGATTAGGTAGAGAGCCAGTGTAGTGTAGTGGTGAGAGTGACGGACTGGGAGTCGGGAGATCCGGGTTCTAGTCCCCACTTGGCCATGGAAGCTCACTGGGTGACTTTGGGCCAGCCACAGACTCTCAGCCCAACCCACCTCACAGGGTTGTTGTTGTGAGGATACAACAGAGAGGAGGAGGATAATGTAAGCCGCCTTGGGTTCCTTGCAAGAGGAAAAAAGGCAGGATATAAATGCAATGATAGATAATAGATAGATAGATAGATAGATAGATAGATAGATAGATAGATAGATAATAGATTAATAGATAGATAGATGATAGATAATAGATTAATAGACAGATAGATGATAGATAGATTACTCAGCATAGATGTAGACAGACCAGGATGGGTTTTACTTTCCTTGTAGTATTGTGCATACTCGCTGCTTTCTTCCACGACCCTATTTTTATTTACATGGAGAAGTGCTTATACGCGCATGCACCATCCAGTCCCTGTTTTGGACTAAATGAAGTTTCCAGAACATCTTAAAAGGCGGCCTCATATGCAATGCACTGCAGTGATCCAACCAAGAGGTTTCCGGAGCATGGATAACCGTATCAAGGCTGTCGGTGTCTGTATAGGGTTGTAATTTGGGATATCAGCCTAAGCCGACAAAAAGCACTTCTGGCCACCAAACATACAATGATTACAGCTTCTTTCCGAACTATTTGCAGTAGGAAGAGGGAACTCTGGAAAAGGAGGGGAAAAAGCAGACTCCTGTTTAGTTAGTTCTGGTGACTGTGAAAGGAAGGATGCCTAGGGGCTTTAAAAAGTGCTCGGCTAATTATTTGGGTTTTATATCCGTTATCCTGGTTCGGAGAGAAATACCATTAGCATCTGTGAAGCACATTTGGTTGCCTTATGGGGAGAGACTGAGCCGGGCTTCTTTGTGAAGCCAAAAGAAAGGTTGCAGAGTCTCTCCAGCAAATGAGGCTGGGGAGTACACAAACAGAAGCGTCCCTCTGTCAGCGTCGAAAAAGGCCAGCCGGCCACCAGCAAAGTTCAGAGACACCCGGATCTTCTTGAGCTCCCCACTCAAGGACAGAGGAGGGCGAAAATGGGAGTAGAGACCCCAGTACCCCTCTGCCCACTTCCCCACAGCCCAGATGCCTCCGTCAGGGCTGAAGTTGACATAGTCCTTCCTCTGCACAGACTTCCGGGCAACCCCCACAGCCCATTCTCCCTCACTTCCTACAGAGATGTCCCAGAAATGCCGGCCTGCTGTGAACCCCTCACGTCCCAGCACAAAGGTACGTTGGTCGAATCGCTTGGGATTGTCGGGCAGATGCTGAACTTGATCTCCTTCTTGCACACTTTTATGATCCTTGGACAGGAAGAGCCTGGGATTCGCTGTGCCTGGATCCAGAATAACATTTGCTGTTTGGGGTAGAGAGATGAGGAAAGAGAAGATAAACAGATTCAGTCAGGAGGCCAACTTGGTCCCAGAGCCTGAAGCAGGGGTGCAGATCATCCAGCCCAGGGGACAAGTCCAGCTTACCAGGGTTCCTCAGGTGACCCCACCCCCTGCTCCCCAACCACCTATCATCTGGTGGTTTCCTGATCTTTGAGGATTTCCACCCCATTCTAAAAGGTTGAAATACCTCTCCCAAGGCTTGGTGACGGGCAGCAAGAGCTTTAAGCCACAATATGCGGATATCTTTGGCCCCGCCCACCACTGGAATGCAGCCCCCAAGAGGTTTTCCAAAATGGAATTTCTCAGGCTGAAAGAGGTTCAACACTCATGTCCTAAACGCTCAGAATTCCTAATCGGGTGGAGGCACGCCTATGCGCATAACTTGCACATGTGGACACAGGTTGCAGAGAAGTAATAAATCATTGTGGACAGCTGGAGACAGAACTCATTGCCTCCATCCATAGGGATGTCCAGACTGTGTAAAATCCGCTCTGTGTTTTACGGATTGTCAGGTGCCTTTTGTTCCATCATCCATCCACAGATGGATGTGAATACTTTTTTTCGTCATGTGGAAAAATTCGCAAATAATTACATAAGAGGTTTTGTAACAATTTACATAATTTACCTTAGTACTTAACATTGAGCATATTGTCCCCTATTCCATTCAACTTTTCCTCAGCTGAAATATGCATTTTTTCCTACCAATAAATATGCATATATTTTGAGAAAGTAAAAAAATCATCCAAAAGTCCACGGACTCCGTGTGGCCTGAGGGGCGTTGCTCTGCAGCAGATTCCACAGGTCAGATTCTTAGAAATCCAAGCTCATTTTAGTCCATCTCGAATTTCTCCAGCATCCCTATCCATCCATTGTACATGTGAAAAGCCTAGACACTAGTATAGACTTTCCCGTTACTTGTAATTCCTATTTATAGCTCCTAAATCTGCAGGACTGAGCTACTGAAGGCAAGGAGGATTCCTTTAACCTCAATGAAATACAGCCAACCAAATTTCTCACCCGTCCCCCTCCCTTCTGTCGATCTGGTCCTCAATGGGACATTTACCTTTCTGCAGTTGACATCCATACAACACAGCATCTGGGGATACGAAGAGGTAGAAAGTTTAAGCTCCACACCATTGTGCCCACAACAGACCACAGCATCTATTATTCCTCTTATTTCAAGCAAAGGATTAAGCAGAAGAAGAAACAGATCTGAAGTAAGGGGGAAATCCTCCTTGCAACTGTAATTCGTTTGTGAATAAGGTGTGCCCCGGTTGTGGCTTGGAGGGTGTGGGGGTGGCTTAGAGGCCAGGACTCTGGACTAGTGCATGAGTAGGAAGCCAAAGGAGGGAACCTACATTAAGGCCTTTAGAGACCCCCCCCCAACAGGCTGAGGATAGCCAATATAGGGGTCACAAGAGGCCTCCCATCGGGGTGCTCTCTGGGCCCAGAACCATTCAGCTCAACTCCAGAAAAGGAAACTTCTCAAGGATGAGAGGCGTAGCTAAAGGGAACTTCAGAGGGAGATTCAGGGGGGTCAGATCACTCCAAGATGCTTGCCAGTTCATTTAGAACTACAGTAAAAGCCAGCTGTGGTGCAGTGGTTAGAGTGTTTGACTGGGACTCAGGAGATCTGGGTTCTAGTCCCCACTCGGTTACGAAGCTCACTGGGTAATCTTGGGCCAGTCACTTGACTCTCAGTCTAACCTACCTCCCTGGGTGGTTGTGAGGATAAAACGGAGAGGAGGGTCACCTTGGGTTCCTCGCAAGAGGAAAAACAGTGGGATTTAAATGTAATAATACAATAAAAATTAATGGGAGTTCAAGTAGAATGTGTACATCAGTTTAGGAAGAATGTTGAGGAGCAGGGAGGGGAGACTCCAAGAGGACACTGGGACACCTATCAAGCAATGTCAAGGAAGCTATTGAAGGCAAGGAGGATTCCTTTAACACAGGAATAGGGAATGTCTGGCCCTCCAAATGTTGTTGGACTACGTCTCCCATCCTCCCTCCCCATTGGCTATTCTGGCTGGGGCTGATGGGAGTTGCTGTCCAACAACATCTGGAGGGCCACACATGCCCCACAACTGCATTAAACTATGGTCTAGCATAATTCTACCTTTCTATATTTTCTTTAATTGCATTAAACGTCAAAACAAAACCAAAATATATTTTACAATTAATTTTTAAAAATTGCCTAAAGTTGGTCAGTTATCCCAGGAGCCTTTCACCCATTGGCCAGAACACTGGAAGGCAGAAGGTTCACATCTTACTGAGCAATTGGGGAGAAATTTGCTTATGTTTTCTCACTTGCCACCATAAGTGAAAGGTCTTGAGACTTTAAAAAAAAAAAAAAATCTGAAAATTCAGGGATGACACCCATACAGAGGCCAAACCCCATATGCCCCCCGTATTAAGAGCCTGCCATACTCACATTTAGACCAATATAACCCACAGTATAAAACCCTTGCATCCACTCCTCATTACCTTTGAACTGCTTCATGATGCTCTCCAGGAAGAGATTTATATCAGAGGAGTCCCAGATCCTCCACTTCAGCTCAGGAGGAAAAGCCATGGGATTCTCAAACTGCTTCCTCTGCTCACCCCTGGAGGAAAGAAACAATATAAACTAACCACTATCTGTCCAATCCAGAATTTCCAAATGGAGGAATAGAAGAGAATGAGGGAAAAGGAAACAAGAAAAAGCTGAAAGACACAGGCAGGTCCAGAAAGACAGAGAGGGATAGCAGTGATTTGAGAAGAAGACAAACCCTCTCTATGGTTCCTATGACCACCTGGAATCTCAGGAACAACCCAGCAGCAACGTCACACCCCCTGGCGGCCACCAGGCTAATGAGGTATACAAGATAAAAGGTTTATCTTGGTGGCAGCAGTTTTATGGTTAAAGGTTTGTATAGTTGAGATGGTCTTGCGGCAGGGAGTTCCTTTTATATCCCACCCTTTCATAAAATCTCCAGCACATGAGGACAGTTACCAGCTACCATGGATGTCAATAGTAAGGCCAACTGAATTCAATGTAAGTCTATACCCATGGCCATAAATTCAAGCCACTGCTTCCACTGCATCCCGCATAATTGCCTGTCCTCCAGGCAGTAAATCTCACTGGAAGTGTTAGCATTGCAGATATTCTATCACATGTACAACTAGATCCTTACATGAGACGGAACATTCCATTAAACATATTTGTGAGTTTTTTCAAGTGAAATGTTATGGTTAGGATCATACGGGCTAAGTTACACATTACAATAAACGCTCCTTTTTAAAAAAAAGTGTGCTTAAACTGGCCACATTTTATTTTGAAAAAAAAAAGTAGCCACAGGACACCGATCCGGGTCTGGGCCCAACACAACTTCCCTGTTGAAAAATGGCTATTAGTCCTCACAGCAGCTTTGGAAAGCAGACAGATGGATTGCTTGTTTCTGAGCCTCAGCTTTAAGTTGACAACTGCCCTTGCTCATCTCTAAACATGTAGACTCCTGGGCAAAGTGCTCAATTAATTATGCCGCTATTTGTGATCAATCCACAGGTTTAACTGATTCATTGGTGCAATTCATTCATAAATATTACAGCCCTCCCTGAGAGAGATAAGAACAGAAGAAAACCTTGATGCCCAGATTTTAAAAACATAAGAAAGTCCAACACAGGCTAACAGGGGAAGTGCTTTCCTCTTGAAAATAAGATATATCTTGAGAAATGACTGTGGTATTCTAAACGAAATTGCATATCAGAGTTTTATAAAATGTGAAATATGTTCAACAGACACCCTATATGTTCATATGAATGATAAGAGGGACTGAATTTTGTTGTTGTTGTTCAGTCGTTCAGTTGTAAAAAGGTTTTGTAGGTGGGGTTGAGAAAGGGTCTGAAAGGGCTGAAATCATACTTTTGAGAATGCCCCTTTTTTGGTAATTACTAGAGAGTCTCAGCAATGTGAGAAGGAGGGGATGGAAGCAGTGATCATTCTCTGTGTGAACAGAAATGTGACACATTCAAAAGAGTATCTGTGATATGCTGGAGGATGTGGATTCCTAGGGGTACAAGCCAGTGACTGTCCAGCGTTGGACGTCACACGGAAGAGAAACAGGTTCTCAGGATACAAAAACATTTTATTGTAGGAAGCCCAATGCATTTCGGCCTTTTTCCTATTTTTAGGCCTTCCTCAGGGGGCTATAACATCAATGGTAATAAAAAAATGACGAACAGGACAACACACAAAATTAAAACATTTCTAAAATACAAATTGCCACAGGGGCTTATGCATGTATTGTTGTTGTTGTTCAGTCGTTCAGTCGTGTCCGACTCTTCATGACCCCATGGACCATAGCATGCCAGGCCTTCCTGTCCTGCGCACTCTCCCGGAGCGTGCTCAAGTTCATATTCATTGCATCGGTGATGCTGTCCAGCCATCTCATCCTCTGCCGCCCCCTTCTCCTTTTGCCTTCAGTCTTTCCCAGCATCAGGGTCTTTTCCAGAGTTTTCTCTTCGCATTAGGTGGCCAAAATATTTGAGCTTCAGCTTTTTAACATGTAAGTCCATACTTAGTAGAGGAAAAAAAGTCTGCAGAATTTTTTCGCAAAAGACTGTCTCCTGCGTCAATTTGCGGGCAACTGGAAAAGATGTTTCTCGAATCTCATCTTACATGATTTGGCTTTTTTTCTAGCTCTGTCAGGTGTTTCCATGTTGATGTCATCCAGCCAAGGTCTCAAAACTGAACTGTATTGTGGTAGTTAGTTATTCATGCATGCGTCCCCGTGGCAATTTGTATTTTAGTAATGCTTTAATTATGTGTGTTGTCCTATTTGTAATTTTTATTACCATTACTGTTACAGCCCCCTGAAGAAGGCCTAAAAATAAGAAGGCCAAAACACGTTGGGCTTCCTGCAATAACATTTTTTTGCATCCTGAGAACCTGTTTCTCTTCTTTGTGATGAACTTTGGATGCTCCCCTCCTTCTGTTTTTAACATCGGCAGCGCCCCTCTGTTCTCTCCCCAGGAGCCCAAGGGCCCTGCTCTTCAGATACGATCTAGAACCTTCCCACTATCAAGAAAGGAAACAGGTCAGAACCACTTACCTCTGCAAGGTGCTTCTAACATCCTAGAGGGAAAAAAGGAAGAAAAGAGAGAACTCAGTGCCTCCCATAAGCCACAATACAAAGGCCCTTCAAACCCTACAGCGTGATGCCCTCTGGCTTTCTGGCTTTCATCTGCCCAGCATATTACATTCAAGGACTGGAGGTAAAATAGTAAAATATGTTGCAGCAAGGGACATAAATCTTGATTTCATGGAGAAAACCTTCCTCGGTATTAGTTCCAGAGCAGCTTACACAATTAAAATATAACAATAAAGCTACAAGCTTGGGAATGGGTGGTGGCGAAGGGAGGTGCGTGCATGCCTGAGAGTGGGGGGAAGATGGATGGGGGGGTGCCATGCATTTGTGTGGGAAACGGAATGTTTGGGAGGTGATCCTATCTGTGTGAGAGAGAAGGTTGAAAGGAGGGGGGTGATCCTGAGAGCGAAATGGTATGCGTGTGTTTGTGCGTATGGGTGAGGGAGGTGAGTTTCCTGGAAGAGAAAATTTACTTTCTGTGAAATGGGTGTTTCCTTGTACCATGTCAGTGGAAAGGAATCATTTTGCTTGGAACCGACCCCTGCCTTGTATTCAGTTTCTTGGGCATGGTTCCTTCAACTTCATAAGTTTACTTACTACAAAACGGGTGTTTTGTGGCTGGCTGCACCCACCATGGCAGCCATTTTGTGACAGCACCCACAACACTCAAAATCCTAAAATCCCACAGGCACAAGAAGATTGGGGAGCCCTGGTGTAGTTAAACCAGGCACTCATAGGTTTGGAGCCAGACTTCTCATGAAGAGGAGGAGCCCGGGCTTTTCCTGTCACCATCTCACCTGCAACAGTTTAATTGCTGGCTGCTGACGCTTCTCCTCCATCTCCTGGATGATACTTTCAAGAGAGGAGAGTTCACCCAAGAGTTTGGCCAGGTGCTTATCTCTTTTCTTTGCAATCTCCTTCTCCACCTCTTCCATCTGAGTCAGGATACATTTTTCTTGCTCTTCCAGAAACCTGTGCAGTTGTCCGAACTCCGCCAGTGTCTTTTGCCTCTCTGCTTTTGTTTCCCACTGCAATAAGCAGACGAATAAAAGCAGGCCAACAAGAGGATTATGGTGAGTCCTTTCAGGCTCAAGAGGCAGATGATGAGAATTTTGTAGGAAGGGCATTTCTGACTTGTCATAAATATGGAATAAATACTCAGCAGGAAAAGAAGTTTCCTGAAGACTTAAAAAGGCCCAGCTTAACATAGCCTTTCGCGAACAATTTCTCTGGGAAATCAAGCCATTCCACATAAAAGACATTATGAGGAACAGGACTGCCTTGTTTGTTTTTTCCTCTTCTGTATTTTATATTTTTAAAATGTCCAAGTACGGGTTTGTGTACTTTTCCCACTCCCCAATAATAGCGGGCCACTTACAAGCAGGTCTTGGCTTTCCTTTTCTGCGTCAGCTTTATATTCTAGAATTTTCTTTCTTTCCAGCCTCAGAATCTCCAGGCAGTTACCAATCCGATCCTGAAGAGAAAACAGAAGTTCAGACACAGATAAGTGAGAACAGTCTGTGTCTGTGTGTGTGTGTGTGTGTGTGTGTGTGTGAAGCTGAACCATATGCTTACTCCCTATCTCTTCTTGCAGTGCCAGGGGAGGGGGGAATGACTCCCCAGTACCTTGCTTATTCCATTCTAGCCTTCTGTCTGCATAGGGGAAAGCCCATAGCTTAGTGGGTAGAGCACATGCTTTGTGTGGAGAAGGTCACAGATTCCATCCCCAGCTTTTTCAGGTAACACTGGAAAGACCCCAGCCAGAACCTCTGGACAGCTTCTGCCCATCAGTGCAGACAATATTGAGCTAAATGGACCAACAGTCTGATTCAGTATAAAGCAGCTTCCTACGTTCCTATTCTCTCACTGTCCTGTCAGCTTAACTAAATTAGGGTGCAATCCTATTCATGTTTAGACAGAAAACATCCTACAACTCCCAGAATTCCCCAGCCAGCATCTGGACTTTTTTTTTTTTTTTCCTAAACATGCATAGGATTGCACCCTTAACATGTCAAAAATCAACAGGGGGTTCCTAGTGAACTTATGAAGCGTAGAATGAAGAGGCATGGGTCTGAAAAAGTTCTTGGTCCTGTAAATATTTTCACATTCCCTGGGCATGTGTGTTTCATTTTTATTTTTTATTAAAGCATCCACAGTGGGCTCTCATTTGGATCCGTTCCTCCATACCATGGAGAAGGGGAGGGGAAAAAAATCTCTATTCACTTTTCCCATACAGTTAATGATTTTATAAACCCTCTCTCACACCCCCATCCCACAGCCTTTATATATATATATATATATATATTTCCCAAACTGAAAATCCTCAAATACTTGAGCCTTTCTTCATGGGTAAGGTACTCAGCAAAATCGCTTGAGATTTTTTTTTTACCTATTACCTTTTTGTTTTGTACCTTTCCCAAGTATTAAATGAGCTGGTTAGAGTTTGACCTGGGATAGCGATGGAGTCCAAACTTGAAAATAATGGGCTCAATGTTCAGATTTACTCAGCTCGCAATACTTGTGGTATATTCCAAGGTGAGCTCCATTGCCACTGATTATGGCCTTCTGCTCATAACTTAAATCAAGACAATTTTGAGGAAGGTTTGTAAGGGAACAATCCTATGCATGAGTGGGGCATGCTGGGAGTTGTAGAACTTTTTTGTCTAAACATGCATAGGACTGCACCCTAAATTACTTTTAAATTACACAAGAGCACACGCGTGTTTCCGTAGGTCAAAGAGTTTAAAGAAAAATAATACAAAGGAACGTTTAAAAGGTTCCTGACCAAATGAAACCAAGAGTTGTTTTTTTTTTATCAATTGTTTTGTAGCTGTCGCTCAGATGTTTTGCAGTGAGACATTTTCAGTTTGAGATAAAAGGAGATGGTTCATGTCCAGTTTGAGAGACAATGCTGCCTCACTGCAATTCTATACATGTCTACTCAGAAGTAAGTCCAATTGCATTCAGCGGGTCTTACTACTCATAATCTGGGTTTAAGATTCTAAATCCTGGTTTGTTATCAGGCTGTTTTTGCAGGTAAATAAAGGTGATTCCAAACAAGGTATTTATCACACGCCATTGCCCTGCTTCAGTCACAGAATTTTACAGGGGTCCAGACAACGTTGTTCTTCATTTGTAACCCTGCCATTTTTTCCTACTGCTTCTTCAGTTGTTTTTCTTCCCACAGAAAGCCTTTAAGGAGGAAAAGATGGACTGAAAAGACGGACTTTAGACCCTGGACTTGATGGTCTTATGGCGGGTTGCCCTCTTTAAATGGTAATACTTCTCTTACTTCAAGATGCAGTAAGCTAGCCCTCCTGCATTTGTGGGCCCTCCTGCATTTGTGGGCCCTCCTGTTCATGCTGCTTTGTGGGGCCCTGGACGCCTGCCCCAAAGTCCTACCCTAATGGCACCCCTGGAGATGGAACAGCTGCACGATGTCTTTTGACTGGTAGCGCTAGTAGCTGTCTTCTGAGAGCACTGTGTAAGACCCAAAGCAGACAAAGACATGGCTAGCAACTACAGTTTTTTTCCTGTTTTACCCTACAGTAAGCACAACGCTCCTGATCTAGATCAGTATCCCAGCATGGAGGGGGGTGGGTGGGCTTTAACCCTTTCCACTGAAGCAAATGAATCACCACTTGGCAATATAAATTGCAGGTGTGTGCAGCCTGATCCAGACTGGGACCACAGCATGGGGGGGGGGTTAAAGCCCTGTAACCCCCACACTAGGGTCCTGATCCAGACTGGACGCCCTGCACTTACTGCAGAGTAAACCAGAAAAAAGTAACATCTGCTTTGGCTGCAAGATTTTCTTATAGGAGGAGTGACTCTACAAGGCCCCATCCAAAGATAACCCAAAGCTATACCCTCTCCCCATCAAGATATACAGTATTTTCTTACCTTGTACTCTTGAGAAGCCTCCTCTATCGGAATCACCTCGTGAGATTTGTGCATCTTGGATCTGTCACAGACCACACAGATGAGGGCGTGATCGTCTTGACAGAAGAGTTTTAGGGGCTCCTGGTGCTTCCCACAGACTCCCTGCTTTGCCTGCTGAAGACGGAGCGTCTTGGCTATTTCCACAACGTTTGCCAGCTGCCAGTTCACCCTGAAGCTACTTTGCGTCAGCATTTCTCTACAGCAAGGGCAGGAAACCTCTGTGTCAGACTGCCCCCAGCCCTGGATCAGGCAAGTTCGGCAGAAATTGTGCCCACACTCTGTGATGGTCACAGGATCCTTGAAATACTCCAGGCAGATGGGACAAGTCACTTCATCACAGAGATCTTGGACGGGACCCCCAGTAGCAGCCATGGCTACCTCACCGGTAAGACTCAGCAGTGGAATTAGTTTCACTTTTCAATCCATGACTGGCTGTTGCCCTTCCTGTCAATGAGGCCTTGCCCTAAAAGGGAGAGTAAAATATTATTACATAAATTAAACAATTAAAATATAGACCGAAACACCACCAGCAAAATAAAAATAGACCAAAACATGACCAGCAAAATAAAAAGACCGAAACACCACCAGCAAGATAAAAATAGACCAAAACATGACCAGCAAAATAAAAATAGACCGAAACACCACCAGCAAGATAAAAATAGACCGAAAACACCGACGCCAAACTAAATAGACCAAAACACTGAAAAACAGAGCAAAACCACCTCTCTCCCCAAAAGATAGACAGACAGAAGGATTTAACACAGCAGAGAAAAAAGGTAGTGAAAATGAAAATGCCTGGGGAAAATAAGGCACAACTGTCTCTTTATTATAAAAAGAGTGAGCACCAGGCAATCCTCCCTGGGGACAGCATTCCACAGACTGGGTGCTGCAACCAAATACATCCTCTCCCCAGTCACCTGACTTGAGAGGGAGGACACACCCAGTGCAGAGGGCAGAGCCCATGGGGCAAACATATGCTATGCCAGAGAAGGCAGCCCTCCAAGGACAAGCTATGTAGGGTTTTAAAAATAAGCACCAGCGTGCGCGTGTACATAACGAAGTCAATTGCGAGATACGTGGCAAGCGATGCGGAAGCCCAGAGCGGGGAAAGGGGGTGGCTAACAACGTCACCCTCCCCGGTTCTCTCTCCCCGACGCCCGGCATGCCAGGCAAATGAAGCGGCCTGCAGTCTTAACGCCGCTTACGTGGCAACAAATCCCGCGCCGAATGCACCGCGGCTTCCCTCCGAGTAAACGCGCAGAGCATCAGCGTGCGCGCCAGCGCCAGCGCTGCACCTCCAGCCCCGGCAACGACGCTCAGGGCGGATCGCAGCAAAGCGGCTCCTCCGAGTCAAGCGCCCAGATCCGCAGCCGAGGCTGCCCGGAAGAGGGAGGCGGCGGACCCAGCCCGCTGCAGCCGGGGCGCCGCCGCGGCCTCGCCTCCTCCTACGCGGCCCTGCGGACAAACCCGCCGCCGCCGCCCGCTGGGCGAGGAAGGATGAAGTGAGGGCGGGGCCACGAACCGTGCGCCAGAGCCAATCAGCAGCTACCGAACGCCACGCGGCCGCCAATCAGCCGCACTCGGAGCGCCCCCGGGTCGGGCGCCCCTCCCCTCACCGCGACTTCGGGCGCAGCCGATCAGGGCCGTAGAGTTAGAGAGAGAAGCGCCGCTTCAGCCAGGCCGGATTTCCGGTGCCGTTCTGACAGCGCCGCTTGCGGGGCTGGAGCCCAAGCGGTCCGTCTAGAATAGAAGGGAGCTTGGGGCGGCGGTGGCAGCAGCGGAGGCCGGTGGCTCGATGTCGGGGCGGCTGTGCAGCCGCTCCGCGCTTCAGCCCGCGCCCCAAAGGAACTGTCCGCGGTGCTGAACCCGACCCTCCCCCGAATGGGCTCAGCG
This sequence comes from Heloderma charlesbogerti, assembly GCA_026122225.1. NCBI lineage: Eukaryota > Metazoa > Chordata > Lepidosauria > Squamata > Helodermatidae > Heloderma > Heloderma charlesbogerti. The sequence continues at coordinate 233,557 of JANEZZ010003233.1, forward strand.
CCGTGGACGGCGCCTGCAGACTTCGGACTGGTTCGCGCTGAAACCCAGAGCGGATTCACAGCCCCGCTGGCATCAGGGCTGCCCGCGTCCAACTGGGTTTTTTCCCCCCTTCGCTGCTGCAGCCGGAGACGCAAATCACGCTGCCTGGGGATCCCTCGTTAGAGAGGCCGGAGACAAGCAAGCATTAGGCCACCGCGCTTCATGGTTGTTGGGATGGAGACGGAAATGGTTGTTTTTGAAGCTGTGGTTTCTTTCCCATATGCGGCAACCCTGTACCCCGGGGCACGAGTCTCCATAACTCCTTAGTAATGCATTTCTTCCCAATTCCTTGATCTCAGTTAAATCATTTTCTTCCCAAATGGTATTACCGAGAGCACTTTTATTTCTAATTTGTTCATTACTTTCAAACATGTGCTGTCATTTAAAAGCGCAATCCTATGCGTGTTTGGAAAGGAAAGGTTCCCCTTGTGCAAGCACGGAGTCATTACTGACCCGTAGAGGGATGCTGCTTTCGCTGGCATTTTCCTGGCAGACTATATAGTGGGGTGGTTTGCCATTGCCTTCCCCAGTCGTGACTACCTTTCCCCCAGCAAGCTGGGTACTCATTTTACTGACCTTGGAAGGATGGAGGGCTGTCGACCTGAGCCAGCTACCCGAGACCCGGCTTCCGCTGGGATGGAACTCAGGTCATGGGGAGAGTTTCGGTTGCATTACTGCCACCTACCATTCTGCGTTGTAAAGTCCCACTGTGTTCAATTGGGTTTATGTTCTAGTAAAGCGTGGTTAGGATTGTAGCATAAAACAAGTAAAGAGTCTGGCTTCCCTTCCTTCCTTCCTGTTTTCACATTTTTAAATAATTTTTTGGCCATAAAATTTCTATTGACCCATCTGAGGACGAGGGAGAGGGCCTTCTCTGTGGTGGCCCCCACTCTGTGGAACTCCCTCCCTAGGGAACTCCGCCATGCCCCTCTTTAATGAGCTTCCGCCACGCATTAAAAACGTGGTTGTTCACGCAGGCATTTGGGGTGGGTTAGGGTATTTTTAGAACAATGATGTTTTTAATGTAAAATTTTGTTTTAAACTGTTTCTATTATTGTACATCGCCCAGAGTGGCTGGGTGACCAGCCAGATGGGCGATTAATAAATGTAATAAATAAATAAATACATCTGTGTGGCTCCAGCACCTTCCCTCTCACTTTTCCAGCTGTTAGAAAAATAAAAGGGGCACATAATTTCCCTACCAGAGCCTGTTCTGGAGATGGGATAGTGTTACTACTATCACATTCCCCTGCAAATTCCAGATCAGTAACATTTTAAGTACTGAGAGCCTGTAGTGCACAAAGTGCTAGTCCGGGAGGTTAAGCCTGCTGTTAAATCCATGCTCAGCCCAGGAAGCTCATTGGGTGGCCTCAGTGATGCGGGATGGAAAAAATCACAAAACCGATTTTTTTCCAGAAAATTTTCCAGTGCTTTATTTTTCTACAGAAATATTTTTGTTTCATATGTTGATTCGTAAAAAATGAATGTATACCAAATACAATATTAGGCAAGTGTGGCAGTTTCAAAGTTGTAATTTCTGTTTTTCAGGTGATTATCCCTACCAAGTATGTGAGAGAATTCATATATGTCACTAAAATACATACACATCTCGGAGTGAAATGGACCTAATAAATAGCGCCAGCAAAATTGAAGGTGCCCCAACAGCCTTAATGGAAGCTAAACTGTGTTGAAACAGATGCGTGGCTGTCAGCATATCACGCACATCCCCCCCCCAAAATATGTCCATATACAAAACAGGAAAGAGTTTCTCTTTTAAAAATTAGGGTGCAATCCTATGGCCGCTAGACAGCAGCTAAACAGCCATTGAATTGGTCAGTTTCTGGGAACCGATCTCACAGCCTGTGCTCTGAGGTCACTTCCCAAAGAACCACCTCTCCACCCCCTTCCCTGCCACCCTATAGATGGTGCGGATTGTCCCCGGGCTCTGGGCTCAGAAGAGCAGCACAGAACAGGGCATAAGGGGGCCGGAAGTGCGGAAGTGCCGGCATGACACTTCCCATGTCTCTGACGTCTAGCCGTGAAAGCAGGCTGGCTGGAGCGCAGAGGACAGGATCCCCTCCACACTTCTCCCGCCGTGCATTGGCTAGGTGGTTGCCTCTGAGTTCAGAGGTGGCCACCTATCCACATAGGATTGCTCCCTCCATGAATCCTACGGGGAAGGGAGATGTAAAGTTGGGAGTAACAATGGACGAAGGCTCATGCACCGCAACGGAGAGAACAGCTCTAATAGTGCCCAATAATAGTCTTCAAAAACATGTAGCACATGGTCTTCGATGTCTACTGTATATACTAATGCCCAGAGTATGGGAAATAAACAGAATGAACTTGAACTCTTAATACAGAAGGAAAATTATGACTTGATAGGTGTAACTGAGACTTGGTGGGATGACTCTCATGACTGGATATAACTTGTTCAAAAAGAAAAGGAGGAACAGAAAGGGAGGTGGGGTTGCATTGTAGGTTAAAAATACATATCTCTGCACAGAAATACAGGAGGATGAGCTTGGTAGCCCCATCGAGAGCAACTGGGTTAAAATAAATGGAGCAAAGAATAAAAGGAACATGGTGGTCAGAGTCTACTACCATCCACCCAATCAAGGAGAAGACGGGGATGAAACTTTTGAAAAGCAAATAGCCAATGTTTCAAGGAAGCATGATGTAGTAGTAATGGGGGACTTCAATTTTCCTGATATTTGTTGGGAGACAAATTCTGCAAAACATGGCCCCTCCAGGAAATTCCTGATTTGTGTGGCAGATAACTTCCTCCTACAGAAAGTAGAGGAAGAAACTAGAGGATTGGCTATCCTTGACTTGATTCTAACCAACAGAGATGACTTAGTGGGTAAAGTAGCAGTTACAAGAACCCTGGGGGAAAGCGACCATGTTATACTTGAGTTCATGGTTCTAAAGGAAGCAAAAACCGAGTGTAGCCAAACGCATACCCTGGATTTAGGAAAGCTGATTTTAATAAACTCAGAACAATGATCAGTAAGGTCCCATGGCAAGTGACTCTAACAAGAAAAGGAGTCCAAAATGGGTGGGAGCTTTTAAAAAAGGAAATTCTCAAGGCACAATTACAAACAATTCCAGCAAGAAGAAAAGGTGGAAAACAACAGAAGAGGCCAATGTGGCTTCACAAAAAGCTTAGAGATGACCTGAAAACAAAAAAGGACACATATAGGAACGGGAAGGAAGGCCAAGCAACAAAGGAAAAGTATAGGCAGGTAGCACAGAATTGCAGGGATGGTGTCAGGAAGGCTAAAGCTGAGAACGAGCTGAGGTTAGCGAGGGATGCTAAAAGCAAGAAAAAGGCTTTCTTCAGCTACATGCATAGTAAAAGACAGAGGAAAGAAATGGTGGTTCAGCTATTAAATAAGGATGGAAAAATGATAACAGATGACAAAGAAAAGGCAGAAGTGCTCAATTCCTACTTTGGCTCAGTCTTCTCCCAAAAGAGGGTCTATTAGCCCCCTGGCAAAGGCGAAGTACAGGCTGAAGGGGCAGGATTGCAGCTTGAGATCGACAGGCATATGGTCAAGGAACACCTAATGACTTTGAATGAGTTCAAATCTCCAGGGCCAGATGAACTGCATCTTCATCTTCAACATTTGTATTAATGACTTGGAGGAGGAGGTGCAGGGAATGCTGATCAAACTTGCAGATGACACAAAATTGGGCGGGATAGCTAATACTTTGGGAGACAGAAACAAAATTCAAAGTGATCTGGATAAGCTGGAGTGCTGGGCAGAAAACAACAGAATGACATTTAATAGGGACAAATGCCAAGTTCTGCACCTAGGAAAAAGAAACCAAATGCACAGTTACAAGATGGGGGATACGTGGCTCAACCACACGACAAGCGAGAAGGATCTTGGAATTGTTGTCGATCACAAGCTGAATATGAGACAACAATGTGATGTGGCTGCAAAAAAGGCAAATGCTCTTTTGGGCTGCATTCATAGAAGCATCGCTTCCAAATCCCGGGAAGTACTAGTTCCCCTCTACTCAGCACTGGTTAGGCCTCATCTGGAGTACTGTGTCCACTTCTGGGCGCCACACTTTAAGAAGGATGCAGACACACTGGAGAGGGTTCAGAGGAGGGCAACAAAGATGATCAGGGGACTGGAAACAAAGCCCTATGAAGAGAGACTGAAAGAACTGGGCATGTTTAGCCTTGAGAAGAGAAGACTGAGGGGAAATATGATAGCACTCTTCAAGTACTTGAAAGGTTGTCACAGAGAAGAAGGCCAGGATCTCTTCTTGATCATCCCAGGTTGCAGGACACGGAATAATGGGCTCAAGTTACAGGAAGCCAGATTCTGGCTGAACATCAGGAAAAACTTCCTGACTGTAAGAGCAATACGACAATGGAACCAATTACCTGGGGAGGTGGTGGGCTCTCCCACACTGGAGGCCTTCAAGACGAGGCTGGACAGCCATTTGTCAGGGATGCTCTGACTTGGATTCCTGCATTGAGCAGGGGGTTGGACTCGATGGCCTTGTAGGCCCCTTCCAACCCTACTATTCTATGATTCTATTCTATGATTCTAACCAGGCATGTTTAGCCTTGAGAAGACTGAGGGGAGATAGGATGCTGCTTTTCAAGTACTTGAAAGGTTGTTACAGAGAGGAAGGCCAAGTCTCTTCTCGATCATACTGGAATAATGGGCTCAAGTGACAGGAAGCCAGATTCCGGCTGAACATCAGGAAAAACTTCCTGACTGTTAGAGCAATACGGCAATGGAACCAATGACCTAGGGAGGTGGTGGGCTCTCCCACACTGGAGGCATTTACGATGAGGCTGGACAGCCATCTGTCGGGGATGCTCTGACTTGGATTCCTGCACTGAGCAGGGGTTGGACTCAATGGTCTTGTAGGCCCCTTCCAACCCTACTATTCTATGATTCTGTGTGTCAACATTTTCAGTACCTTTGTTTTTTTCCCTTAAATTAAACAATATAAGGTAAGTACATGTTACTGTCTTTAAATATTTACAAGTATTCCAATAAATGTTTTTGATGCAATCTAACATTTAAATCACATTAAGTGTGCCTTAATTTTTACCCTCAAATATTTCAGGTTAAATATTTGTGGTGTACTGGGACAAAAAAATAACATTTTAAAACGTTGTTGTTTACTAAATACAAATAAAATAAACTGGCTAAATCCATTCCTTCCAGCATCATAAAATGTTCTGATGCAAACTGGAAATGTTCCCACGCAAGTGATGCTACACAAATTAATCCAATTTGCACTGGAAAATTTTATGATGCAAACTGAACATTTTCCTATGCAAAAGACCCTATGCAAATTAATCTAATTTACATTGGAAAAATTTCCAATTCAATATTTTCCAGAAACGTCACATCACTGGGTGACCTTGGATAAATTTCTAGTTCTTGGCTTAACTTACCTCACAGAATTGCTGTGAAGGTAAACTATGATGGTACTCCTGAATGTTCCGCAGACTACATTTGAGGAAAAGGAAACAGGGACATAATAAATAAATAAGACAGAGTCTGAAGTGAGAGATGGGACCAACAGGAAGAGAAATATTTAATGCAAGTACAGATCTCTGAACACAGCAAGAACATCCTCCCACCACATGTCGATATACAAATGAGGAAACAGATTCTCTTTTAAAAATTAGCAGCTGGTTCTGCTTATCTGCAGATCATTGCAAAGAATAACTAGATTAATGAGAGTATTTTCTCCTTTTGGAATAATGTCTTCTTTGGCTGGTTATATCCCCAATCAGGAACCTCTGGAAATCCCATAGGATACACCTCATTTACTCATTGCTTGTCATTTAGCACATCAGCATTTTTGGATAGAGAGATTTCACCTAAGATGTCCCATCCGTTGCCTTGAATAGCACCAGTGAATGCTTCCTTTCCCTTTGCATATTAACCACTGGCGGTGGTCTTCTGGGGAGGAGGAAGAAGGGGAAATGAAAGCCAGGGTATTGATGATCGTGGAGGTGGAAGCTCTATCCAAACAGGTCTGGGATTATTTATGACAGTTAAAGTGTTGCTCTCTGTTTAAGTATCAACATGCAGATGTGCTTGCATTTTTCAAGAGGGAACTCTGGGAAACGGAGGGAAAAAAGCAGGCACCCTTTGACTGACTTTAGCGTTTAGTTGCTGTCACTAGAAGCCTGCCTAGGGGCCATTGCAGAAGTGGAAAAGGTCCTCTTGACCAAGAGATGTTTGATTTTTAGAATAATCACCCTGGTCTAGAGAGGAGGGCCTGTGAGGGAGGCTCAGTTGCCTTAAGGAGAGAGGCTGAGGTGTGTTTTTTTATACAGCAAAAAGAAAGGGAGAAGGACCTCTCCTGCAAATGAGGCTGCTGAGAATGTGTAGACATGCGCTCCTGTATCAGCGTCGTAAAAGGCCACCCGCTCCCCATCACAGTTTAGAGACACTCGGATCCTCTTGAGCTCCCCACTCAGGGACAGAGGAGGGTAACATGGGAAGAGGACAACCCGATACCCACCTCCCCACCTCCCCACCGCCCAGATCCCTTCCTCAGGACCATAGTCAAACCTTTCCTTTCTCCTCACAGACTTTCTGGCGACCCCCACAAGCCACCCTTCCTCACTTCCCACAGTGACTTCCCAGAAATGTCGGCCTGCTGTAAATCCTTCACGTCCCAGCACAACAGGACATTTGCTGAATCGCTCCAGATTGTCAGGCAGATCTTGGAGTTCGTCTCTGTATGTCACACTTTTACGATCCTCAGACAAGACGACCCTCTGAAAAGCTGTGTCTGGATCCAGAGTTATATTTGCTGTTGGGCGTTTGGGAAGACAGGAGGAAAGTGATGAAACGCAGCATCACTTGGGAGCAGAGGTGGCTCTGGGTGAATGGGGTGGTGACCCGCTGCCTCTCCCCCACCACCACTTGTGGCGGAGAAATCCCTCCACAGCCAGGTATACGTGTTCCAATGCACGGCATGCAGCTGCCGATTGCCACACATTACCTTCTCCTGCCCTCTTCCGACAATCCCCTCAGAAGGCAGCACCTTGGAAGGAAGATCTTTACAACCCTGCTAAATCCCCCTCCAAGGAAATACAGCCAGCCAAATTGTTGCCCATCCCCCTTCCCTCATGTGAATTTTGTCCTGCTGTGGAAATTTACCTTTCTGCAGCTGATGTCCGGATGACAGAGCATCTGGGGGTACAAAGAGGCATAAACTTTAAGCACCGCACCACTGTGCCTACAGCTTCTAACAAATCTATCACTTCAAACCAAAGCATCTATTTTTTGCCTATTTCAAGGAAAGGGTTAGTAGAACCTGAAACAAATTGGATGGGGGGTGGAGGGGACAGAGGAGAGATCCTCCTCACAACTACAATTTGCCTATGAATAAATCATGCCGATTAACTTGGTTTGGGATGTGGAGGTCTCCCATGCACTTGAAGGGAGCTGGAGTGGCTCACTGGTTGGAACTCAGGACTAGCACACAGTTAGGAACCCAGAAAATGGAACCTACATTAAAGCCTTCAGGACTTCCTCCAAGCTAAGGACAGCAAAAATGGGGATCCCAGGGATCTTCCCATCAAAATACCCTGCAAGCCCAGGCTTTGGTAGAGAAACAGTATCAATGAAGCTACAAAAGATGAGGCAGACTCCTTTAAAAAGTGGAAGTCCTGTCCAAACAAGGCAAATAAGAAGGCACAAATTGTAGAAGAAGAAATGTGTGCTGATAATGAGTCAAGCAAAAAGGCTGAGGAGCAAAGTGCAAGTAACTGTAAGAGTAACAAAAAACATATTTCACTATCTTAGGAGCAGGACACTAGTCAGGGAGGCTGTTGAACCACTGATGGCACTCAGGTCTACAGCTCCATCGACTTCAAGAAAGTGGTCAATACCCTTGACCGTTGTCTGGGTTCAATAACGGACTGGATCAGGATGAACAAGCCAAGATTAAACCTCCAAGATGGAGGTTCATCAGGTCTTTACACATCCTGGCTCAGGGTTTGGGATTCAACCTGTTCTGGAAGGGGTTGTGCTGCCCCTGAAAGGGCAGGTTCATAGCTTGAGGGCACTCCTACACTGTCCCTGGATTTTCAGGCGATGGTGGCGGCAAGGGGTGTATTTGCACAACTACATGTAGGGCACCTGAATCAGTCTGATGTGGCAACAGCCACAGCATGTGAAGGTGCACTGGTGAGGAAATTCCCCTTCACTGTGGTTGCTAGGACCTGGAGGTGAGGCATCTGAGAGCCAAACGATCAACATCCTTGTGTCTCCTGAATAAGGTTTAATGAAAGAAACATCATCGTGCTCGGGTTTCTCTGCCCAGGCTCCCCTCAATCTGCTACGACTTGCAAGGGGCATGGAAACTCTGAGTGCAATCACGTCATATCATCAAGTTTTATGCTGGAAATCACAGGCAAGGGGAGCGAAGACAAAATGGCCAGTCCTATAACGCCCTTATATAAACTCTATGGTGCAGCCACATCTGGAATAAATGTGCAGTTCCAGTCACGCCATCACAAAAAGCTCATCGTACAGCTGGAAAAGGAGCAGAAAAGGGCAAACACAGAGTTGGAGAGTCTTCCCCTTGACAGAAAGCTAAAGCAAGGGTGGGCAACTTCGGGAGGTCCAGGGGCCATTTTCACCATGGGACGCACCTCCCCCACCCCCCCTCATGGCACCAAAAACTATTATTTTTTAAAGTGACACCCAGAGTGGCTAAGGGGTGCCCAAAGGGTCAAAATTAGCTTGTGTTCAATCAATTTTGGCCCTTTGGGTGTTCCCTAGCCACCTTCTATAAAATCCATGGGGTGGCCACTTCTGGGATACTTTGTACAATGCAGGTCATACCATCATAAAAAGCTTCTTGTGGATCCAGAAAAGGTTCAGAAGGGAGCAAACCAAGGGCTGGAACATCTTTATGACAAAGGGCTAAAGCACTGGGGGCTATTTAGCTTAGGAAAAAAAAGACCAGTGAGAGAAGATTATAACGTTATGCATAGCGTTGAGAGAGATATTTTTGGACCAACATGCTGCCCAGCATATAATTCTTGCAGCCCACCTTCCTTACTTTTGAATTGCTTCATGACACCCTCCAGGAAGGGATTTATATCACAGGAGTCCCAGATCCTCCACTTCAGTGCAAGAGGAAAAGCCGCCGGATTCTCAAAATTCTCTCTGTCCTCCACCCTGCTGGAGAGAAACAATCATAGCTCACCATCCATCTGTTCGAGAAATCCTGAGCAGAACCCAGACAGGGCATGTAAAGTTTTTCACTGACATATTAACAAGCATTTACAAGATATTTACATTCCCATTTGTTCTGGTTTTTCTGTAAATATTGCACACAAAATAAATTTGAAACACAATGACATTGCAGAGGAATATACAGAAGGTAGAGAAGAACAAAGGAGAGGAGGCAGTGATCCTTAGTGCAAGAATAAGGTTGCAATCCTATCCACACTTACCTGACAGTAAGTCCCACTGAACACAGAAAGTAAGTCAGGCTTACTTCTAAGCAACCATATATAGGATTGTACTGTACGAGCACTAATGAGTTTGTAAGTATGTGCCTTTTTTATCTGTACAACATTGGGACTTATGGCATCCTCTATTCCCTCCCCAGGAGACTGGAGGGCCCTGTTCACCACATAATACCCAGCACTATGAAGAGACGTTAGTGGGATCCACTTACCTCTGCAAGATGCTTCTAACATCCTAGGGGGGGAGGGAGAGAGAAAGAGAAAACTCAGTGCCTGCCACAGGCCACAATATGGAGACCAGAATGATGCTCTCTGGTGCTCAGCTGGTGTTGGTCTGCCTAGCACACTCCACTCAAGGACTGCCTTTGTGGGGGATGGAGTGAAACATCTTAAAGTGATGGGAAACAGTTATCTTGGTTTCTTGTGTGGGAAGTCTTTGGCTGTGTTTGGATGTCACTTTAAGCAAAGGTGACTTAATAAGCTACTCACCCTAGCTTATATTTGAAATAGTCCACAATGCCCCGCCACACAGCCAGGCTAATAAGCTACTGCGAGTAGCTTATTAAACTACTGTGTGTAACCTGAGTCACACACACCCCTGCCCCCTGTCCCACTGCAGTCCTCCCGCCAGAACAGTGGTGCTATTTCACCCATTGACAACATCGCAGCTGCCTGTTTTGACCTTCCACACTATCCCAATGAGAGGGGAGAGGTGTGGGGTGAAGTACAGGGGCTTAATTCAGTGCTTCCAGCATCACCCTGATAAGGGGGGGTGGCTCTAAAGCACTGGAAGTTTGCAGGATCAGGACCAAACTTCATACACAGCCTCCCCTAATTGGGGGGGGGGGGCCTTATACACCATCAAAACCCTGTGTGATTATTCACAAAGGAGCAGAAATCCCACGTGCACCAAAAAGGGGGTGACAGCTATAAAACCTTGGAGGTTTGCAGGATTGGGACCAAACTTCGCACACAGCCTCTCCTAATCAGGAGGCACCTGATGCACCATCAAAACTCTGCACAATTACCCCAGAGGAGGGAAAATGCCAGGTGCAACAAAAAGGGAGTGGCACAAATAAACCCTTGGGGGTTTGCAGGATCAGGACAAAACCCTCAATTGTGCATTTCCTCCACAGCCATTGCTGGCATAGATGCCCTTGTCATCAGAATTGACAATAAAGTGGATTTGTGCATTTCACCCCCAGCCACCCCTCCCAGACATTGCTGGCAGAGCCACTTCCATTTGCTATAGTGCTAAAGAAAAATTGCGCAAAAACCCCCCATAGCCATTGCTGGCATAAAGCCTTTATTGTCTCAAAATTGCTAAAGCGCTTTAGTGATACACTGGGGTTGCACATTTCACCCCCACCCCCAGAAATTGCTGGCAGAGCCACTTCTGTTCACCATAGTGCTAAAGCGAAATTTATTTTATTTTTATTTATTTATTTATTTATTTATTTATTTTATTTCATTTCTATACCGCCCAATAGCCGAAGCTCTCTGGGCGGTTCACAAAAATTAAAACCAAACAACACACAATAAAACAATTTAAAATATATAGAACATTAAAACTATATATAGAACATAAAAATATATAGAACATGAAATTGTGCAAAACAAACAAAAAACCACAGCCATTGCTGGCATAAAGGCTTTATTGTCTCAAAATTGCTAAAGCGCTTTAGCAATACAGTGGAGTTGCACATTTCTCACACACACACAAACACACACACTGCTGGCAGAGCTGCTTCTGTTTACTGTAGTGCTTTCCCTTCTTCATGGAAAAATGACCGGAGAAGGAAAAGGGGGTAGGAGCTATAACTCCCTGACAGTTTGCTAGAATGGGGCAAAATTGCACAGGTGCGGTGCCCTCATGGGGAGCCTTCAAATGTTGTAGTGCATCACTGTGCAATTTTGCTTCTTCATGGAAAAGTGACCAGAGAGGGAAAAAGGGGGTAGGAGCTATAACTCCCAGATAGTTTGTGGAATGGGGCAAAATTGCACAGGTGGGGTGCCCTCATGGGGAGCCTCTAGATGCTTAGTGGATTGTTGTAGAACTGAATTTCTTTATGGAAAAGTGAGCAGTTCTTTCCCTATTCCCCTATTTCCCCCTATTTCCCAAGTTGCTGGTTTCAATGTAGTGATCAGGGAAGGCTGTCATTATGTAACTTCGCTGTAGTGGGGTAGCATGATAGTGCGAGGCTGTCATTATACTCGGGGAAAGCTGTCATTTTGTAACTGTAGCATCGTATCAGGGAAGGCTGTACTTGTTCGGCTGCAGCTGTCCCCTGGCTGCTTGTCAGATCTCAGAAAAAGAGTTCTGCAGGCTGGAGCAGAGTGGCCACAACGATTCTGATTGCTCTTGCCAGGCGACCCTGTAGGTAATTGGAATAAGCCATGGTGAGCGCCAGAGGACACAATAAACCATGGTGGGTTAAATAACCTGTACTGCAGACCGTGGGTTATCAGAGTGGCTTGTTGTTGTTGTTATTCAGTCATTAAAGTCATGTCCGACTCTTCGTGACCCCATGGACCATAGCACGCCAGGCCTTCCTGTCCTCCGCTCTCCCCCGGAGTGTGCTCAAGTTCATATAATTGCATTGGTGATGCTGTCCAGCCATCACATCCTCTGCCATCCCCTTCTCCTTTTGCCTCCAATCTTTCCCAGCATCAGGGTATTTTCCAGGGAGTTTTCTCTTTGCATTAGGTGGCCAAAATATTTGAGCTTCAGCTTCAGTAGCTGTCCTTCCAATGAGCAGTCAGGGTTGATTTCCTTTAGGATTAACTGATTCGACCTCCTTGCAGCCCAGGGGACTCGTAAGAGTCTTCTCCAGCACCACAGTTCGAAAGCATCAATTCTTCGGCGCTCAGCCTTCCTTATAGTCCAGCTCTCACAGCCATACGTTGCTACTGGGAAAACCATAGCTTTGATTAGACGGACCTTTGTCGGCAAGGTGATGTCTCTGCTTCTTACTATGCTGCCTAGGTTTGCCATAGCTCTCCTCCCAAGGAGCAAGCGTCTTTTAATTTCATGGCTACAGTCACCGTCTGCGGTGATCTTGGAGCCCAAAAAAGTAAAATCTGTCACTGCTTCCATTTCTTCCCCTTCTATATGCCAGGAAGTGATGGGGCCAGATGCCATGATCTTAGTTTGTTTAATGTTGAGTTTCAAACCAGCTTTTGCACTCTCCTCTTTCACCCTCAACAAGAGGCTCTTGAGATCCTCTTCGCTTTCTGCCATTAGGGTGGTATCGTCTGCGTATCTGAGGTTGTTGATAATTCTCCCGGCAATCTTAATTCCGACCTGTGATTCATCCAACCCGGCGTTGCTCGTTATGTACTCTGCATATAAGTTAAATAAGCAGAGCGACAATATGCAGCCTTGTCGTACTCCTTTCCCAGTTTTGAACCAATCGGTTGTTCCATATCTGGTTCTTACTGTTGCTTCTTGGCCCTCGTACAGGTTTTTCAGGAGACAGGTAAGGTGGTCTGGTACTCCCATCTCTTTTAAGAATTTGCCACAGTTTGTTGTGATCCACACAATCAAAGGCGTTAGCGTAGTCAATGAAGCAGAAATAGATGTTTTTCTGGAATTCTCTTGCTTTCTCCATGATACAGCAAATGTTGGCGATTTGATCTCTAGTTCCTCTGCCTCTTCGAAACCCAGCTTGTCCTTCCGGTAGTTCTCGGTTCACATGCTGCTGAAACCTAGCTTGTAGGATTTTGAGCATCACCTTGCTAGCATGTGAAATGAGCGCAATTGTACGGTAGTTCGAACACTCCTTGGCATTGCCCTTTGGAACTGGAATGTAAACTGACCTTTTCCAGTCTTGTGGCCATTGTTGAGTGTTCCAAACGTATTGGCATATTGAGTGCAGCACTTTAACAGCATCATCTTTTAGGATCTTAAATAGCTCAGCTGGAATACTGTCATCTCCACTAGCATTGTTGTTAGTAATGCTTCCTAAGGCCCACTTGACTTCAGTCTCTAGGTTGTCCGGCTCAAGTTCAGTGACAGCACTATCATGGCTATCAGGGACATTCAGATCTTTCCTATATAGTTCTTCTGTGTATTCTTTCCACCTCTTCTTAATCTCATCTGCTTCTGTTAGGTCCCTCATGCCCATCTTTGCACAAAACATTCCCTTGAGATCTCCGATTTACTTGAAGAGATCTCTAGTCTTTCCCATTCTGTTGTTTTCCTCGATTTCTTTGCATTGTTCATTTAAGAAGGCCTTCTTGTCTCTCCTTGCTATTCTCTGGAACTCTGCATTCAGTTGGATATATCTTCCCCTTTCTCCCTTGCTTTTCGCTTCCCTTCTTTCTTCAGCTACTTGTAAAGCCTCATCAGACAGCCACTTGGCTTTCTTGCATTTCTTTTTCTTTGGGATGGATTGAGTTGCTGCACCCTGAACAATGTTACAGACCTCCATCCATAGATCCTCAGGCACTCTGTCTATCAGGTCTAATCCCTGAAATCTATTCCTCACCTCCACTGTATATTCATAAGGGATATGATTGAGGTCATACCTGAATGGTTTAGTGGTTTTCCCTACGTTCTTCAATTTAAGCCGAAATTTTGCAAGAAGCTCATAATCTGAGCCACAGTCAGCTCCAGGTCTTGTTTTTACTGACTATATAGAGCTTCTCCATCTTTGGTTGCAAAGTACATAATCAATCTGATTTCGATATTGACCATCTGGTCATGTCCATGTGTAGAGTTGCCTCTTGTGCTGTTGGAAAAGAGTGTTTGCTATGATCAGCGTGTTATCTTGGCAAAACTCTATTAGCCTTTGTCCTGCTTCATTTTGTACACCAAGGCCATACTTGCCTGTTATCTCGGTGATTTCTTGACTTCCTGCTTTAGCATTCCAATCCCCTATGATGAAAAGGATATCTTTTTTTGGTGTTAGTTCTAGAAGGTGTTGTAGGTCTTCATAGAACCAATGAACCTCAGCTTCTTCGGCCTCAGTGACTGGGCGTTATTTTGGCCAAATAAACCATCGTGGATTAAAAAATTCCTGACAGGTGACAGGATAACCCACAGTGGGTTAAATAAGCCATGGTGGCTTATTTAACCCATTGTGGGTTATCGTGATGTCCCAACCCAGTCTTTGTGTGATTATTGATAACAGGCCAAGTGAAGCCATTATAGACCATCAGGGCATGATGAAAAGAGATACACACACACCACCGCCTCGCTCCCCTAGAAATATTACCAATAAAATATATTTCATATGGCACTGAGACTGCTTTGGTGAATGACTTGTGCTGGGAACTGACTGTGGCAAGCCCAACTCTAGTACTTCTCTTGGACTGACAGTGCTTTAGATACCATCGATCACGGTATCCTTATGGATGGCTAGGCCTTGGGGGTGCTATTTTGTGCTGGCTCCCATCCTTTCTGGTGTGTTGGGCCCAGAAGGTGCTGTTGGGAGATTACACTTTGACTCCACAGCTGTTGGCCTGTTGTATCCCACAGGGTTCTATCCTGTCCCCCCTGTTAGTTAATGTTTACATGAAACTGCTGGGACCTTTGGAGTAAGGTGCCACCAGTATAATGATTCAGCTCTATTGTTCTTTGTCAACTAACACCAAGCTGACTCCCTTGAATAATGGGCTGGAAGAGGATGAAAAAGCTGAGGTTAAGTCCCGACAAGATGAAGGTAGTATTGTTCTGTAGAAAGCCTGACTTGGGGATTGGGATCAAACTTGTTCTGGAAGAAGTTTCGTTCCCCTTAAGGATCAGGTCCATAGCTTGGGAGTGCTCCCTAATCCTACTCTCCCTGGGAGTATTCTCTATACTATCCCTGGATCTTGAGGTGATGCCAGTGGCAAAGGGTACATTGGCACAACTATGCTTGGTGTGCCAGGTGTGCCCCTTCCTGAGTCAGTCTGACTTGGCAACAGTTATCCATGCCTTGGTTACAATCAGGCTTAGACTACTGCAATGCACTCTAAGTTGGGCTACCCATGAAGGGGGTCTGGAAGCTTCGAAATGTGGCAGCTACTCTGCTAAGTGCTGCACAGTTTCCGGATCATATTACACCTGTCCTGAAAGACCTGTACTGGTTGCCAATTGCTTTCTGGGCTCAAGTTAAGGTACTGGTTTTAACCATTAAAGCCATAAATGGTTTTGAACCTGGCTCTCTAAGGTACCCCCTGTATTGTTATAAACTGGTCTGGTTGTTAAGGTCCATGGGAGAGACCCTCTTGAGGGCACCGTTACCTGCAAAGGCCTGTTGGGTATGCAGGAAAGGGCTTTCTCCTGTGTCGCTCCCAAACCGTGGAATGCGCTCCCTCAAGAACTATCATTAGTCTTTTAGAAAGGGTGTGAAGATGCATCTTTTCAGTTTAGCCTTTTGAAATGTGTTGTTACACTGATTTTATTGTTCTTTTTAAAAACTGTTTTAATACTTAAATGTTTTAAATAGTTGTGCACCACCTTGACAGTTTTTCAACAATATGAATGCTGACAGAGCTGCTGTGAACATTCAAACTGGGGAACTTCAAGGGGCTAAAGGGCCGTTTTGCTTCTTTTCTCCCTGGCTTTCAGAACAGAAAGGAGCTGAACTCTATATTATGGCAGGGGACTATTTGAGGGATTGGAAGCATTTTTTTTAAACTATGTATTTATTATTATATTTGTATCCTGCCTTTTTTCCTCCAAGAAACCCAAGGCAGCTTACATAATCTTCCTCCTCTCCATTTTATCCTCAAAACAACCCTGTGAGGTAGGTTAGGCTGAGAGTCAATGACTGGCCCAAAGTCACCCAGTGAGCTCCATGGCTGAGTGGGGACTAGAACCCGGACCTCCCGAGTCCCAGTCCAACACCCTAACCCCTGCACCACATTGGCTCCACCTGTTCCTTTCTCTACATTAACTCATCACTTTGAGCAGAGGAAGACATTCTGATCCATTTTGTGCCTCTCTTTTCTGGCAAGAAAATGCTCTCAGAAGGTAGTATAATGACAAGAGTCCCTGAAATGACAGGAGTCCAAGTCCTGAAAGAGTCCACAAGAGGAGTCCTCCCGGATCACTCCAAGGACATGAACTATAGCACTAGGAGAGAGGGGGTGACAAGAGACTGTCACAGTCAATAGAAGTCAACACTAAAGTCACTGTCCTGTTTTCTCTAGGAGGCTCCAAGTGTCATGAAGTCAGTCACCAGAGAGGGGCAAGAACTGGGCCTCTTCACTTTTTGTATATGTAGAAGAGGCACATCAAGGATTGGTGCCCCTCTCCCCCCGAGGAGCCTGAGCTGTTTCTGCCACCATCTTACCTGCAGGAATTCACTTGCTGGCTGCTGACACTTCTCTTCCATCTCCTGGATGATGCTTTCAAGAGAGAAGAGTTCCCTGGATAGTATGACCAGGTGCTCCTCTCTTTTCCTTGACATCTCCTTCACCACCTCTTCCATCTGGCCCAGCAGCAGCTTCTCTTGTTCTCCCAGAAACTGGTAAAGTCGTCTGAACTCAGCCACCGTCTTTTGCTTCTCTCTTTCTGTCTGTTTCTGAAACAGATAGTAAGGAGGGGGGGAGCAGACCAATCTTAGGCAGATGGTCAGTATTTGCAGCATTAAGTGGTAGGTTATGAGAAGTCCCTAGGATGGGCAACTCTGATTTCTTACAGAAGTCACACCAGCTTTCTGGAGGGAAAGAGTTTACCAGAGGGCTGTGCACGGACCACCCAATTCACTTCAGATGCTGATTTGGACCTTCTGAATTAGCCTCACTTCATTTGGACTGATTTGGAGCTGATCCAATTCACTTCGGATTTGGATCTGAAGCAAGATTTGGATATCCGAATTATTTAGATTGTACATTTTCCCATTGACGTACATTGGAAAACAAAAACAACAATAATGTTTTCAGTTTTATGATAAATACCTGAAATTTGGGGACTTGGCAGTACCTGTAGAGGTGATTGAACCTGCCAAATGTCAGACAGTTTGGCCCAGTAGTTTTTGTGCTGGGCGCAGGTAAACTGTGCTATTTTTAAAAAAAAACTCTCAAAGCAAAGAGCTGTAACTTCTCACTGTTTCCACAGAAGTGCATGAAATCTGGGCACCTCTCAGCCCCCATGAAGGTGACGGAACCTGCCAAACATCAGACAGTTTGGCCCAGCAGCTTTTGTGCTAGGTGCAGGTAAATTGTGCTGTTCTCAGAAACTCAAACCAAAGGTGATAAAGGGATAATCAGACAAGTTCGGGTGCTTCAGAGGTGATTGGGAAGAGGTCAGTCTCCCTGCTCTCTGGTGCAGGCTTCTTTGAAGTGCAAAATAACCCCTCTCCCTTAGTACCTTCTCATTCGGCTTCACACTGGATGACCTCAGGTTCCCTCTGGCTGAAGGGAATACAGTTACCTGCGGACACAGTGATGGCAGAGAAGGAGGAGAGGCAGCTACGGGAAGAGGCACAGCAGGCTCCCCTCTTCCCCACAGAAGGAGGAGATGCTGCCCCTCTTGCCGGGCTGCTACCATGGTTGCCTGCAGCTGCCTCCTCAAACAGTGACCTCCAGGCACTGCTCTGACTGGCCGCCTCATGCTGCTACCTAGACCAGGACGCACTATCCGGACTGGGGGTGAGCTGGCCTGGCTACTGGCGCTGCTGGTCCCACCTGCACCTTGCCTACCTCTGCCCCTGCCAAGGTCCCTAAGATGCCTCATATTGGGCTTGCTTTGCCCCACAGTATACAAAGAAATGTGTAGTTCTCTGCCCGCTATATACTGTATGGACGTGTGTGTAGTGCTTTGCCCCACAGTACTTGGCCACAAGCACAACACACAGCACACACACGAACACAAGAGCAAAAGAAAAGGGGATACAGAAAGAAAAACTACCAACAAGCTGGGGGGGGGGGCGAGGGAAGGGAGTACAGTATAAAGCCTGACAGAAGAGAAAAGGGGTTGTTGTTGTTTGAGGAAGATAAGAGTTGTTATGGGAAGGAAGGAATACAGGAATTGAGAAGGGCGGGTTGTTGGGGGGGGGAGCCAAAGAACATGGCAAGGAAAGTACTTTTTAATGTTTGTGGGGTGGGGTTAAATAAAGAATCTAGAAACGAAAGAAATGGAAGTCTAATAGGAATAGTTGAATTGAGCAGGGCTGGGCGGAAAGGAAGAAGAATGACCAGTGAAGCTGTAGCAGAACACACACACCACACAGATCTTTCTCCTCCTAGACAGCAGCAACCAACTCTCTCTCTGTGAAACAAAAGGAGACAGATCTACTGTTATATACAGAATTCTCCGCCCCCACCTGCCTCCCCCACTGTCACTGATTGGAGACTGTTGGGTTAAGTTCGGCCCTAATCTGGCAACTAGAGCCGCCATTTCCCCAAGCTCACCATTTCCCCCTCCCTCCTCCTTCTCTTCTCCCCCCACACCCCCATCCTACTCCTCTTCCCCTCCCTGATCTTTTGGAAGTTGATAACATTTTAGAGACAGACTGTCCGGGCTTCAGATTAGCTCTGAATCTCTGAGGCACACTGATGGCTTCGGGGATGACCCGCTTCACTTTAGAGTTGTTGTTGTTCAGTCGTTCAGTCGTGTCCGACTCTTCGTGACCCCATGGACCATAGCACGCCAGGCCTTCCTGTCCTGCGCTCTCTCCCGGAGCGTGCTCAACTTCATATTCATTGCATCCGTGATGCTATCTAGCCATCTCATCCTCTGCCGTCCCCTTCTCCTTTTGCCTTCAGTCTTTCCCAGCATCAGGGTCTTTTCCAGGGAGTTTTCTCTTCGCATTAGGTGGCCAAAATATTGGAGCTTCAGCTTCATTATCTGTCCTTCCAATGAGCACTCAGGGTTGATTTCCTTTAGGATGGACTGATTTGACCTCCTTGCAGTCCAGGGGACTCGTAAGAGTCTTCTCCAGCACCACAGTTCGAAAGCATCAATTCTTCGGCGCTCAGCCTTCCTTATAGTCCAGCTCTCACAGCCATACATTACTACTGGGAAAACCATAGCTTTGATTAGACGGACCTTTGTCGGCAAGGTGATGTCTCTGCTTCTTACTATGCTGTCTAGGTGTGCCATAGCTTTCCTCCTGAGGAGCAAGCGTCTTTTAATTTCATGGCTACAGTCACCGTCTGCGGTGATCTTGGAGCCCAAGAAAGTAAAATCTGTCACTGCTTCCATTTCTTCCCCTTCTATATGCCAGGAAGTGATGGGGCCAGATGCCATGATCTTCGTTTTTTTAATGTTGAGTTTCAAACCAGCTTTTGCACTCTCCTCTTTCACCCTCAACAAGAGGCTCTTGAGATCCTCTTCGCTTTCTGCCATTAGGGTGGTATCGTCTGCATATCGGAGGTTGTTGATAATTCTCCCGGCAATCTTAATTCCGACCTCTGATTCATCCAACCCGGCATTTCTCATGATGTACTCTGCATATAAGTTAAATAAGCAGGGTGACAATATGCAGCCTTGTCGTACTCCTTTCCCAATTTTGAACCAATCGGTTGTTCCATGTCTGGTTCTTACTGTTGCTTCTTGACCCTCGTACAGGTTTCTCAGGAGACAGGTAAGGTGGTCTGGTACTCCCATCACTTTAAGAATTTGCCACAGTTTGTTGTGATCCACACAATCAAAGGCTTTAGCGTAGTCAATGAAGCAGAAATAGACGTTTTTCTGGAATTCTCTTGCTTTCTCCATGATGCAGCGAATGTTGGCGATTTGATCTCTAGTTCCTCTGCCTCTTCTAAACCCAGCTTGTACTTCCGGTAGTTCTCGGTTCGCATACTGCTGAAGCCTAGCTTGTAGGATTTTGAGCATCACCTTGCTGGCATGTGAAATGAGCGCAATGGTGCGGTAGTTTGAACACTCTTTGGCGTTGCCCTTCTTTGGAATTGGAATGTAAACTGACCTTTTCCAGTCTTGTGGCCACTGTTGAGTGTTCCAGATTTGTTGGCATATTGAATGCAGCACTTTAACAGCATCATCTTTTAGGATTTTAAATAGCTCGGCTGGAATACTGTCATCTCCGCTAGCTTTGTTGTTACTAATGCTTCCTAAGGCCCACTTGACTTCACTCTCGAGGATGTCCGGCTCAAGTTCAGTGACCGCACTATCATGGCTATCAGGGACATTCAGATCTTTCCTGTATAGTTCACTTTAGAGTACCTCATGGCAATTCTGACCTGCCTTGGAGCTAGACCGAGCCCCCCCCCCCCCGCAATCTCCTTCGGGATTCAGATTCAGCTCTGAAGCAGTGCACAGCGCTAGCTTCCCAAGACTGACAAGGGCCCACCCTTAGAATGGCC
Source organism: Heloderma charlesbogerti (assembly GCA_026122225.1). NCBI lineage: Eukaryota > Metazoa > Chordata > Lepidosauria > Squamata > Helodermatidae > Heloderma > Heloderma charlesbogerti. Next base: position 254,339 of record JANEZZ010003233.1, read on the forward strand.
TTTCAGGACCTCTTTCTGTAAGAGATGAGGCCATTCACAATGACGAACATCTGAGGAAGGGGATTACCTCGTGGCTTTTCACTCTCCTGAACTTTATAGTCATATTTCCAGATCATACCTATAGAACACTTACAAGCAGGTATTGACTTCGCCATACTGTGACTGCCTTATATGCCAGAATTTTTTCTCTCTCCTTCCTCAGATTCTCCAGACACGCACAGATCTTATCCTGAAGACAAAACAAAAAATCGGCTTTGGTTCATTTAGAGAGACATTGAATATACTTGCTCCTGTGCCACATTCTAGAGCCTTTTTTCCTGAATGTGCCACATTCTAGAGCCTTTTTTCTTGCGTGTCTGTGTGCACATAGTGGGGTAATATTCTTCCAAGTCAGCCTGCCCAGATTTTAAGACCTTTGGGAGATGCTGTTACCAAGTGTCCTTTTCACACCGATGTATGCCCACGTGCACACTTTTGGACATGCAACCCTTTCACCTGAAGGGGACTTTTAACACTGAGTATTTAGCATCCTAAAGCTTTTCACCTTAAGGCTTAAAGGGATTTGGAGATTAAAGACACAGCTGATTGACCAAGGAGTAATTTATTGCAAGGAATAAAAACATACATCCAAAAGATCAGTCTACCCCAACAGGCATTAAAAAAAAAATGTTTATATCGCCCAATAGTCTGGTTTTATTTATTTAATTTCACTTCTATACCACCAAACAGTTGAAATTCTCTGGGCAACAATTATAACCATAAAATACAAGATGAGAAAATACAATATAAAAGTTCAACCGTTTAAAACTACAGTACAAAAACAAAAATAACCAAATAGAAGCTAGTAACAATGCAAAGATTCAAAATACAATATCAGATATGAAATGAAACTGAAAAACAACAATTTCAAAATGCCTGGGAAATTTTCTCCTCCTAGATTTTCCTCCTGGGAAAATAAAAAAAAGTCTTCACCTGGTGCCGGATTATGCTGATACTTTGTAGTAAAAGACAAAAAGACAATTCTTGTCTGAGAGAGTGTTTCTTAAGAACTAGAATTCTGTATTACCCATATCAGAGTGCGGTACTGAACTGGCTCCAGATGATATCTAGTTGTAAGAGAAATCTGACTGAATACACAGTAGACAGGTGATCAGTGCTTGCCAACATACTGCCAATATCGTTTCAGGGAATCTCTGAAGCAGGGCATGTCACACAAGACTTCATGGTTTTTGTCATTAAGACAGATGCTTTAAACGGTTTAGTGTAACTGACAGCAGGTTGAGGTGAGGAAAGAGGAGGAGGGAGATGGAAGTGGAGAATGGCAGGGGAGGGGAAGGAAGCTGGAAAAGGACCTTGCTGAGCTTGTCAGCAAAGAGAGACGGCCACCAAGCTGTTTACTTTGCTGGGTTCGGGGCTGGCTCAAGACCTGTTGCTTCCTGAGCCAAAGCACAAGATGGCGCCCGCTCCCATTCCATGTACAAAAGCTGACTGGCCTGTGTACAGTTTAATCTTTCTTCTACAATGGCAATGGGACAGCATCCTGCACTGTACTGGAAGGCAGCAGGCTAGCTTAAGGGGCCCAGGGCAGGCCATGTGGCCCACCGCTCTCTCCTCCAGCACCTTGCTGCCGCCTCCCAGCATCTGCCGCCTGATGTCCAAACCCTGCTTCACTTTAACTCCTTTTGGAGAGTACTCATATGTTGGTGCAGCAAACATGTTTTTGTTCCATGGCGTTAAGGGCCTTCCCTAGATCCCCAATGTAATGGGAGAACTCTGCCCCAAAGGCCCACCTGTTAGTTACTTTTGTGAATGCATTTAACGTGCACATTTTTGTTAAATGAATAGCAATCAAGGTGGTGCAGGGGGCAAGCAGAGAGAGTTTAACCCTTCCCCCCTCTTCTATGGTCCCAGCTAATCTGGCCTGTCTCTCCAAGCTATTATTTCCACTGGGAGAGAAGCCTCCGTTGGAAGAAATTACCAACCATGAAGAAGTGGAAAAAGCAACATGTGGCATAGAACTGTAATTTATAAAACAAGTTGTTGTAGATTTGGGGAGGGATCCTAAACCAAAAAAATATCCTTTGTATGGTGGTGTAGTTTTATTCATAACAGGAGTCATGTTTATGAAAATGCCAAGAAAGGTACACAATTTAAGTTTTAAAAGGGAAATTATATTGGTGAATTGTTTACATATTGCTGAAGGTAAATCAATTTATATACTTCCTCTATTCTCCTTTACATAAATTAATGCATATACTTCTTTTGGTTGAAATTCTCGTTTCTTAACTTGACTTCAAAGTTATAATTTTACACTTGATCTTGACTGGATGATTACAGGTCACCCAGGAAAAAGGCGCTGCTGAACACAAGTATTTTGTTTAGTTCCCTTCGATGCTGTTGCTCCCCCCCCCATCTTTGATAAAATGAAATTAAAAATAATTAAGATCCACAGTGACTGTTTACCTTGTACTCTTGGGAAGCCTCCTCCACAGGCACCACGTCGTGACCTCTGTGCTCCTTGGCCCTGTCGCACACCACGCAGATGGGGGTTTCGTCGTCCTGGCAGAAGAGCTTCAGGGGCTCCTGGTGGCGCTCGCAGACTCGCCCCCTCCCTTCCGCCTTCTTCCCCCACTGAAGAAGACTCAGTTTCTTGGCTATTTCTGCAACATTTGCCAGCTGCCGATTGGAGCTGAGGCTCTTTTGCGGAACTGTCTGTCTGCACTGCGGACAGGAGACCTCTGCGTCCGACTCTCCCCAGCACTGGGCCAGGCAGGCTCGGCAGAAATTGTGCCCGCACTCCGTAATGATCACCGGGTCCTGAAAATAATCCAGGCAGACGGGGCAAGTGGCTTCCTTGCAGAGATCCTCGACGTGAGCCCCAGCCATGTCTGCCTCGCAAGAAAAAGCTCCCGCCCACCCCCTGGGTTTCGCTTTCTGTGCTTTCAGGAACTGGGTGTTTCCCTGCCTTTCTTTAACCCTTTCCCCCTTTGCAGGATCTCTCACTGATTTTAAATGCTCAGCACATGAAAGAGCCCCCTTCATGGATCACTGCCTTATTGTGGCGAAGGGGCTTGCGTAACTCAGTGAAGCCATAAGCTATGCCATGCAGGGCCACCCAAGACAGTCATGGCGGAGAGTTCTGACAAAATGTGGTCCACTGGAGAAGGAAATGACAACCCACTCCAGTATTCTTGCCAAGAAAACCCCATGGAATGTATCACAAGGCTAAAAGAGATGACGCCGGAAGATGAGCCCCTCAGGTCGGAAGGTGTCCAATATACTACTGGGGAAGAGCAGAGGGAATTTCCAAGTAGCGCCAGAAAGAGTGAAGCGGCTGGGCCAAAGCCGAAAGGACACTCAGCTGTGGATGTGTCTGGTGGTGAAAAGAAAATCCGATGCTGTAAAGAACAATATTGTTTAGGAACCTGGAATGTCAGATCAGTGAATCAAGGTAAGCTGGAGGTGGTCAAACATGAGATGGCAAGATTGAACTTTGACATCTTGGGAATCAGCGAACTAAAATGGACAGGCATGGGCGAATTGAATTCAGGTGACCATCATATCTACTATTGTGGGCAAGAATCCCTGAGAAGAAATGGAGTAGCACTCATAGTCAACAAAAGGGTGGGAAAAGCAGTACTGGGGTACAATCTTAAAAATGATAGAATGATCTCAGTACGAATCCAAGGCAAACCATTCAACATCACAGTAATTCAAGTCTATGCCCCAACCACTGAGGCCGAAGAAGCGGAGGTTGATCGGTTCTATGAAGACCTACAACACCTTCTAGAACTAACACCAAAAAAAGATGTCCCATCGGGGATTGGAATGTTAAAGTAGGAAGTCAAGAAATCACCGGGATAACAGGCAGGCATGGCCCTGGTGTACAAAATGAAGCAGGACAAAAGCTAATAGAGTTTTGCCAAGAGAACATGCTGATCATAGCAAACACTCTTTTCCAACAGCACAAGAGGCGACTCTACACATGGACATCACCAGATGGTCAATATCGAAATCAGATTGATTATGTACTTTGTAGCCAAAGATGGAGAAGCTCCATACAGTCAGTAAAAACAAGACCTGGAGCTGACTGTGGCTCAGATCATGAGCTGCTTCTTGCAAAATTTCGGCTTAAATTGAAGAACGTAGGGAAAACCACTAAACCATTCAGGTATGACCTAAATCATATCCCTTATGAATATACAGCGGAGGTGATGAATAGATTTCAGGGATTAGACCTGATAGACAGAGTGCCTGAGGAACTATGGACGGAGGTCTGTAACATTGTTCAGAAGGCAGCAACGAAATCCATCCCAAAGAAAAAGAAATGCAAGAAAGCAAAGTGGCTGTCTGATGAGGCTTTACAAGTAGCTGAAGAAAGAAGGAAAGTGAAAAGCAAGGGAGAAAGGGGAAGATATATCCAACTGAATGCAGAGTTCCAGAGAATAGCAAGGAGAGACAAGAAGGCCTTCTTAAATGAACAATGCAAAGAAACTGAGGAAAACAACAGAATGGGAAAGACTAGAGATCTCTTCAAGAAAATTGGAGATCTCAAGGGAACGTTTTGTGCAAAGACGGGCATGATAAATGACAAAGAAGGCAGGGACCTCACAGAAGCAGATGAGATTAAGAAGAGGTGGCAAGAATACACAGAAGAACTATACAGGAAAGATCTGAATGTCCCTGATAGCCATGATAGTGCGGTCACTGAACTTGAGCCGGACATCCTCGAGAGTGAAGTCAAGTGGGCCTTAGGAAGCATTAGTAACAACAAAGCTAGCGGAGTTGACAGTATTCCAGCCGAGCTATTTAAAATCCTAAAAGATGATGCTGTTAAAGTGCTGCACTCAATATGCCAACAAATTTGGAACACTCAACAATGGCCGCAAGACTGGAAAAGTTCAGTTTACATTCCAATTCCAAAGAAGGGCAACGCCAAAGAGTGTTCAAACTACCGCACAGTTGCGCTCATTTCACATGCCAGCAAGTTGATGCTCAAAATCCTACAAGCTAGGCTTCAGCAGTATGCGAACCGAGAACTACCGGAAGTACAAGCTGGGTTTCGAAGAGGCAGAGGAACTAGAGATCAAATCGCCAACATTCGCTGCATCATGGAGAAAGCAAGAGAATTCCAGAAAAACGTCTATTTCTGTTTCATTGACTACGCTAAAGCCTTTGATTGTGTGGATCACAACAAACTGTGGCAAATTCTTAAAGTGATGGGAGTACCAGACCACCTTACCTGTCTAACTGAGTTGGAACAACTGAGTGGTTCAAAATTGGGAAAGGAGTACGACAAGGCTGCATATTGTCGCCCTGCTTATTTAACTTATATGCAGAGTACATCATGAGAAATGCCAGTTGGATGAATCACAGGTCGGAATTAAGATTGCTGGGAGAATTATCAACAACCTCCGATATGCAGACGATACCACCCTAATGGCAGAAAGCAAAGAGGATCTCAAGAGCCTCTTGTTGAGGGTGAAAGAGGAGAGTGCAAAAGCTGGTTTGAAACTCAACATTAAACAAACTAAGATCATGGCATCTGGCCCCATCACTTCCTGGCATATAGAAGGGGAAGAAATGGAAGCAGTGACAGATTTTACTTTCTTGGGCTCCAAGATCACTGCAGACGGTGACTGTAGCCATGAAATTAAAAGATGCTTGCTCCTTGGGAGGAAAGCTATGGCAAACCTAGACAGCATAGTAAGAAGTAGAGACATCACCTTGCCGACAAAGGTCCGTCTAATCAAAGCTATGGTTTTCCCAGTAGTAATGTATGGCTGTGAGAGCTGGACTATAAGGAAGGCTGAGCACCGAAGAATTGATGCTTTCGAACTGTGGTGTTGGAGAAGGCTCTTACGAGTCCCCTGGACTGCAAGGAGGTCAAATCAGTCCATCCTAAAGGAAATCAACCCTGAGTCCTCATTGAAGGACAGATACTGAAGCTGAAGCTCAAATATTTTGGCCACCTAATACGAAGAGAAAACTCTCTGGAAAAGACCCTGATGCTGGGAAAGACTGAAGGCAAAAGGAGAAGGGGACGGCAGAGGATGAGATGGCTAGATACCATCACCGATGCAATGAATATGGACTTGAGCATGCTCCGGGAGAGAGCACAGGACAGGAAGGCCTGGCGTGCTATGGTCCATGGGGTCACGAAGAGTCGGACACGACTGAACGACTGAACAACAACAACAACAACGTGAAAGAGCTGGAATGAGCTTCTTTGTATGGAAAATCCATTTTTTAAGGACTGGGCATAATTTGTGGCTCATTTAGGAAGAGAATATTTATATATGCAAGCTGGATATAAGCAAACGTTTATTAACCTATTCCAGCCTGCAAACACTTTGAAAGGCAACAAATAGCCCATAAACCTTGGGCAGCTACCTTAATAACTTGTCTTAAGAACATTTTTGTGTCCCTTGCTGGATTGCATTAAGTTATCTTTTAAGCAATCACTTGTGTGGACCACATTCATTTATCTTTAATAAAAAGGATTTTCCATGTTAAGCAGAGGGAAAACACAGGAGGCTTATAAATGGAAGATTTGTTGTTGTTCAGTCGTTCAGTCGTGTCCGACTCTTCGTGACCCCATGGACCATAGCACGCCAGGCCTTCCTGTCCTGCGCTCTCTCCCGGAGCGTGCTCAAGTTCATATTCATTGCATCCGTGATGCTATCTAGCCATCTCATCCTCTGCCGTCCCCTTCTCCTTTTGCCTTCAGTCTTTCCCAGCATCAGGGTCTTTTCCAGGGAGTTTTCTCTTCGCATTAGGTGGCCAAAATATTGGAGCTTCAGCTTCATTATCTGTCCTTCCAATGAGCACTCAGGGTTGATTTCCTTTAGGATGGACTGATTTGACCTCCTTGCAGTCCAGGGGACTCGTAAGAGTCTTCTCCAGCACCACAGTTCGAAAGCATCAATTCTTCGGCGCGCAGCCTTCCTTATAGTCCAGCTCTCACAGCCATACATTACTACTGGGAAAACCATAGCTTTGATTAGACGGACCTTTGTCGGCAAGGTGATGTCTCTGCTTCTTACTATGCTGTCTAGGTTGGCCATAGCTTTCCTCCCAAGGAGCAAGCGTCTTTTAATTTCATGGCTACAGTCACCGTCTGCGGTGATCTTGGAGCCCAAGAAAGTAAAATCTGTCACTGCTTCCATTTCTTCCCCTTCTATATGCCAGGAAGTGATAGGGCCAGATGCCATGATCTGAGTTTTTTTAATGTTGAGTTTCAAACCAGCTTTTGCACTCTCCTCTTTCACCCTCAACAAGAGGCTCTTGAGATCCTCTTCGCTTTCTGCCATTAGGGTGGTATTGTCTGCATATCGGAGGTTGTTGATAATTCTCCCAGCAATCTTAATTCCGACCTCTGATTCATCCAACCCGGCATTTCTCATGATGTACTCTGCATATCAGTTAAATAAGCAGGGTGACAATATGCAGCCTTGTCGTACTCCTTTCCCAATTTTGAACCAATCGGTTGTTCCATGTGTGGTTCTTACTGTTGCTTCTTGACCCTCGTACAGGTTTCTCAGGAGACAGGTAAGGTGGTCTGGTACTCCCATCGCTTTAAGAATTTACCACAGTTTGTTGTGATCCACACAATCAAAGGCTTTAGCGTAGTCAATGAAGCAGAAATAGACATTTTTCTGGAATTCTCTTGCTTTCTCCATGATGCAGCGAATGTTGGCGATTTGATCTCTAGTTCCTCTGCCTCTTCGAAACCCAGCTTGTACTTCCGGTAGTTCTCGGTTCGCATACTGCTGAAGCCTAGCTTGTAGGATTTTGAGCATCACCTTGCTGGCATGTGAAATGAGCGAAACTGTGCGGTAGTTTGAACACTCTTTGGCGTTGCCCTTCTTTGGAATTGGAATGTAAACTGACCTTTTCCAGTCTTCTGGCCACTGTTGAGTGTTCCAGATTTGTTGGCATATTGAATGCAGCACTTTAACAGCATCATCTTTTAGGATTTTAAATAGCTCGGCTGGAATACTGTCATCTCCGCTAGCTTTGTTGTTACTAATGCTTCCTAAGGCCCCTGCTTCTGTGAGGTCCCTGCCTTCTTTGTCCTTTATCATGCCTGTCTTTGCACAAAACGTTCCCTTGAGATCTCCGACTTTCTTGAAGAGATCTCTAGTCTTTCCCATTCTGTTGTTTTCCTCGATTTCTTTGCATTGTTCATTCAAGAAGGCCTTCTTGTCTCTCCTTGCTATTCTCTGGAACTCTGCATTCAGTTGGGTATATCTTCCCCTTTCTCCCTTGCTTTTCGCTTCCCTTCTTTCGTGAGCTACTTGTAAAGCCTCATCAGACAGCCACTTTGCTTTCTTGCATTTCTTTTTCTTTGGGACGGATTTCGTTGCTGCCTCCTGAACAATGTTACGGACCTCCGTCCATAGTTCCTCAGGCACTCTGTCTATCAGGTCTAATCCCTGAAATCTATTCCTCACCTCCACTGTATATTCATCAGGGATATGATTTAGGTCATACCTGAACGGTTTAGTGGTTTTCCCGACGTTCTTCAATTTAAGCCGAAATTTTGCAAGAAGCAGCTCATGATCTGAGCCACAGTCAGCTCCAGGTCTTGTTTTTACTGACTGTATGGAGCTTCTCCATCTTTGGCTGCAAAGGACATAATCAATCTGATTTCGATATTGACCATCTGGTGACGTCCATGTGTAGAGTCGCCTCTTGTGCTGTTGGAAAAGAGTGTTTGCTATGATCAGCATGTTCTCTTGGCAAAACTCTATTAGCTTTTGTCCTGCTTCATTTTGTACACCAAGGCCATGCCTGCCTGTTATCCCAGTGATTTCTTGACTTCCTACTTTAGCATTCCAATCCCCTATGATGAAGAGGACATCTTTTTTGGGTGTTAGTTCTAGAAGGTGTTCTAGGTCTTCATAGAACCGATCAACCTCAGCTTCTTCGGCCTCAGTGGTTGGGGCATAGACTTGAATTACTGTGATGTTGAATGGTTTGCCTTGGATTCGTACTGAGATCATTCTATCATTTTTAAGATTGTACCCCAGTACTGCTTTTCCCACCCTTTTGTTGACTATGAGTGCTACTCCATTTCTTCTCAGGGATTCTTGCCCACAATAGTAGATATGATGGTCACCTGAATTCAATTCGCCCATGCCTGTCCATTTTAGTTCGCTGATTCCCAAGATGTCGAAGTTCAATCTTGCCATCTCATGTTTGACCACCTCCAGCTTACCTTGATTCACTGATCTGACATTCCAGGTTCCTAAACAATATTGTTCTTTACAGCATCGGATTTTCTTTTCACCACCAGACACATCCACAGCTGAGTGTCCTTTCGGCTTTGGCCCAGCCGCTTCACTCTTTCTGGCGCTACTTGGAAATACCCTCTGCTCTTCCCCAGTAGCATATTGGACACCTTCCGACCTGAGGGGCTCATCTTCCGGCGTCATATCTTTTAGCCTTGTGATACATTCCATGGGGTTTTCTTGGCAAGAATACTGGAGTGGGTTGCCATTTCCTTCTGCAGTGGACCACATTTTGTCAGAACTCTCTGCCATGACCTGTCCGTCTTGGGTGGCCCTGCACGGCATAGCTTATGGCTTCACTGAGTTACGCAAGCCCCTTCGCCACAACAAGGCAGTGATCCATGAAGGGGAATGGAAGATTATGACATCTTTAATGACATCCATTAAAAAAGGGAAATTCTAAAGGCACAATTACAAACAATTACAAGAAGAAGAAAAAGTGGAAGACAACAGAAGAAGCCAATATGGCTTCACAAAAAGCTTAGAGATGACCTTAAAAGAAAAAAGGACACTCATAGGAAGCGAAAGGAAGGAACACATGGCCCCTCCAAGAAATTTCTGACTCGTGTTGCGGATAACTTCCTCCTACAGAAAGTAGAGGAAGGAACTAGAATATCGGCTATCCTTGACTTGATCCTAATCAACAGAGATGACTTAGTGGATCAAGTAGAAGCTACAGGACCTCTGGGGGAAAGTGGCCATGTTATACTTGAGTTCTTGGTTCTAAAGGAAGCAAAAGCTGAGTGTAGCCAAACGCGTACCCTGGATTTTATGAAAGCCAATTTTAATAAACTCAGAACAATGATCAGTAAGGTCCCATGGCAAGCGATTCAAACGAGAAAAGGAGTCCAAGATGGGTGGGAGTTTTTAAAAAAGGAAATTCTAAAAGAACAATTCCAACAAGAAAAAAAGGTGGAAGACAACAGAAGAAGCCAATGTGGCTTCACAAAAAGCTTAGGGATGACCTGAAAACAAAAAAGCACACATATAGGAAGTGGAAAGAAGGCCAAGTAACAAAGGAAGAGTAGAAGCAGGTAGCACAGAATTGCAGGGATGGTGTCAGGAAGGCTAAAGCTGAGAACGAGCTGAGGTTAGTGAGGGATGCTAAAAGCAACAAAAAGGCTTTCTTCAGCTACTTGCATAGGAAAAGACAGAGGAAAGAAATGGTGGTTCAGCTATTAAATAAGGATGGCAAAAAGATAACAGATGACAAAGAACAGGCAGAAGTGCTCAGTTCCTACTACAGCTCAGTCTTCTCCCAAAAGAGGGTCTATGACACCCCTGGCAAAGGCAAAGTACAGGCTGAAGGGACAGAATTGCAGCTTGAGATGTATAGGCATATGGTTAAGGAATGCCTAATTGCTTTGAATGAGTTCAAATCTCCAGAGCCAGATGAACTGCACCGTAGAGTAATAAAGGAACTGGCAGAAGAACTCTCAGAACCACTGTCTATTATCCTTGAGAAATCATGGAAGACGGGTGAAGTGCCAGATGACTGGAGGAGGGCTAATCATGTCCCTATCTTCAAAAAGGGCAAAAAGGAGGAACCTGGTACTACTGACCAGTCAGTCTGACAACAATCCCTGGGAAAATTCTGGAGCAGATGATAAAGCAATCCATCTGGAAGCACCTTGAAAGCAATGCAGTGATTACTCGAAGCCAACATGGATTTGTCAAGAACAAATCCTGCCAGACAAATCTGATCTCATTTTTGGGTCAGGTAACCTCCCTTGTGGACTGTGGGAATGCTGTGGATATCATATCCCTCGACTTCAGCAAAGCTTTCGACAAAGTGCCCCATGATATCCTGATGAACAAACTAGCTCAAAGTGGGCTAGATGAAACAGCGATCAGGGTGGATCCACAGCTGGCTACAGAATCGGACTCAAAGAGTGCTTATCAATGGGATCTTCTCCAACTGGGGAGTGGTAACGAGTGGGGTACCGCAGGGCTCAATCCTGGGCCCAGTGCTCTTCAACATTTGTATTAATGACTTGGAGGAGGTGGTGCAGGGAATGCTGATCAAATTTGCAGATGACACCAAATTGGACGGGATACCTAATACTTTGGAAGACAGAAACAAAATTCAAAGTGATCTTGATAGGCTGGAGCGCTGGGCAGAAAACAACAGAATGACATTTAATAGGGATAACTGTGAAGTTCTGCACCAAGGAAAAAGAAACCAAATGCACAGTTACAAGAGGGGGGATTTTGTTGTTGTTGTTCAGTCGTTCAGTCGTGTCCGACTCTTCGTGACCCCATTGACCATAGCACGCCAGGCCTTCCTGTCCTGCGCTCTCTCCCGATACATGGCTCAATAATACTACAAGCGAGAAGGATCTTGGACTTGTTGTAGATCACAAGCTGAATATGAGCCAACAAGGTGATGTGGCTGCAAAAAAGGCAATTGCTATTTTGGGCTGCATTCATAGAAGTATAGCTTCCAAATCCAGGGAAGTACTAGTTCCCCTCTACTCAGCACTGGTTAGGCCTCATCTGGAGTACTGTGTCCAGTTCCGGGCACCACACTTTAAGAAGGATGCAGACACACTGGAGAGGGTTCAGAGGTAGGCAACGAAGGTGACTAGGGACTGGAAACAAAGCCCTCTGAGGAAAGACTGAAAGAACTGGGCCTGTTTATCCTTGAGAAGAGAAGACTGAGGGGAGATATGATAGCGCTCTTCAAGTACTTGAAAGGTTGTCCCAGAGAGGAAGGCCAGGATCTCTTCTCGATCATCCCAGAATGCAGGACACGGAATAACGGGCTAAAGTCACAGGAAGCCAGATTCCGGCTGAATATCAGGAAAAACCTCCTGACTGTTAGAGCGATACGACAATGGAACCAATGACCTAGGGAGGTGGTGGGCTCTCCCACACTGGAGGCATTCAAGTTGAAGCTGGACAGCCATCTGTCAGGGATGCTTTGACTTGGATTCCTGCATTGAGCAAGGATTTGGACTCGATGGTCTTATAGGCCCCTTCAAACATTACCATTAAATGATTCTATGGATCTCCTGTAAAATTCCATGGATGAGGCAGGACGATGGCATGATAAAAGCCTCTTCTGGAAGCACCTAGACCCCACCCACCCCAACCTGGTGCCCTCCAGATATTCTGAACCTCAACTCCCATCAGCCACAGCCAGCGTGGGCAACCCCAGAAAGGAGCAAAAGTACTCATTTCGGCATCGGGACACATCAGTGGAGCGTTTCTGCTCCTTTTAGGTTCCTTGTAGAAGCGCAAAATGCCCGTTGCGTGAGCCGTCGCTCTGGCTGGTGCATGGGCACAATAGGATGCTTCCAGGGTTTACACTATATTTGCACTATGACCTTTCAGCTGTGAACTGGCATAAACATTATTGTCACACTCCTCCTTGAACAGTGTAGCTTGTGACATGGCTGATAATGGTGTGTGATCCTACCTGCCAACCTTCACCCATTACCTTCAGCATAGTAGGGCTGGAAAAGGTGAAGTAAAAGGCAACCAAAATGATCAGGCGGTTAAAGCAACTCCCCTATAAGGTAAGTGTACATTTTGGGCTTTTTAATTTAGACAAAAGGCAACGTGGGGGCAGGGGGACCACACGCACAATGGAAGTGTAGAGAAAATGGACAGAGGACTTTTTCTTCTTCCCTTACAATGCTAGAACTTGAAGTCCTTCAGTAAAATAAATTGGCAGGGGGAGCATGGCTGTTGCCCCTAGCAACCGCCCCAAGGTCTAGCAGCACCCCCTGAAGCCTGTCTGCAAAGCAAAATGAATAAAACCAAAACCAAACAGAAACATAAAAATGGAAAGTGAGAGGATGCAGGTAATGGAGGTCAAAAACATGTGATGTCAGATCAGGTGCTGTTTGGCACGGAGCAAATAAAGTGGCACGGAACCTTAGAGCAATAGGAGATTGTTTGGCATGGAGCAAAGAAACATACTGTTTTGCTACTGAAGCTTGAGCTTTGAACTTTTTCGAAGTTTCAGAATTTTCTGCATGTCTACACTGCTCAAGCTTCCGTTTTTAAAAAATGAGCAAAATTGGTCTGGTAGATCTCTAGTAATGAGCGTCACACTACTGTATCCTTATATAGATGCCAGAACTCAGGGGCCATCCAGTAAAACTAATTGGCAGATTCAGGATAGACAAAAGGAAGGACGTCTTCATGCAGCACATAGTTATTGCATAGAATTTATGCACCTCCCGCTGTTCTTCTGCTAAAAAGAGCTATGGAGGTGCAATTCGGATTAGAGCAGCAATGATACCAGATGGTCTAATCCTGATCCCATAACACAAATGAAAGCTGCTTCATATTTATTACTCTAGAGTAACTGCCACCCCAAATTCTACATAATAAAACACCCACTTTGCTCACAGGCGTGCATTATGATAGTGTGGGGTGGCCCACACTTAGTGTGCTTTATCTACCCTATTTTTGAGTACAACATTATTCACTTCAAGTCAACTGTGTACAAGCCATTAAATAATATTTAACAATGTAGGGTGCAATCCTATGCATGTGTAGATAGAAAAAAAGTCCTACAGTTCCTAGCCATGCTGTCTGGGGCATGCTGGGAGTTGTAGGACTTTTTTCTTTGCAAACATGCATAGGATTGCACCCTACATTGTTAAATATTATTTAATGGCTTGTACACAATTGACTTTAAGTTAATAATGTTGTACTCAAAAGTAGGGTATATCAAAGGTGCTATATATTGTATGCAAAGCAAGCAATCCTATGCACGTTTACTCAACAGTGAGTCCATCTGTGTTAAATTGGGTTATTTCCCATTAAGCGTGTGTAGGATGGCATGCTGGAATGAGTAGAGTCAGTCTGGCCTCCATTCTTTTGTTCCTGTAGGTCCCCTTGAATTTAAGGGGAAATGGCACATGTATATATTCATTAAAGCTAAACTAATTGTCCCTTTACACATTCTTTAATTACTTTGGGGGCACAGAACTAGTTTTGGCCCCCTCTCTGAGGCTCCAAATCCTCCCCTCCCCCATTTCCAGGTGCTAGAAGAAGAAAAAAGGGCACATAATTCCCCCGTCTTAGCCTGTCCTAGAGAAGGGATGGTTTTACTGCCAAATTCTCCCAAAATTGAAATCACACACTAGTAACATTTTAAGTACAGAGAACCTGCATGGTGTGTCTAGTACATACATTGCTGGCCTTGAAGAGGTGAGGTCTGCATTCAAATCCTTAAGTTAGAAAACTGTCACAAAGTACACACACTGCTGGCTCGCCTTCACCAAGGCCTTTTTCTTTGGGCAGCAAAATAAGTTTCTCACAGTACAAAAAGACACATTCTTTATCAGTTAGAAGGTACACAGTAGAAGGAGCGATTACGGTGCATTCTTTTAGCTTCTGTTAGTAGCAAAAAGCGTGGCTTTCACTGTATGTGAATACAGCTATGAGAACAAACTGTAAAATCATGAAAATTGCCAACTTTCTAGCAAATCGGCATGCTTGTGCTAGTGATTCCTGCATTATTACAGCATATGATTCTGGGCAAATTCACACATGCCCACTTGCTCCTCTTCTGAAACTCCTTCTTCTCATTCTCATCTTGACAGCATCATTCTAGCACATGCAGCATCTCTCAGCAAACATTCAGTTTAGCTTGCAATTTCTTCCTTGTGAAGAGAGCTTTGGCTATTGGGCAATATAGAAATGAAATGAATGAATGAATGAATGAATAAATAGTAACATATAGTACACCTCTGGCAAAGAAGATCGTTACCTTGTCGTGGTGCTGGAGCTTAAGCACCTCAGTGACGTCATGAGCTAAACCGTGAAGGGACACCCAAGACGGGAAGGTCATGGCAGAGAGGTCAGACTAAATACGATCCCTGGGGAAGGAAACAGCAACCCACCCCAGTATTCTTGCCATCAAAACTAAATGGATCAGTACAACCAGAAATATGTCGGTATACCATCGGAAGATGGGACTCCCAGGTCGGAAGATGGTCAAAATGCTACTGGGGAGGAACAGAGGATAAGTTCAACTAGCCCCAGATGTGATGACGCAGCTAGCTCAAAGCCGAAAGGACGGCTAGCAGCCGATGGTGCTGGTGAACGAGGAATCCGATGTTCTAAAGATCAACACACCATAGGAACCTGGAATGTAAGATCTATGAGCCAGGACAAATTGGATGTGGTTATTGGGGAGATGTCAAGATTAAATATGGACATTTTTGGTGTCAGTGAACTGAAATGGACCGGAATGGGCCACTTCACATCAAATGACCACCAGATCTACTACTGTGGACAAGAGGACCACAGAAGAAATGGAGGAGCCTTCATAATTAATAATAAAGTGGCTAAAGCAGTGCTTGGATACAATCCAAAATATGATAGAACGATCTCAATTCGAATTCAGGGTAAGCCATTTAACATCACAGTGATCCAAATATACACCCCAACCACAGATGCTGAAGAAGCAGAATTAGATCAGTTCTATGAGGATCTGCAGCACCTACTGGATAATACGCCAAAAAAAGATGTTATTTTCATTACAGGAGACTAGAATGCTAAGGTGGGTAGTCAAACGACACCTGGAATTACAGGCAAGCATGGTCTGGGAGAACAAAATGAAGCAGGTCATAGGCTGATAGAATTTTGCCAAGACAACTCACTGTACATAACAAACACTCTCTTCCAACAACCTAAGAGATGACTTTATACATGGACTTCACCAGATGGTCGACACCGAAATCAGATTGACTACATCCTTTGTAGCCAAAGGTGGAGGACATCTATGCAGTTGGGAAAAACAAGACCTGGAGCTGATTGTAGTTCAGATCATGCACTTCTTATTGCACAATTTAGAATCAGACTCAAGAGAATAGGGAAGACCCACAGATCAGTTAGATATGAGCTCACTAATATTCCTAATGAATATGCAGTGGAGGTGAAGAATAGATTTAAGGGACTAGATTTAGTAGATAGGGTCCCGGAAGAACTATGGACAGAAGTTCGCAACATTGTTCAGGAGGCGGCAACAAAGAACATCCCAAAGAAAAAGAAAACCAAGAAGGCAAGATGGCTGTCTGCTGGGACACTGGAGGCAGCCCAAGAAAGAAGGAAAGCAAAAGGCAACAGTGATAGGGGGAGATATGCCCAATTAAATGCAAAATTCCAGAGGTTAGCCAGAAAAGATAAGGAATTATTTTTAAACAAGCAATGTGCGGAAGTGGAAGAAGATAACAGAATAGGAAGGACAAGAGACCTCTTCCAGAAAATTAGAAACATTGGCGGTAAATTCCAGGCAAACATGGGTATGATCAAAAACAAAGATAGCAAGGACCTAACAGAAGCAGAAGAGACCAAGAAAAGGTGGCAAGAATATACGGAAGATCTGTATAGGAAGGATAATAATATCGGGGATAGATTTGACAGTGTGGTCAGTGAGCTAGAACCAGACATCCTGAAGAGTGAGGTTGAATGGGCCTTAAGAAGCACTGCTAATAGCAAGGCAGCAGGAGATGACAGTATCCCAGCGGAACTGTTTAAAATCTTGCAAGATGATGCTGTCAAGGTGATGCGTGCCATATGCCAGCCAATTTGGAAAACACAAGAATGGCCAACAGATTGGAAAAAATCAACTTATATCCCCATACCAAAAAAGGGAAGCACCAAAGAATGTTCAAACTATCCAACAGTGGCACTTATTTCACATGCCAGTAAGGTAATGCTCAAGATCTTGCAAGGTAGACTCCAGCAATTCATGGAATGAGAATTGCCAGATGTACAAGCTGGGTTTCGAAAAGGCAGAGGAACTAGAGACCAAATTGCCAATATCCGCTGGATTATGGAGAAAGCCAGGGAGTTTCAGAAAAACATCTATTTCTGTTTTATTGACTATCCTAAAGCCTTTGACTGTGCGGATCATAACAAATTGTGGCATGTTCCTGGTGGTATGGGGATACCAAGTCATCTTGTCTGCCTCCTGAGGAATCTGTATAATGACCAAGTAACAATGGTAAGAACAGACCACAGAACAACGGACTGGTTTAAGATTGGGAAAGGAGTACAGCAGGGTTGTATACTCTCACCCTACCTATTCAACCTGTACACAGAACACATCATGCAACGTGCTGAGCTTGATGAAGCCAAGGCTGGAGTTAAAATTGATGGAAGAAACATTAACAGTCTCAGATATGCAGATGATACCACTTCGATGGCTGAAAGCGAGGAGGAGCTGAGGAACCTCATGATGAAGGTGAACGAAGAAAGTGCAAAAGCTGGGTTGCAGTTAAACCTCAAAAAAAACAAGATTATGGCAACCAGCTTGATTGATAACTGGCAAATAGAGGGAGAAAACGTGGAGGCAGTGACAGACTTTGTATTTCTAGGTGCAAAGATTACTGCAGATGCTGACTGCAGCCAGGAAATCAGAAGACGTCTACTTCTTGGGAGGACAGCAATGACAAATCTTGATGAAATAGTGAAGAGCAGAGACATCACACTGACAACAAAGATCTGCATAGTTAAAGCAATGGTATTCCCCGTAGTAATCTATGGCTGTGAGAGCTGGACCATAAGGAAGGCTGAGCGAAGGAAGATAGATGCTTTTGAACTGTGGTGCTGGAGGAAAATTCTGAGAGTGCCTTGGACTGCCAGAAGATCAAACCAGCCCATACTCCAGGAAATAAAGCCAGACTGCTCACTTGACGGAATGATATTAAAGGCAAAACTGCAGTACTTTGGCCACATCATGAGAAGACAGGATACCCTGGAGAAGATGCTGATGCTAGGGAAAGTGGAAGGCAAAAGGAAGAAGGCCGACCAAGGGCAAGATGGATGGATGGTGTTCTGGAGGTGACCGACTCGACCTTGGGGGAGCTGGGGGTGGCGACCGCTGACAGGAAGCTCTGGCGTGGACTGGTCCATGAAGTCACGAAGAGTTGGAAGTGACTGACCAAATAAACAACAACAAAAACTGGTACACACAGAAGGTTGGGCCTAAGCTACAATACAAGTTCAAACACATTAGCTAATACATGACCATACAGACGATCCTCAGCCAACACTCACTCTCTGTTGCCAGTCACACACAGTCATTGCATCTTGATTCTTACATGGGAGAAGCTGCTGCTATTGTAGTTTTTAGGTGGCATATAGGACAATCTGTCTAGCAGACTCAAAGGACAGGCATTTGATGACAGAGGGCACAATCCTATGAGGATAGGCGGCCACCTCCAAACTCAGAGGCAACTACCTATCCAATGCAGGGCAGAAGAAGCATGGATGGGATCATCCCCACTGCACTTCAGCCACCCTGCATTTATAACAAGTCCTGCCAGACAAATCTGATCTCATTTTTTGATCAAGTAACCTCCCTTGTAGACCGTGGGAATGCTGTAGACATCATATACCTCGACTTCAGCAAAGCTTTCGACAAACTTCCCCATGATATCCTGATGAGCAAACTAGCTCAAAGTGGGCTACATGAAACAACGATCTGGTGGATCCACAGTTGGCTACAGAACTGGACTCAAAGAGTGCTTATCAATGGGACCCTCTCCAACTGGGGAGAGGTAACGAGTGGAGTACCGCAGGGCTCAGTCCTGGGCCCAGTGCTCTTCAACATTTGTATTAATGACTTGGAGGAGGAGGTGCAGGGAATGCTGATCAAATTTGCAGATGACACCAAATTGGGTGGGATATCTAATACTTTGGAAGACAGAAACAAAATTCAAAGTGATCTGGATAGACTGGAGCGCTGGGCAGAAAACAACAGAATAACATTTAATAGGGATTAATGCCAAGTTCTGCACCTAGGAAAAAGAAACCAAATGCACAGTTACAAGATGGGGGATACGTGGCTCAACCACACAACAAGCGAGAAAGATCTTGGAATTGTTGTCGATTCTTTTGGGCTGCATTAATAGAAGCATAGCTTCCAAATCCTGGGAAGTACTAGTTCCCCTCTACTCAGCACTGGTTAGGCCTCATCTGGAGTACTGTGTCCACTTCTGGGTGCCACACTTTAAGAAGGATGCAGACAAACTGGAGAGGGTTCAGAGGAGGGCAACAAAGATGATCAGAGGACTGGAAACAAAGCCCTATGAAGAGAGACTGAAAGAACTGGGCCTGTTTAGCCTTGAGAAGAGAAGACTGAGGGGAGATATGATAGCACTCTTCAAGTACTTGAAAGGTTGTCACAGAGAAGAAGGCCAGGATCTCTTCTCGATCAGCCCAGAGTGCAGGACACGGAATAATGAGCTCAAGTTACAGGAAGCCAGATTCTGGCTGAACATCAAGAAAAACTTCCTGACTGTTCGAGCAATACAACAATGGAACCAATTCCCTAGGGAGGTGGTGGGCTCTCCCACACTGGATGTGTTCAAGACGAGGCTGGACAGCCATCTGTCAGGGATGCTCTGACTTGGATTCCTGCACTGAGCAGGGGGTTGGACTCGATGGCCTTGTAGGCCCCTTCCAACCCTACTATTCTATGATTCTATGACTAGAGAGCCGATTTCAGCTGTCTAGCCATGGGGCCTCAGAGCATGGGAAGCGGCAGCCGGACGACACATAGGACGTATCGTACCAGCATTTCCGACTTCCCCGCCCTGGCACGCCCCCAGGAACACCCCGTTTTTGCCACTCCACGCTCCTCTTCCAAGTGCGGAGTGCAGGGCTGTTCCATGGTGTCTACGAGGCAGTGTGGGGGTGGAGGTCGGTTCTCAGGGAACCAACTTCGGAGTGCAGGCTCCACGGTTGGTTCCCAGGAACCGACCCATCCTATGGCCATCTAGCCGCTGACTAGCGGCCATAGGATTGCGCCCTAAGAGGAGTAAAAAGCTCACATTCCTACATGGCAGGAATAATAGGCACAAATACAGATATAAAGACATTTTCCCTAAAAGCAAAAGCAAAAACAAAGTTACTGAGTACATTAAACACATTATTCACATTATGCAACTTGCTTGATCTAAATCATTGTGGCACCTTCACCCTTTAGGGATTGACTCAATCGATTCTACCCTTCCTATCTGTTACTACAAGGTGGGGAAGAAGGACCATGGGTGCTACCAGGCGGCTGTCTGGGGAGTACCACAAATAGTCAATGTACTGAGAACAATCAGCCAGTCTCCACTTTTCTTTTTCAACATTTGGGCCTGATTTTGGAGTTGTCAAAATCTTCAAAAGTTACCATGGGAGACTCGTTTATTGCTGAAAGGAATAAGGCAGTAGCTTTAGTGAAGGCAAAAAGTTCTGCCACTTGAGCAGAAGTACAGTTAGGCAAAAGATTTTGTTCTGTTAACAGTAAGGGAAGTACAGACAGCATATCTCTTCAGCATTTCTTTGACACACCATCTGTATTAGTCAGTAGCTCATTTCAAAAGTCTGGTCGTGGCTTTGCTAGGTGTTCAGCCGCTTCTAAACAACCATAAGAGATACTTTCAGCAGGATCAGGCAGCAAAGAAGCAGGATTTATAGTGGAACAACCTTGCTGTGTAATATGACTGCTAGTGAGAAGCAAAATTTCATACCTGAAAAGGCATGATTGAGATAGGTGCCGAGTCTTTGCTTTAAGTAGAAGAGCTGCCACTGAGTGAGGTACACAAAGAGTTGAAGGAGAACATAACACAATATTTGCAGAGGCTTGAACAAGGAGGGGAGTGGCTGCAGAATCAAGGAAAGTACTGTAATATATTACTGGTCAGTTCTTATTTCCATGCTTTTAGGTAAGCACACTAAGAGCACAATATTTTTTTTTTCATAACACAAGAGTGAACGGAATTATTAGGAAGCCCGAGTTGTTTTAGAACAGTGCTTGTTTTGGAGCAGTGGAAGCAGACTCAGCTTCAAAAGACCAAGGATGTGGCTCAGGAATATCTAAATATATGTATTCTGTCAGGGAACAAAGATAGTGCCATCACGTTTACACAAATCAGTAACTCGTGGTCTAGGGAGCTCATACCATGGCAAGGAGTGAAGGAAAGGTCGGGTCACTCACCGCCAGCTCTGTTCATTCAGGAATGATTATTCAGGAGGTCTGTGCCTTGCTGGCCAGCTCGTACCATGGAGGGAAGGAGGAAAACTCACTCACACAAGGTTCCAGTGACTATAATTTGCCCTACTCCTTTTTACCGCAATTCATACCAGGCAAATCTTGGTCAATCATTTTCCTCAATTCACACAAGGCAACTCTCATTCACCTGACGCCATATCCCACTGACCTCTGTAACCCAAAACCAAACAAACACTTACCAAGTGCTTAAATTACTGACTGTCTCTTTAAAGGTGGCATCCCATCAGTCAGGGCAGAATTGTCCCATGGGCAGCTTCACACTGAGTCCCAGACTTAAGAGATTTCAAAAGGTCTCTTACCTTGGTGTGCGCTTCTGGGATGTTCAGTGAATGGCGGTCCAAACTGATTCGATTCTCCTCAGCATTTGCGATCCAAGTCACGGCACCAAATTGTTAAGGAAATATCCAAGGCAGGTTAGGCTGAACAGTCAGAAATTTATTAAAGCACATCATGGCCATGGAAGAGACAGATGAAAGTGTGTCTCTCCCGCAAAAAGAACACAGGATGCCATTTATACAGACGGAAAGTTGGAGAACAAAGAAAACACACTAAGCATGCTCAGAAGCCAATTAGTACTTAGCAACAATCTTATCAGCACAGCGGCCTTCTTATCTTTAGGGATGAGTTACTTTGGTGGATAGGAATTCCTTGCTTATGAGCAAGTTACAATTACCTTCTCATGGTCAGACACACACACACACACTCTCAATCCCATCAGGCACCTCGCCTGAACCAAACTACTTATAAGGCCTAGTCAGGCCTACCTTCGCAACCACCCCCCTTTGAGTCTATTAGGCTCACCATCTATACTTGTATTATTATCAGTATTGTTATCAGTTGTTCAATCTCTTTCTCTTCTTTTTATATTTCTCTTTGCATTCTACTGACCGTCTGCTGCAGTTCAGCTTTACGTATACTTTTAGTAAGTAATGTGATACAACATTTAATCAAAGCAATGATCAAATGGGACAAAACAATACAAACAATTATGCTTATTACATCGCACATCTTGCTAGGTGGCTGTTGCTGGTAGATCTAGGTAATAGGGTTTAGTCATTTTAGTCTCATTTTGTGGAACTGGGATCATTGGTGTGCCTTTGTGGGCATGGACTGGCACACGGCTACAGATCTAGCAACTGGATACATTTAAATCTATTCGAATCTTGCTCACTACTTTCAGGAAAATGTTTTTTGCTTTCAGGCCAGAAAAGATTCTAAGCAGCAGCAGGTTGCAGGTGGGCCACATCATGAGAATGTGCCTCTGGTGGATGCTGAGACAACTCTTTCTTCACTAACAGGTGCTAGGCTCACTGCTAGTCTTATGCTCACTTCACCAGCAACAGCTTGGCTCACTACTGGTCCTTTAGAAGTGGCTATTTTGTAATCCAGAAGAGGCCAAAGTGCCAAAAGTCTAAGAAGATCTCACACGATAGCAGGAAAAAGGGCAACAAGCCAGTACCATGATGGCAACCAGAGATGTTCTTCTCTTTCCGGGTCCAAAATGATCCAAAGGGCTGATGAACTCTGTGAGGGCACATCCAGCGTTGTCTGGTTCTGGGGCATGTCGCCTCCAGGAGGCAACACTTTCTTGCAGTAGGATGCAGGGATCCAGGTATGTGGTCTTTGCGCCTTCATGGCGGTGTGGGTGGTCAGCAGCACCTGATGGGGACTTTTCCTGGGAGGCTCAAGGGAAGACTTCTTCTGACTTTGATGTAGACTCAGTCTCTAGGCTACAGGTTGTGACACTGTGTCGTAGGAGCATCTGGAAGCACTTTTTAACCTGTGAATGGAAAGCCTTCACACACTTCATTAATGCTTGGCAATGTTCAACACAGTCTCATCCCTTAAATGCAAGTTAGTAAGATGTTCTTTAATAGGTTCTGAAGACGGGAGCCTCATGGGCTTCTTAATAAGGATCTCATGGGCACTGAGCACAGTCTGTCGGTGCGAAGTGGCACGCGTGCTCAGCAGGGCCAAAGTTAGAGCATCAGGCCATTTAAGTCCAGTCTTAGCACAGATTTTTGCTAATTTGTTCTTTAAGACTCCATTCTTTCTTTTTACCAGCCCTGCTGGCTGGGGATGATATTAAATTTGCAGGGCTTTGTACACACAACCACAAAATACATATTTAAAAAGAACAACATTTCTTCATCTGAATAAAATCTATGTGTATGTTAAAAGAAAGCTTACATGTCTCTTGACTCTCGGTTCAGTTACTCTGGTTTCTCTCACGTCTGTGAGTGAGCAATCTCAATAGCATAGATAAAAGCTCAGTGTGAAGGAGCCCATAGATTTCGCCTAACATGTCCCATCTGCCACCTTGAATAGCACCAGGGAATGCTTCCTTTGCATATTAACCACTGGTAGTGGCCTTGTGGGGAGGAGGAAAAGGGGAAAATTAAAGCCAGGGTACTGATGATCATGGAGATGGTATGCTTTATCAGAACAGGGCTGGTATTATTTTATGACTATTAAAGTGTTACTCTCTGTTTAAGAATCAAGGTGCAGAGGGAACTCTGGGAAAGGGAGGGAGAAAAGCAGGCACTGTTTGACTGACTTAGTGTCTAATGACTGTCGCTAGAAGCCTGCCTAGCGGCCTTTGCAGAAGAGGAAAAGGTCCTCTTGACCAACAGATGTTTGATTTTTAGTATAATCACCCTGGTCTAGAGAGGAGGGCCTATGAGGCAGGCTTAGTTGCCTTAAGGAGAGAGGCTGAGGTGTGCTTTTTCATACAGCCAAAAGAAAGGGAGAAGGACCTCTCCTGCAAATGAGGCTGCTGAGAATGTGTAGAGATGCGCTCCTGTATCAGCGTCGTAAAAGGCCACCCGCCCCCCATCACAGTTCAGAGACACTCGGATCCTCTTGAGCTCCCCACTCAGGGACAGAGGAGGGTAACGTGGGCAGAGGGCAACCCAATACCCACCTCCCCACCGCCCAGATCCCTTCCTCAGGACCCCAGGCAAACATTTCCTTTCTCTTCACAGACTTTCTGGCGACCCCCACAAGCCACCCTTCCTCACTTCCCACAGTGACTTCCCAGAAATGTCTGCCTGCTGTGAATCCCTCACATCCCAGCACAAAAGACCATTTGCTGAATCGCTCCGAATTGTCAGGGAGATCTTGAAGTTTGTCTTTGTATGTCACACTTTTACGATCCTCAGACAGGATGACACTCTGAAAAGCTGTGTCTGGATCCAGAGTTATATTTGCTGTTGGGGGGGGGGGAAGACAGGAGGAAAGTGATGAAAAGCAGCATCACTTGGGAGCAGAGGTGGCTTTGGGTGAATGGGGTGGTAACCCGCTGCCTCTCCCACACCACCACTTGTGGCGGAGAAATCCCCCCACAGCCAGGTATACTTGTTCCAATGCATGGCATGCAGCTGCCGATTGCCACACATGACCTTCTTCTGCCCTCCTCTGACAATCTCAGTAGAATATTGAGTATCTGCCCTGCCTTTTGCCCCACCAGCCCCCATGAGCACCAGCTGCCACTGCTTAGGATAGTGATCACCTGAGCCTGAACACATCCCAAGAATCACATTCCCTCTCAAATCAGGAGGTCTCCCATGGACTGCGGTTCGGGATTGGGATGTGCCTTTCCTTCTTCCAGACTTCCCAACAGTAAGTTATCCTCCTCCCTAACTGGGCCCCAGGTTTTGGTCAATTATTCAAATTACATCTTCGCACTTTCTTTCCTTTCATTCAAGGTTACTTACAAGAAGCAACGCTACCTCTGCCCCCCAAAAACATTCCTCTGCTCTTAATTGAGCAAGTATGGATGGAGGAAAAAGAGTGGGCGAAGGAGAGGAGAGATTTCACACACTCCCTTGACACTCTGTGTGAAGTGGAAGTCCCAGTTGTCCAGACAGAATGAAGGTGCCTCAGTTCAGATCCATGACCCATTTCCAGATCAGCTGGAGGCAGCACCTTGGAAGGAAGATCTTTACAACCCTTCTAAATCCTCCTCCGAGGAAATACAGCCAGCCAAATTGTTGCCCAACCCCCTTCCTTCATGTGAATTTTGTCCTGCTGTCAAAATTTACCTTTCTGCAGCTGATGTCCGGATAACAGAGCATCTGGGGAGACAAAGAGGCACAAACTTTAAGCACCGCACCATTGTGCCTACAGCTTATCGTGTACCAAATCTATCAGTTCAAAACAAAGCATCTATTTATTGCTTATTTCAAGTAAAGGATTAATAGAACCTGAAACAAATTGGATGGGACGGGGGGAGGTGAGATCCTCCTCACAACTATAATTTGCCTATGAATAAATCATGTAGATTAACCTGGTTTGAGACCTGGAGGTCTCCCATGCACTTGGAGGGTTCTGGGATGCTCACTGGACTAATACACGGGTAGGAACCCAGAAGACGGAACCTACATTCAAGCCTTCAGGACTTCCTCCAACAAGCTAAAGACATGGGGGTTCCAGGGATCCTGCCATTAATATACCCTGCAGGCCCAGGCTTTGGTAGAGAAACAGTGTCAAAGAAGCTATATGTCAGGGTCCAGCTTCTACACCGCAGTGGGTCTTGTAGGTTATAGCCAGAATTTGATTAGAAGTAGTCTGGAAGGGTTGTGCCTACTCAGCCTCTTGAATGGCAGAATCTGTGTGAACTTATCTCTGTCAGGGTTCTCAGAGCACCCGACTCCCCGTCCACCTGCTGGTCTGGCCTTGGCAGGCAGGGAGGCTGGAAGCTGTCCGTGAGAAGCTGACAGAGGTGTGTGGGGTTTGCAGAAGGGTCGCCCAGGTTGAAATGTCATTGCTGGAGGGCTGAGCAGTGACGCCCTGTTTGGAGAGAGGCCTTGCTGCAGGGCCAAAAGCCCTTGTCTGTCAAGTGGTCCAGAGGGGGTGTCTTACAGTCTGGCCTTCCCCTTTTAAGCTGATGCAGAGGCTAAGAGCCTTTGCTAGGAACATCTTGTCTTCATTTCCTGAAGGCTTCTCTGTTTGGATCCATCATCGTCTGGGAGGCACTCTGCACATGGACTCTCCTTCTAATTGGAACTCTGGATTGCTAAGGACTTGCCATAAGAAGTACTATGATGCTTCTCATAGACTTTGAACTTTTTGCTGTGGATTGTGTGTCTTCCTTGTTGTCAGCCCAGAGTGCCAGCAGGCTGGGTTTGATCCTGACTCTTGAACTTTTCTCTGGCTGGACTCATGCAGTGTGGCGGTACCAAGGCAAAAGCTGTGGCGTGGAACTCTCTGCTTGTGTGGACTTACTCTTGGACTTAATAGTCCTCGCCCATGTAGCATAGAGATCCCAACTAAGGTTCAAGGCTGCATGAAGTCTCTGTGTGTGCGGAGTTGTTTGGGCCTTTTCTAGAGTCTTCGCCTTTGATTGCCTGGGAAGGATGACTCCAGGAATCATTCCAGTTCCTTGTAATGTTTGTGGAGATTTGTGTCTTTGGGCTTCATCACACAAGGCTAAAAATCCTGCAATTTACCAGGGCTTCTGCTTCTGGAATCTTTGTGGGATTATATTGGGTCCTTTCCACATGGCTTTAAAAAAACTAAACTTCTCAATGACGTCTATTACAAAGCCACTAGGTGGCGCTGTTTTTTCACTTGCAATAAAACGAGTTTACAGGGTACACCCTAATTTATATCAACTCCATGGTGGGAGGAGGGAAAATGCCAGACTTTTGTCATCATGGAAAATAACGCAATAGAGCTCACAAAGTGTGGGAGGTTCCCTGGAGGAGGGCTGCGTCGTGTCCAGGACCCACAAACTTCTGTGAATAAGCCATCTCCATAGCAGGGAAAAAGGCCGGTGTGAAGGAGTCCTTTGATTGCCTGGGAAGGTTGACGCCAGGACTCATTCAGGTTACTGAGTCTTGTCCTCAATTGCCTGGGAAGGGTGACTCCAGGAACCCTGAGTCCCTTCCCCAGTGTTTTGAGCCTCAGAGATTTCAATGGGGAAACGTGTTGTGTAGATCTCTGTCATGGTTGTAGTATTTAGCTTTGGACTGTTCCGGAATTACATAAAGCCTATAGTTACGGACCATCAGCTATATGATTTATGAAGAGTGTAACCATTAAGCTTTTGCCGTGGGATTCCCTGCAATAAAGAAGTCTCAGTGATTTGGGCGTCTGGTGTCAGATTGCCTGAGCGTGGGTGCTTGAGGGATCAGGAATCCTGACACTATAAAAGATGAGGCAGACTCCTTTAAAAAGTGGAAGTCCTGTCCAAACAAGGCAAATAAGAAAGCACAAATTGTAGAAGAACAAATGTGTGCTGATAATGAGTCAAGCAAAAAGGTTGAGGAGCAAAGTGCAAGTAACTGTAAGAATAACAAAAAACATATTTCACTATCTTAGGAGCAGGAAACTAGTCAGGGAGGCTGTTGGACCATTGGTGGCACTCAGGGCTACTGCTCCATTGACTTCAAGAAAGCGGTCAATACCCTTGAACATTGTCTGAGTTCAATAATGGACTGGATCAGAAGAACAAGCTGAGATTAAATCATGACAAGACCTGGCTCAGGGTTTGGGATTCAACCTGTTCTAGAAGGGGCTGTGCTCCCTCTGAAAGGTCAATTTCATAGCCTGAGGGTGCTGCTACACTGTCGCTGGGGTTTTAAGTGACTGAGGTTTTAAGTGACAGTGGGTAGAAAGGAATGTGTATGCAAAACTGCCCCCCCTCCAAGAAATTCCTGACTTGTGTTGCTGATAACTTCCTCCTACAGAAAGTGGAGGAAGGAACTACAGGATTGGCTATCCTTGACTTGATCCTAACCAACAGAGATGACTTAGTGGATAAAGAACTTCATCAGGAGGGCTTTAAACTGAATCCTACGGGGGAGGGAGAAGTAAGGTTGGGGGAAACAATGGACAAAGGCTCACACACCACAACAGAGAGAACAGCTCTAATAGCGCCCAATAATAATCTTCAGAAACATGTAGGAAGAAAGCCAGACTATAAAGCACATGGTCTTTGATGTCTATATACTAATGCCGATAGTATAGGAAACAAACAGAACAAACTTGAACTCTTAATACAGGAGAGAAATTATGACTTGATAGGTGTAACTGAGACTTGGTGTGATGACTCCCATGACTGGAATACAGGAACTGAAGGATCTAACTTGTTCAAAAAGAACAGGAGGAACAGAAAGGGAGGTGGGGTTGCACTATATGTGAAAAATACATATCTCTGCACAGAAATACAGGAGGATGAGCTTGGTAGCCCCATCGAGAGCATCTGAGTTAAAATCTATGGAGCAAAGAATAAAAGGTACATGGTGGTCGGAGTCTACTACTGGCCACCCAATCAAGGAGAAGACAAGGATGAAACTTTTGAAAAGCAAATAGCCAATGTTTCAAGGAAGCATGATGTAGTAGTAATGGGGGACTTCAATTTCCCCGATATTTGTTGGGAGACAAATTCTGCAAAATACGGCCCCTCCAGGAAATTCCTGACTTGTGTTGCTGATAATTTCCTCCTACGGAAAGTAGAGGAAGGAACTAGAGGATCGGCTATCCTTGACTTGATACTAACCAACAAAGATGACTTAGTGGATCAAGTAGTAGTTACGGAAACTCTGGGTGAAAGCGACCATGTTATACTTGAGTTCTTGGTCCTAAAGGAAGCAAAAGCCAAGTGTAGCCAAACACGTACCCTGGATTTTAGGAAAGCCAATTTTAATAAACTCAGAACAATGATCAGTAAGGTCCCATGGCAAGCGACTCTAATGGGAAAAGGAATCCAAAATGGGTGGGAGTTTTTAAAAAAGGAAATTCTAAAAGCACAATTACAAACAATTCCAACAAAAAGAAAAGGTGGAAGACAACAGAAGAAGCCAATGTGGCTTCACAAAAAGCTTAGAGATGACCTGAAAACAAAAAAGGACACATATAGGAAGTGGAAAGAAGGCCAAGTAACAAAAGAAGAGTACAGGCAGGTGGCACAGAATTGAAGGGATGGCATCAGGCAGGCTAAAACTGAGAACGAGCTGAGGTTAGCGAGGGATGCTAAAAGCAACAAAAAGGCTTTCTTCAGATACATGCATAGTAAAAGACAGAGGAAAGAAATGGTGATTGAACTACTAAATTAGGATGGCAAAATGATAACAGATGACAAAGAAAAGGCAGAGGTGCTCAATTCCTACTTTGGCTCAGTCTTCTCCTAAAGGAGGGTCTATGAGCCCCCTGGCAAAGGCGAAGTACAGGCTGAAGGGGCAGGATTGCAGCTTGAGATCGATAGGCATATGGTCAAGGACACCTCATTACTTTGAATGAGTTCAAATCTCCAGGGCCAGATCCTAGAGTAATAAAGGAACTGGCAGAAGAACTCTCAGAACCACTGTCTAGTCTCTTTGAGAAATCATGGAGGATGGGGGAAGTGCCAGATGACTGGAGGAGGGCTGATGTTGTCCCTATCTTCAAAAAGGGTAAAAAGGAGGAACCTGGGAACTACAGACCAGTCAGTCTGACATCAATCCCTGGGAAAATTCTGGAGCAGATGATAAAGCAATCCATCTGGAAGCACCTTGTAAACAATGCAGTGATTACTTGAAGCCAACATGGATTTGTCAAGAACAAATCCTACCAGTCTAATCTGATCTTATTTTTTGATCAAGTAACCTCCCTTGTTGACTACGGGAATGCTGTGGACATCATATACCTTGACTTCAGCAAAGCTTTCGACAAAGTGCCCCATGATATCCTGATGAGCAAACTAGCTCAAAGTAGGCTAGATGAAACAATGATCAAGTGGATCCACAGTTGGCTACAGAATCAGACTCAAAGAGTGCTTATCAATGGGATCATCTCAAACTGTGGAGAGGTAATGAGCGGGGTACTGCAGGACTCAGTCCTGGGCCCAGTGCTCTTCAACATTTGTATTAATGACTTGGAGGAGGAGGTGCAGGGAATGCTGATCAAATTTGCAGATGACACCAAATTGGGTGGGATAGCTAATACCCTGGAAGACAGAAACAAAATTCAAAGTGATCTTGATAAGCTGGAGTGCTGGGCAGAAAACAACAGAATGAAATTTAATAGGGATAAATGGCAAGTTCTGCACCTAGGAAAAAGAAACCAAATGCACAGTTACAAGTTGGGGGATACGTGGCTCAACAACACTACAAGCGAGAAGGATCTTGGAATTGTTGTCGATCACAAGCTGAATATGAGGCAACAAGGTGATGTGGCTGCAAAAAAGGCCAATGCTATTTGGGGCTGTATTAATGGAAGTAGAGCTTTCAAATCTCAAGAAGTACTAGTCCCCCTCTACTCAGCACTGGTTAGGCCTCATCTGAAGTACTGTGTCCAGTTCTGGGCACCACACCTGAAGAAGGATGCAGACAAACTGGAGAGGGTTCAGAGGAGGGCAACGAAGATGATCAGGGGACTGGAAACAAAGCCCTATGAGGAGAGACTGAAAGAACTGGGCATGTTTAGCCTTGAGAAGAGAAGACTGAGGGGAGATATGAGAGCGCTCTTCAAGTACTTGAAGGTTGTCACAGAGAGGAAGGCCAGGATCTCTTCTCGATCATCCCAGAATGCAGGACACGGAATAATGGGCTAAAGTCACAGGAAGCCAGATTCCGGCTGAACATCAGGAAAAACGTCCTGACTGTTAGAGCGATACGACAGTGGAACCAATTACCTGGGGAGGTAATGGGCTCTCCCACGCTGGAGGCGTTCAAGACGAGGGTGAACAGCCATCTGTCAGGGATGCTCTCATAGAATCATAGAATGGTAGGGTTGGAAGGGGCCTACAAGGCTCTGACTTGGATTCCTGCATTGAGCAAGGGGTTGGACTCGATGGTCTTTTAGGCCCCTTCCAACCCTACTATTCTATGATGCTATGATTTAGTGCACCCAAATCAGTCTGATCTGGCAGATTCTTACGGTGCTACAGCTACAGCATGTGGAGGTGAACTGGTGAGGAAATTCCCCTTCGCTACGGTTGCTAGGACCTAAAAGTGAGGCATCCAAGGGCCACTGTCAACACTGAGTGGCAGCGGCTCTCCAGGGCTTCAGGCGGGATTCTTTCCTGGCCCTAGCTGGAGACGCTGGGGATCGAACCTGGGACCTTCTGCGTGCAAGCAGGTGCTCTTTCACTAGAAGTGAGGAATCTGGGGGCCACATTTGCGCCTCCTGAATAAGGTTTACTCGAAGAAGAATCATCATGCTCAGAGATTCTCTGCCCAGGCTCCCGTCCATCTGCTGGGACTCACAAGGAGCATGGGAAGTCTGAGTGCAATCGTATCATATCGCAAATTCGATGGTGGGAATTAGAGGCAAAAAGAGAAAAACAAAACAGTCCTATAACGCCCTTATATAAACTCGATGGCACGGCCACATCTGGAATACGTTGTGCAGTTCTCGTCATGCCATCACAAAAAGCTCATCGTGCAGCTGGAAAAGGAGCAGAAAAGGGCAAACACAGAGTTGGAGAATCTTCCCCTTGACAGAAAGCTAAAGCAAGGGTAGGCAACTTCGGGAGGTCCAGGGGCCATTTTCACCATGGGACGCACCTCCCCCACCCCAACTCATGTCACCAAAAACCATTTTTATTTTTTAAAGTGACACACAGAGTGGCTAAGGGGTGCCCAAAGGGTCAAAATTAGCTTGTGTTCCATCTATTTTGGCCGCTTGAGTGCTCCCTAGCCACCTTCTATAAAATCCATGGGGTGGCCACATCTGGGATACTTTGTACAATCCTAGTCACACCATCACAAAAAGCTTCTTGCGGACATGGAGAAGATTCAGAAGGGAGCAAACCAAGGGTTGGAACATCTTTATGACAAAGGGCTAAAGCATTTGGAGCTACTTAGCTTAGAAAAAAGACCAGTGAGAGATTATAAAGTTATGCATAGTATGGAGAGAGATATTTTTGGACCAACGCACTGCCCGGCATATATAATTCTTGCAGCCTTCCTTCCTTACCTTTAAATTGCTTCATGACACCCTCCAGGAAGGGATTTATATCACAGGAGTCCCAGATCCTCCACTTCAGTGCAAGTGGAAAAGCCACCAGATTCTCGAAATTCTCTCTCTCTTCCACCCTGGTAGAGAGAAACAATGCTAGCTCACCATCTATCTGATCCAGAAATCCTGAGTAAAACCCACATAGAGCATTTAAAGCTTTATTAGTATTATTGAGAAACTTACAAGCATCTTTAGAACATTCCCATTTGTTTTCTGTAAATATTGCACACTGAATAAATTTGAAACTAAATGAAATTGCAGAGGAACATACAGAAGGCGGAGAAGAACAAAGGAGGAGATGAGGCAATGATCCTTAGTGAAAGAATAAGGCTGCAATCCTATCCTCACTTACCTAGGAGTAATCCCACTGAACACAGCCAGGATTGTACTGTACAAGCACTAACAAGTTTGCAAGTTTGTCCCTTTTTTAACTGTGCAATGTTGAGACCTATGGCATCCTTTATTCCCTCCCTAGGAGATTGGAGGGCCTCATTCACCACTATGAAGAGAAATTAGTGAGATCTACTTACCTCTGCAAGATGCTTCTAACATCCTAGAAGGAAGAGAGAGAGAAAGAAGAGGGAGTTTAGTGCCTGTCACAGGCGACAAGATGGAGATCGGAGTGATGCTCTCTGGTCCTCCCGTACTCATCTAGTGTTGGTCTGCCTAGCACACTCCATGTCAGGGGGCCCTAGCCATCCTCTTTCAGTCTACTCCAGTAGCCAACTCCAGACACAGACAAAGGATTCTTTTCAAGGCTTTATTCCTTTTACAACTTAATAACTCTATCACCAGCGACTAAGCTATGAACAGCAGAGTAACCTATGCCCCGGGTTGGAAACAGTTGGTCCCCGTTTGAACGAGAATAACTTGCAGACTCTGAACTTATGGGCTAGGGAGAGTCCCTCCCCTTTTCCCTTGGATCCTCTGGACGCGACCGTTGCTTGCGCGCCAAACGGGCGCTACGCCTCCTTTCCGCGCCCTCCATAGCTCGTCGCTCTTTGCGTCTGCGTCGAGCATCCAGCAAGCCCTCCTCCCGCGCTCTTTCACTCCCAGGTCCACTATCTATCTCTGGAATGCCAGCAGGAGGAATCTCTGCCAGCTGCAGGGCCTGGGAGGGATGAGCGCGCTCCTCTCCCACCAACAGCTGTTCCTCCTCAGAATCAGAACTGCTCTGAGGTTCTATGGGCTCAGTGTCCACCCTGACACTCCACTCAAGGACTGTCTTTGTGGGGGACGGAGTGGAACTTCCTTAAGTGACAGGAAACGGTTATCTTGGTTTGTTGTGCAGAAAGCCTTTGTGTGATTATTGTTAACAAGCCAAGTGGAGCCATTATAGACCACCAGGGCAGCAAAGTCTAGTTAGCGATACATACACAACCCCCCCCCCCCAGAAATGTTACCAAGAAAATATATTTCATATGAGACTGAGACTGCCTTGGTGAATGACTTGTGCTAGAAACTGGATGTGGCGAGCCCAACCCTAGTACTTCTCTTGGACCCCTCAGAGCTTTAGATACCATCAATCACGGTATCCTTCTGGATGGCTAGGCCTTGGGGGTGCCATTTTGCACTGGTTCCTGTCCTTTCTGGCATGTTGGGTCCAGAAGGTGGTGCTGGGAGATCACTGTTTGACTCCACGGCCGTTGGCCTGATGTATCCCCCAGAGTTCTATCTTGTCCGCCGTGTTAGTTAACGTTTACATGAAACTGCTGGGAGCTTTGGAGTCAGGTGCCACCAACAAGCTGATGGCACCCAGCTCTTTTGTTCTTTGTCACCTAGTTGTCTCCCCCTTGAAGGATCAGGTCCGTAGCCTGAGGGTGCTCCCTGATCCTACACTCCCTGAGAGTGCTCTCTGATCTTACGCTATCCCTGGATCGTCAGGTGATGAGTGGCAAGGAGTGCACTGACACAACTATGCTTGGTGTGCCCCTTCCTGAGTCAGTCTGACTTGGCAATAGTTATCCATGCCTTGGTTACATCGGGCTTAGACTACTGCAATGGACTCTATGTTGGGCTACCCATGAAGAGGGACTGGAAGCTTCGAAATATGGCAGCTACTCTGCTAAGTGCTGCACAGTATCCGGATCATATTACACTTGTCCTGAAAGACCTGTACTGGTTGCCAATTGCTTTCTGGGCTCAAAGTACTGGTTTTAACCTTTAAAGCCACAAATGGTTTTGGACCTGGCTCTCTAAGGTACCACCTGAATTGTTATAAACTGGTCTGGTTGTTAAGGTCCATAGGAGAGACTCTCAGAGGGCACTGTTACCTGCAAAGGCCTGTTTGCTGGGCACACAGGAAAGGGCTTTCTTCCGTGTTGCTCCCAAACCGTGGAATGTGCTCCCTCAAGAACTATTGTTAGCCCACTCTCTAGCCTTTTAGAAAAAGTGTGAAGATGCATCTTTTCAGTTTTGCCTTTTAAAATGTGTAGTTTTTAATGTTTTAATGTTTCACTGTTTTTAATGTTCTTGTTTTAAATTGTTTTAATATTTCTATGTTTTAAATAGTAGCGCACCACCTTTTCAGCAAATAAGGCAATATATAAACATAAATAATAATGTTCCTACTGTCTAATTGTCCTGAAAATATGCCTCTTTGTACTCACATGTGGTCCCCAAATGGATATTTGCCAGGCCAGAAGCACTCTTCAGAGACTCAAGATCTGATTTTGTGCTCCATCTACCACCTTGCACAGCATTCCATCCTGCCTACCCACCCAATCTGTCTGGATGCGCCACCACTAAGATTTCAGTCATACCCAAGGAAGCCAGAGAGCCCTGGTGATAAACTGTAACCAGGGCCATATCTACACATTGGCAAGGGGCAGATGAACAGCAACATGGCCTCTGTGCACAAGCAAAGGGCTTCTTCTCCCTTCCTTCACAGAGTTAACAACAGCAGTTACTAAAGGGGCAGCCATTGCAGCAAAAACAACAGAGAGTCTTTATAGCACTTTCTAGACAAACACATTGATAAAGGCATACACTTTTGTAGACTACAATCCACTTAATCAGATGAGAAGTATTAGCAAAGCCCTTCTCTTGCTACAGCAACACTTCCTCCAAGACGAACAGAGAGAGGAAGCAAACCCACTCCTCATCCTATTAAACAACCTGGGCCAAGAGATGCAGATGGGAGAGAGCAGCTCAAGTGCGCTGAACTATGGCGGAGCTGCTGTGGATGTTCAAACTGGGGAACTTCAAGGGCCTAAATAGGACTTCTGCCTCTTTTCTCCCAGGCTTTCATAAAATAAAGGAGCTGAACTATATACTACGGCAGGGGGCTATTTGAGGGACTGGGAGCAAATTATTTATTTATTATTACATTTATATCCTGCCTTTTTTCCTCCAAGGAACCTAAGGTGGCTTACATAATCTTTCTCTCCATTTTGTCCTCACAACAACCCTGTGAAGTGGGTCAGGTTGAGAGTCAGTGACT
This sequence comes from Heloderma charlesbogerti, assembly GCA_026122225.1. NCBI lineage: Eukaryota > Metazoa > Chordata > Lepidosauria > Squamata > Helodermatidae > Heloderma > Heloderma charlesbogerti. Next base: position 290,055 of record JANEZZ010003233.1, read on the forward strand.
GGCCCAAAGTCACCCAGTGAGCTTCATGGCTGAGCGGGGACTAAAATCCAGATCGCTTGGGTCCCAGTCCGGTACTCGAACCACTACATCACACTGGCTCTATCTGTTCCTTTCTCTGCATTAGCTCATCACTTTGAGCAGAGGAAGTCATTCTGATCAGTTTCATACTCTCTTTTCTGGCAAGAAAATGCTCTCGGAAGATAGTATAATGACAAGAGTCCCTGAAACGACAGGAGTCCAAGTCCTGAAAGAGTCCACAAGAGGAGTCCTCCGGATCACTGCAAGGACATGAACTGTATCTACCGAGGAAGCACTAGGAGGGAGGGGTGACAAGAGACTGTCAACATTCAATAGAAGTCAATGCTACAGTCACTGTCCTGTTTTCTCTGGGAAGCTCCAAGTGTCATGAAATCAGCCACCAGGGAGGGGCAAGAATTGGGCCTCTTCACTTTTTGTATATGTAGAAGAGGCACATCAAGGATTGGTGCCCCTCTCCCCCCGAGGAGCCTGAGGTGTTTCTTCCACCATCTTACCTGCAGGAGTTCACTTGCTGGCTGCTGACACTTCTCCTCCATCTCCTGGATGCAACGTTCAAGAGAGGAGAGTTCTTCAGAGAGTTTGGCCACGTGCGCATCCCTTTTCCTTGCAGTCTCTTTCTCCATCTCTTCCATTTGGTCCTGCAGAAGCTTCTCTTGTTTTACAAGAAATTGGTGAAGTCGTCTGAACTCAGCCGCCACTTTTTGCTTCTCTACTTCTGTTTGCTTCTGCAACAAACAGATGGAAAGAGGAGAATGAACAGGCCAACGTTAGGCAGATGGTCAGTATTTGCAGCATTAACTAGTAGTTTATGAGAAGTCCCTAGGAAGGGCAACTCTGATTTATCACATCAATTTTCCAGAGGGAAAGAGTTTCCCAAAGACTGGCAAGGGCCCACCCTTAGAATGGCCTTCCAGGACCTCTTTCCGTAAGAGATGAGGCCATTCACAATGAAGAACCTTCTGAGGAATGGGATTACCTCATGGCTTTTCACTCTCCTGCATTTTATAATAAGGTTTTTTCAGATCACAGATGTAGGAACACTTACAAACAGGTCTTGACTTTCCTTTATTGTGATTGCTCTATACGCCACAATTTTCTTTCTCTCCTTCCTCAGATTTTCCAGGCACCTCAAGATCTCATCCTGAAGACAAAACCAAAAATCATTTAGAGAGACGTTAAACATGCTTGCTCCCCATGCCATATTCTAGAGCCTTTTTTCCTGTGTGTGTGTGTGTGTGTGTGTAGGGGGGAGGGTGTTATCTGAAATGCCATATTCTTCCAAATGAGCCTGCCCAGATTCTAAGACCTTTGGGAGATGCTGTTACCAAGTGTCCTTTTTCACATAGTTCTAAGCCCAAGTGTGCACTTTCAGACATGCAACCCTTGCACTTGAGGGGATCTTTCAGTATTGAGTACTGAGAATCCTAACACTTTAAAGGGATTTGGAGATTAAAGACACAGCTGATTAACCAAGGAGTAATTTACTGAAAGGAATAAAAAAGATACATCCAAAAGATCAGACCAAGGCAACAGGTATATAACCCAACTTGTATAGGGTTATATTTCATTCATACAGATGCAATGGTTTTAGGGAGCAATCCTATGGTCCTTTAGACAACATCTAAGGAGCCGTACGATGGATCAGATTCCCAGCTCCAACATCAGGGATGGTGTTCTGAGCAGGGATGTAAAAACTCAGCCTAGTTCGGTTCTCCGTGCACTCACCGAAGCAGCGTCCTGCTCGCTTCCCCCCCAAACCTGTGCTCAAGCCACCTACGAGTTCAGTGAGTTCCCCAGCACTCACTGTGAACCCATTCGGAAAGCTAAATAAGTGCAATATGAGAGGGATTATACCTCTAATATTGCGCTTATTTAGCTTTCCCAGCTGCAAACTGCACATATTTGAATATGCGCATTTTTTAAACTTCCTGTTTTTCCTAGAAAGCAAAGGCGCGAAAATGGCAGTGCTCACCGAACAGGTTCACAGTGAGTACTTTGGAGCGGGAGCAGGGGGGCGAACAAGGACAGCGTCTTGGTGGGTGCAGTTCGGGGGTCGCGGGTAGGGGCTGCTCGACGAATTCCCGAACCCCGAACAGCGCTCGCAACATCCCTAGTTCTGACCTTGGAGCAGGGAATCGAAGATCAGGCCCCCTTCTCCCTCCTGCTCACAGCCAGCTGTCCTCCAAGGTCAGGATCTCGACATCAGAGAGCGGGGAAAGGGGGCGTGTCAGTGCTGGGGACAGCAGGAGACTGGAGCGGCCAGAATGCTACTTACCCTGAGCCTCTGCCAGTCTCCTTCCCTCTCTCTCCAAAGCGCCTTTGCTAGAAGGGCAAAAAAGCCAATCTAGTGAAAAATGCAGGCCAGGAGGACGGGAAGGCAAAGATTGCATCTGCCACTCTTCCCATCCCGCATAAGATGATCATAAGCCTCCAAATTCAAGGGCTTATGATCCTCAAGGGCACCATCAATAGGATTATGCCCTTAACATTCAGAGCTGGCTCAAGACATTTTGCTGCCTGAGGCAAAGGCCTTGGAGCTGTCTTCATGAGTGATTTGGTGCGAAGTTAGAGCAGTCTGACATCCTTCAAGACAGATCATGTCGTCACCAATCTGCTGCCAATCAGCTGCTTTCCTCTTGGAAAGCCGCATTTTCTGAAACTCCTTTTACTCCAACTTTTTTTTTACTGAAAGCAGCTCCCTGGTGGTTTTGCCACAGTGTGCCACGTCCCCTCGCATTAAATCCTGGGTGTGCTTCTGTGACCTGTGACGAGCTCAAGGGGGTGGGACGCCCTATTCCCTCTTGTTTCCGCAATCTAAGTAGTTTTTCCCATTGAGAAAATCCACAGGGGCTCAGCAGCAACCTCTGCTCCTGCTCCTGCTCTGCTCTGCTCAAAGAGCAACCTCTGCTCAACCTCAGCATCCTTTTCGTCTAAACCGAAAGCAAGGACTTTTTTATCTAACACCAGCTAAAATGGCCTGTCTCTCCAAACTATTATTTCCATTGGGAGAGAAGACTCCATTGGAAACTACAGCAATTACCAACCAGGAGAAGTGGAAAAAGAAACATGTGGCATAGCATTTTAATGTATAAAACAAACCATTGTAAGAGAGTTCGGGAGGGATCCCCAACCCAACAGATATCCTTTGTATGGTGGTGTAATTTTGTTCAGAACTTTAACCGGAGACATATTAATGAAAATGGCACGAAAGGTATTCAATTTAAGTTTTAAAAGGAAAATTAAGATATTTGTGTCTTTTTAAATTTTTTGGCATACTGAATTGGTTATATATTGATAAAGGTAAATTAATTCTTGTACCCCCTCTATTCTCCTTTATTGATATAAATGAATTGATGTACTTGCTTTTGGTTTACATTCTCATTTCTTAAGTTGACTTCAAAATTATAATTTTAGATTTGATCTTAACTGATTACATGTTACTCAGGAAAAAAGACTGTGCTTAATAACATAATAAGTATTTTGTTTAGTTCCCTGATGCTGTTGCTTCACCCCTACCGTGTATCTTTAAAAAAAAATAAACTTTAAAAAATAATTCATGAAGGAAAGATCCACAGTGACTGTTTACCTTGTACTCTTGGGAAGCCTCCTCCACAGGCACCACGTCGTGACCTCTGTGCTCCTTGGCCCTGTCGCACACCACGCAGATGGGGGTTTCGTCGTCCTGGCAGAAGAGCTTCAGGGGCTCCTGGTGGCGCTCGCAGACTCGCCCCCTCCCTTCCGCCTTCTTCCCCCACTGAAGAAGACTCAGTTTCTTGGCTATTTCTGCAACATTTGCCAGCTGCCGATTGGAGCTGAGGCTCTTTTGCGGAACTGTCTGTCTGCACTGCGGACAGGAGACCTCTGCGTCCGACTCTCCCCAGCACTGGGCCAGGCAGGCTCGGCAGAAATTGTGCCCGCACTCCGTAATGATCACCGGGTCCTGAAAATAATCCAGGCAGACGGGGCAAGTGGCTTCCTCGCAGAGATCCTCGACGTGAGCCCCAGCCCCAGCCATGTCTGCCTCGCAAGAAAAAGCTCCCCCCCACCCCCTGGGTTTCGCTTTCTGTGCTTTCAGGAACTGGGTGTTTCCCTGCCTTTCTTTAACCCTTTCCTCCTTTGCTGGATCTCTTGTTGTTGTTCAGTCGTTCAGTCGTGTCCGACTCTTCGTGACCCCATGGACCATAGCACGCCAGGCCTTCCTGTCCTGCGCTCTCTCCCGGAGCGTGCTCAAGTTCATATTCATTGCATCCGTGATGCTATCTAGCCATCTCATCCTCTGCCGTCCCCTTCTCCTTTTGCCTTCAGTCTTTCCCAGCATCAGGGTCTTTTCCAGGGAGTTTTCTCTTTGCATTAGGTGGCCAAAATATTGGAGCTTCAGCTGGATCTCTAACTGGTTTTAAATCGAAAGAGCTGGAATGAGCCTCTCGACGGGGAAAATTCATTTTTAAAGGGCTGGGCATGATGTATGCCTCATTTAGGAAGAGAACATTGTTATATGCAAGATGGATATAAGCAAATGTTTATTAACCCGTTCCAGCCTCCAAATACTTTGACTTGGTTCCAAGTAAGACCCTCCCACCCAAATGTACATTGTCCCCCTGTCTAACTGCCAATCCCAATGGACAGGGGGATGCCTCACCCCCCAAAAAGCACTACACCCCACCACTCCAATTCCTGTGCACATTCCAAGTGGGTCAATATGAGAAAATGCATGAAGAGCTGCCCCCAAAGATGTGGAAATTTATCAGGCAAGAGTCTCCATTGCCTCTAACCAAGAGCGTGTTGTACTTAAAACACATTAGGGGTGCAATCCTGCGGGGATAGTAGGCCACCTCCTAACTCAGAGGCGGCCAACCATCCAATGCAGGGTGAGTGGAACACAGAGGGCATCCTCTCCTCCCCGCTCTGGCCACCCTGTATTTGTGACTAGACAGCCGATTTCAGCTGTCTACCTGGGGTACATCAGAGCAGGAGCAGGGAGGCCAGATGGCGCATACATAGGAAGCATCGTAACAATGCTTCTGCATCCTGGGAATGCCCCCTTTTCGCCTGCTCTGCACTGCTCTTACAAGCACTGAGATGGGGACCGTGCTGCCTATGAGGTGGGGGGGCAGGGAGCGAGGTTTTTGGGGATTGCGCTCAGAGCCCTGGCTCCAAGCTCGGTTCCCCAAAACCGAAAAGTCCTATGGCCGTCTAGACACTGTCTAGCGGCCATAGGATTGCACCCTAGGTGGTTTAAGAAATTGGAGTGCAGATAAAGAATGGAACTTTTTGAGATTTGCCTAAGTTTTGGTTTCATTATAGAAAAGCATGCAATAAGGTGAAAGAGGGAACTTCCTGAATTTTGATAAATTTTCAGTCGATCATGTACATCCAATTTCTACCCTGACGCAGCCACCCTCTGTGATCACATCTCCCTCTGCTTATAGAAGCATTACAATCATAAATGAAGTAGTCTTTTTGGATTCCACTGTTGGTATTAATTTGTCCTGGTCCTGATGATTTGATACTCTGTTTGATATGTATTCATCACAACTTGCATTTTCCCCTGGTTGTGGCAGCATTTTGTGTGTATCTTTTCAATACAAACATCAACACAGATTGGTGTAGTGGAGCCAGTGTTCACAGGGCTGCAGTGCCTGCACTTTTTGATCTGCAAGAACACCGACACCATCTGCCACCCCCACCCTCAGAAACCCTGTTCCCAGTGATGGCCTCTTCGAAAGCATCCGTGGTTCGGTGCCCCTCCCCTTCCTCACCACAGTGACAAGCGAGAATAATAAACCCAAACACTTCATCATGGTCTGTCTCTCTGCAGCTCGGCAAGACGGCGCGGTTGTGGGCTCGGCAACGACTACCGCTCTGCTGCCTGCCCAGTCATTTCCCCATCACCTCAGCGGACTCACTTGGCTGTGCATGTTCACAAAATCATGAAATTGCTGAACAGAGATGACTTAGTGGATAAAGTAACAGTTACAGGCACTCTGGGGGAAAGCGACCATGTTGTATTTCAGTTCTTGGTTCTAAGGGAAGCAAAAGCTGAGTGTTGTCAAATGCATACCCTGGATTTTACGAAAGCTGATTTTAATAAACTCAGAACAATGATCAGTAAGGTCCCATGGCAAGCGACTCTAATGAGAAAAGGAGTCCAAGATGGGTGGGAGCTTTTAAAAAAGGAAATTATGCAGGCACAATTACAAACAAGTGCAACAAGAAGAAAAGGTGGAAGACAACAGAAGACGCCAATGTGGCTTCACAAAAAGCTTAGAGATGACATGAAAATAAAAAAGGACACATATAGGAAGTGGAAAGAAGGCCAAGTAAAGGAAGAGTAGAAGCAGGTAGCACAGAATTGCAGGGATGGCGTCAGGAAGGCTAAAGCTGAGAACCAGCTAAGGTTAGCAAGGGATGCTAAAAAGAACAAAAAGGCTTTCTTCAGCTACATGCATAGTAAAAGGCAGAGGAAAGAAATGGTTATTCAGCTATTAAATAAGGATGGCAAAATGATAACAGATGACAGAGAAAAGGCAGAGGTGCTCAATTCCTACTTTGGCTCAGTCTTCTCCCAAAAGAGGGTTTATGATCCCCCTGGCAAAGGTGAAGTACAGGCTGAAGGGGCAGGATTGCAGCTTGAGACTGATAGGCGTATGGTCAAAGAACACCTCATTACTTTGAATGAGTTCAAATCTCCAGGGCCAGATGAACTGCATCCTAGAGTAATAAAGGAACTGGCAGAAGAACTCTCAGAACTGCTGTCTATTCTCTTTGAGAAATCATGGAGGACGGGTGAAGTGCCAGATGACTGGAGGAGGGCTAATGTTGTCCGTATCTTCAAAAAGGGTAAAAAGGAGGAACCTGGGAACTACAGACCAGTCAGTCTGACATCAAACCCTGGGGAAATTCTGGAGCAGATGATAATGCAATCCATCTGGAAGCACCTTGAAAACAATGCAGTGATTACTCAAAGCCAACATGGATTTGTCAAGAACAAATCCTGCCAGACGAATTTGATCTCATTTTTTGATCAAGTAACCCCCCTTGTGGACTGTGGGAATGCTGTAGACATCATATACTTCGACTTCAGCAAAGCTTTCGACAAAGTGCCCCATGATATCCTGATGAGCAAACTAGCTCAAAGTGAAACAACGATCTGGTGGATCCACAGTTGGCTACAGAATCGAACTCAAAGAGTGCTTATCAATGGGACCTTCTCAAACTGGGGAGAGGTAATGAGTGGGGTACCGCAGGGCTCAGTCCTGGGCCCAGTGCTCTTCAACATTTGTATTAATGACTTGGAGGAGGAGGTGCAGGGAATGCTGACCAAATTTGCAGATGACACAAACTTGGGTGGGATAGCTAATACTTTGAAAGACAGAAACAAAATTCAAAGTGATCTTGATAGACTGGAGCGCTGGACAGAAAACAACATAATGACATTTAATAGGGATAAATGCCAAGTTCTGCACCTAGGAAAAAGAAACCAAATGCACAGTTACAAGATGGGGGATACGTGGCTCAACCACACTACAAGAGAGAAGGATCTTGGGATTGTTGTCGATCACAAACTGAATATGAGGCAACAAGGTGATGTGGCTGCGAAAAAGGCAAATGCTATTTTGGGCTGCATTAATAGAAGCATAGCTTCCAAATCCCGGGATGTACTAGTTCCCCTCTACTCAGCACTGGTTAGGCCTCATCTGGAGTACTGTGTCCAGTTCTGGGCACCACACTTGAAGAAGGATGCAGACAAACTGGAGAGGGTTCAGAGGAGGGCAACAAAGATGATCAGGGGACTGGAAACAAAGCCCTATGAGGAGAGACTGAAAGAACTGGGCATGTTTAGCCTTGAGAAGAGAAGGCTGAGGGGAGATATGAGAGCGCTCTTCAAGTACTTGAAGGTTGTCACAGAGAGGAAGGCCAGGATCTCTTCTCGATCATCCCAGAGTGCAGGACACGGAATAATGGGCTCAAGTTACAGGAAGCCAGATTCTGGCTGAACATCAGGAAAAACTTCCTGACTGTTAGAGCAATACGACAATGGAACCAATTCCCTAGGGAGATGATGGGCTCTCCCACACTGGAGGCGTTCAAGACGAGGCTGGACAGCCATCTGTCAGGGATGCTCTGACTTGGATTCCTGCATTGAGCAGGGGGTGGACTCGATGGCCTTGTAGGCCCCTTCCAACCCTACTATTCTATGATTCTAAAATCCCGTCCCCAGAAAGGGCTAGAAACCTGTTCTCTATCATATGAGATTGTAGGGCATGAAATAATGGGCTGAAGGGCGCAATCCTATCGGGATAGTCGCCAGCCTCCAAAATCGGAGGCAGACGACTATCCTACACAGGGTGGCCAGAGCACGGAGGAGAGGAGCCCCTCTGTGCTCTGGCTGCCCTGCATTTTTTGCTAGATGTCCGATTTTGGCTGTCTAGCCACGGCTGCGCGGCGCACAGGAAGCTGCATAAAACGGCTTCACAGTCTCCTCCCCTCCCCACCCCCCAGGACCACCCCCTTTTCCCCATCTCCATGCTCTGTTTCAGAATGCAGAGACGTAGCCGGTGTGGAGAGACCCACGCCAGCTACAAGGGGACAGGGGAGAGGGCGGGGAGCATGGTTTCTGGGAACTGAAAAATCCTATGGCTGTCTAGCCACGCAGTGTCTAGTGGCCACAGGAGTGCTCCCTAAGTTGCAGATGTTCAATAAGTTGAACATCTGGTCCTAATGGCCAGAGCAGTCAGACAATGGAACCAACTGCCTAGGAAAGTGGTGGGCTCTCCGTCACTGGAGCTATCCAAGCAGAGACTGGACAGCCATCTATCAGAGATGCTTTAAACTGGATTCCTAGAATGAGCAGGGGGTTGGACTCAATGGCCTAAATGGACCCTTCCCACTCTTATGATTCTGTGATTCATTCATTTGCACCAGTTGGAGTGACCACTTGCACAACAGGTATTTTGAGGTTCTAAAAGTAACCCCAGAAAGGAGCAGAAACATTGTATCCTTGTAGAAGTGCAAAATCCCCGTTGCGTGAGCCATCGCTCTGGCTGGCGCAAGGGCACAATATAAACTACACTTGAACTATGACCTTTCAGGTGCGAATTGGCTAAGGATGTTGGAGAAATCCGCAACAGAACCAAATGAGTTTGGATTTTGATGAATCTGACTGGCAGATTCCGCAGCAGACTGGCTTTTCCTCTGTTGGGCAGATTCCACCAACTAGCGGACCATTTTTGTAACTTTCCCAATTTTGTGCAAATGTCATCAAAAATACACTTTAAAAACAACAACTGCCAAAATGCACATTTCCCCATAGGCTAAAGTGTAAAAATGCACATTTGGGGGGATTGAGGGGGATTTGTGCATTTTCGTGTGTGCAGATTTGTGCATATGCGCATTTGCGCAAATCCAATAATGGGGGGGGGAGATTCCATCAATGGGTGGACTGTGGAACGAAAGGCGCCTGACAATCTGCAAAACACAGGCGGACTGTATTTTACACAATCAGAACATCCCTAGAATTACTGTAGCATTGTTGTCACATCGTGCTTGCCAACCTTCACCCATTAACTTCAGTATAGTAGAGCTGGAAAAAGTGAACAAAAGGGTGACCAAAACAATCAAGGAGTTAAACCAACTCCTATAAGGTAAATGTACATTTGGGGCTTTGTAGTTTAGACAAAAAGCAATGGGAATGGGGGACAATACAATCAACACAATTGTGGTTTGTAAAATTATGCATGGCATGTGGAGAAAATGGATAGAGAACTTTTTCTTCTTCTCTTACAACTAGTGTAAAGCCTGTCTGTGAAGCAAAATGAATAAAACCAAAACCACACAGAAACAGAAAAATGGAAAGTGAGAGGATTCAGATAATGGAGGTCAAAAACATGTGATCTTTTTGACCAGATCAGGCGCTTCTTGGAACAGAGCAAATAAAGCAGCACTGAACCGTAGAGCAATAGGAGATCATTTGGCATGGAGCAAATAAACATACTGCTTTGCTATTAAAACTCGAGCTTTGAGCTTTTTTGAAGTTTCACAATTTTCTGCATGTCTACACGGCTCATGCTTCAGTTTTTTAAAAATGAGCAAAATCAGTCTCGGAGATCTCTAGTAATAAGTGTTACACCACCATATTCTTATATAGATGCTAGAACTCGGGGGCCATCCAGTAAAACTAATTGGCAGATTCAGGATAGACAAAAGGAAGGACTTCTTCATGCAGCACATAGTTATTGCATAGAATTTATGCACCTCCCGCTGTTCTTCTGCTAAAAGGAGCTATGGAGGTGCAATTTGGATTAGACCAGCAATGATACCAGATGGTCTAATCCTGATCCCATAACACAAATGAAAGCTGCTTCGTATTTATTACTCTAGAGTAACTGCCACCCCAAATTCTACATAATAAAACACCCACTTCGCTCACAGGCGTGCATTAGGAGTGTGCAGGGGCCCACACTTAGTGTGCTTTATCTACCCTACTTTTGAGTGCAAGTTTATTAACATAAAGTCAGTGGTGTACAAGCCATTAAAATTGTTTAACAATTTAATCTCAGAGTTGCTAAATGTTACATGCAGAACAAGCAATCCTATGCATGTTATCTCAACAGTAGCTCCCTCTGTGTTCAGCTGGGTTATTTCCCAGTGAGTGTGTTTAGGATGGCAGCCTGAAATGAGTAAAGAGTCAGTCTGGTTTCCATTACTTCATTCCTGTAGGTGCCCTTGAATTTAAGGAGAAATGGTACATATATATTATTCATTCAAGCCTCTCCCTTCAGAGCTGAGACCCTCTCCTGGCTTTTCGGAAAGTAGTTAAGAGACATTCTTTAATTTGGCCATTTACATTGTGAGCAGCGGTTTTAATGTTGTTTCAGTGCTGTTTCAATGTTTTGATATAGCTTTGTTCTGTTTATATGAACCACCCAGAAAGCTCTATTCTGTTTTGTGAACCCTCAGACAGCTTCAGCTATAGAAATAGAAAACAAACAAATAAATAAATGTTTTTATCTGAATTATTATACACTGCCTTGGTGACTTTGTGGAAAGGCTAAAGGCAGTATATAAGTATTTTGAATAAAGAAATAAAAAGAAGGGAAAACTCCCTGCATAGGGAAGGCAAAGGTAGCGCTTGCAAGGTGAGTCACTGCAAGTGTTGGCTGGCTCAGCTTCACCTGCTCCGCATCCTCACCTAATGCCAGATGACTGGAGGAGGGCTAATGTTGTCCCTATCTTCAAAAAGGGTAAAAAGGAGGAACCTGGGAACTACAGACCAGGCAGTCTGACATCAATCCCTGGGAAAATTCTGGAGCAGATGATAAAGCAATCCATCTGGAAGCACCTTGAAAACAATGCAGTGGTTACTCGAAGCCAACATGGATTTGTCAAAAACAAGTCCTGCCAATCTGATCTCATTTTTTTGATCAAGTAACCTCCCTTGTAGACCGTGGGAATGCTGTAGACATCATATACCTCAACTTCAGCAAAGCTTTCGACAAAGTGCCCCATGATATCCTGATGAGCAAACTAGCTCAAAGTGGGCTAGATGAAACAACAATCCAGTGGATCCACAGTTGGCTACAGAATCGGACTCAAAGAGTGTTTATCAATGGGACCTTCTCCAACTGGGGAGAAGTAACGAGTGGGGTACCGCAGGGCTCAGTCCTGGGCCCAGTGTCCATCAACATTTGTATTAATGACTTGGAGGAGGAGGTACAGGGAACGCTGATCAAATTTGCAGATGACACCAAATTGGGCGGGATAGCTAATACTTTGGAAGACAGAAACAAAATTCAAAGTGATCTGGATAGACTGGAGCGCTGGGCAGAAAACAACAGAATGACATTTAATAGGGATCAATGCCAAGTTCTGCACCTAGGAAAAAGAAACCAAATGCACAGTTACAAGATGGGGGATACGTGGCTCAACAACACTACAAGTGAGAAGGATCTTTGAATTGTTGTTGATCACAAGCTGAATATGAGCCAACAATGTGATGTGGCTGCAGAAAAGGCAAATGCTCTTTTGGGCTGCATTCATAGAAGCATAGCTTCCAAATCCCGGGAAGTACTAGTTCCCCTCTACTCAGCACTGATTAGGCCTCATCTGGAGTACTGTGTCCAGTTCTGGGCACCACACTTTAAGAAGGATGCAGACAAACTGGAGAGGATTCCGAGGAGGGCAACAAAGATGATCAGGGGACTGGAAACAAAGCCCTATGAAGAGAGACTGAAAGAACTGGGCATGTTTAGCCTTGAGAAGAGAAGACTGAGGGGAGATATGATAACGCTGTTCAAGTACTTGAAAGGTTGTCCCGGAGAGGAAGGCCAGGATCTCTTCTTGATCATCCCAGAGTGCAGGACACGGAATAATGGGCACAAGTTACAGGAAGCCAGATTCTGGCTGAACATCAGGAAAAACTTCCTGACTGTTAGAGCAAGACAACAATGGAACCAATTACCTAGGGAGGTGGTGGGTGCTCCTACACTGGAGGTGTTCAAGATGAGGCTGGACAGCCTTCTGTCAGGGATGCTCTCTTGGATTCCTGCAATGAGTAGGGGGTTGGACTCGATGGCCTTGTAGGCCCCTTCCAACCCTACTATTCTATGATTCTATGATTCTATGCATGACTTCCAGCCAAAGCTCTTTCCACACTCCAAGCATTTAAATGGTTTCTCTCCTGTGTGGATTCTTTGGTGTGACAAAAGGTTTGACCGCAGAGTGAATTTCTTGCCACACTCCAAGCATGGAAATGGCTTCTCCCCTGTGTGCGTTCTTTGATGATTCAAGAACCAGCTTTTTTCACTGAAGCTCTTTCCACACTCCAAGCACTGAAATGGCTTACATCTGGCTCTTTCCAGAAACACATTCCATGGATTTCCTTCATTCCCACTCTCCCGCCAATCACAATCTAGAAGGAAGAGAGAGAACTGGTAGCAGCAGAAGTGAAAAGCAGAGCCTGAAATCAAAGAGCTATTAGTTAACTGTCCTGCAGCAGCGGCTATTCCACTAGGGGCATTTCCGCACAAGGCTGTTATTTGTGCACTCGTGAGTGCTCAGTCACAATAGTTTGCAGGTCCTTTACATGATATCATCATTCTCCGTGGCCTGTCCCTCTCTTTGCAACCACTATCACTTTTTTTTCCTAACAAGGAAAGTCTGGTATTTTTTCTGAATCCTGCCATAGCGCCATCTACAGCGCCATCTAGCACTTCTATAATGAAACATATGGAAAGGCAGAGAAAGAAAACACCAGGGGGAAAAAGAACGTGTAAAGAGGCTAATCTCAGTTTTAGCTCTGGTAAGGTGTGGGATAAAAACTTAACGTAGAACTGCCTTAGCTCATAGCAGAGGGAGAGATCAGGCTACAAGGCATCTCCATGGGTGCCAATGAGAGACCAGCTCCACTGAGTCACTCAGCTGTTGCCATTCAAGCTGATCATTGTAAGAAAACTGGAACTTCTAAGAGTTGGTGTCTCTTTCTCCTCTTCCCTCACCATCCCTTTTCTTTTGGTGTCATATCTTTTATAGTGCAATCCTGCTGCCAGGGACTGTATTATGTATTATTAATTGCATGCAAACCACCTTGGGACCCTTTTTGGCTGGAGAGCAGGGAGCAAAGGCTTAAATAAGAAATCATAAAAATAAATAACTGCATTTGTGAGGGACTGAACAGAAACAAAGGGTGTTAAACAGATTATGTTGGGTGGCCGGAATTGAGAACCAGTACTGTGCAGAGTGCTGGAGAGATTGAGGCTCAACACCCTCTAATGAAGTGTATCGGGGAGCCTTTTACGCCTGTCAGCGACTGGGTTTGCAAAGGATACTAAACCACACTGAGAGGCTGAGGGTGGGTTGTTGCAGATCCATGGGTTGTTTGTTGAATGGCGGGTTAGCGTGTTGTCTGAACCCAGGAGATTTTCCACAGTGTGTTAACCATGCAGTGTGGCTTAAATTTCCCCAACACACCAGCTTAAGAACCCCTGGTTTGTTGCTGGGTTGTTCAGGATGACTAACAATCCATACTACATGGTTAACAAGCCACCCTGCGAAAAATGCCCTGGGTTGAGACAACATGCCAATGAATATCCCCAATATCTCTAATACAATGCTATCTTATAGGTCTTCACTTATTTCTTTGTTAAATCTATACACCGGTTTTCCATGTAAAATTGTCAAGTCAGCTTGTTGTTACATCTAACCAGAATAACCCCATGCACGTGGTTGTGATCTTCTTGGAAGTGGAGCTGGAAGTAACTCTATGGAAAAAATAAACAAGGGAGTAGCATACCCACAGCTCAGTGCCAAAGCCTGTGTTTTGCAACCCTAAGGGGCCAGGTTTGATACCAGCAAATCCCGTTAATGGATCTTGGTAGGAGGGCCTGGAAGTCTCAGGTATGTCTTAGGAGGGCTGCTACCAACCCAAGCAGTCATTGGTGGCATCAATGGACCAATAGCAACATCAAATGTTCATTTTTGTACATCAGGACTACTATACTCGAAATACCTTACAGAGGGCATCTTCTGGTATGAACCTACCTGTCCATGCACTTCAGTTGTCCTCTGATTGTTTTCAATTGTTTTGTATAGCAATGGTTTTTCTATTATGTTTTCTATTGTATTTTTATGGTGTAAATCTTTTGTACACCACCCAGAGAGCTTTGGCAAGTGGGTGGTATGGAAATGTAATAAATACATAATACAATGATAGCAATGCATAGACTTTTCCCACTGCAAGAGATCAGAATGGGGAACTGAATGACAAACTCTTCCACAGCGCATTAAATTGATATCCTGCATTTTGATGATCCAGGGCCCAATGCAGCTTGCAAAAACATTTACAAAACACGCCGGTATGTTGTAGTATTGGACTAGAACTGGGAAGGCTCAGGTTCTAGTTCCCACAGGGCCATGAAGCTCATGGGTGAATTAACCTAACTTACCTCACAGGGTTGTTGTGAGGATTAAATGGAGAGCAGGATCATGTACACCACTTTGTGCTCCTTAGAGGAAAGGTAGGATGTACATGCAACTTAAATACATAAACCTGGACGTACCCCAAATTTGGGACACGTTCCCCAAATCCGTGTTACATGCAACTGTCTTCCTTGTCTGAGCTCTTATCTTTATGCGTCTGTGCTCTGCTCACCCACTCAAGCTTTCCCCCAAAGTCCATGCGACTGTGGTGGCTGATCCACAGCACCCAGAGCTGAGGGCTTCCAGGCCTCTTTCCACCAAGCCCCCCCGCCGCAGCCCTGGCGGTCCCTTCAGCCCTATGCAAAGAGAACTTGACTTTTGCCTACATTCACGACGCATTTAGTTATGCTGCTTGTAATGGCTGTTCGTAAAATACAATAAAACGTTCTGACTCTGCCTTTGGGCACCTCCTTTGGAGTTCGGACTGATTCGGACTGACGCCTGGACTGCATTCACCGCCCCACCGAAATGAGAGCCGCCCGCCTCCGCCGTCTAAATCTCACCTCATGGACGCCGGTTAAAAAGCGGCGCTTAGAAAGTGCTTTTAGCCTTGTGATACGTTCCATGGGGTCTTCTTGGCGAGGATACTGGAGTGGGTTGCCATTTCCTTCTCCAGTGGACCACATTTTGTCAGAACTCTCCGCCATGACCTGTCTGTCTTGGGTGGTCCTGCACGGCATAGCTTATGGCTTCACCGAGTTACGCAAGCCCCTTCGCCGCAACAAGGCAGTGATCCATGAAAGGGTGCTGGAGAAGACTCTTAGGAGTCCCCTGGACTGCAAGGAGGTCAGATCAGTCCATCCTAAAGGAAATCAACCCTGACTGCTCATTGGAAGGACAGATACTGAAGCTGAAGCTCAAATATTTTGGCCACCTAATGCGAAGAGAAAAGTCACTGGAAGAGACCCTGATGCTGGGAAAGACTGAAGGCAAAAGGAGAAGGGGGCGGCAGAGGATGAGATGTAGAGATAGCATCACTGATGCAAGGAATATGGACTTGAGCACGCTCCGGGGGAGAGCGGAGGACGGGGAGGCCTGGCGTGCTCTGGTCCATGGGGTCACCAAGAGTCGGACACGACTGAACAACAACAAAGGAAGTGCTTGCTCGACAGAGTTAATCCGGAGCGTGACGCAGCGTGTAAACGCCCCGGTGCTTCTGCGGCGCGCTCCCTGGCGGAGTCAGCCTAAGGGGTTAAAGTGAGCAAGCCCGGATTCCTAGAGAAGCGGCTTCCTGCCCTGCGCCGCCCATCCCTGTGGGGCGGAGCGGCCGTAGGGTTGCCCCTTGCAGCCGGATCCGGTGAGTCCCCCTCGCGTGGGGGCGAGGGGACCGCCAGGGCTGCGGCGGGGGGCGTGGTGGGAAAGGCCAGCTAGGCAGGCAAGTGAGGGGTGGGCGGGAAAGCCCCCGGGGAGAGACCCTCTCCGCGCTTCATCCACCCGGGCAGCTGCAGATGGTGAGGTTGGGGGTCCAAGAACGCAAAGCCCCCCCACCCATTTCTCCCCCAAGGGGGCGGTCTGTGCAGCTGACCCGTTCAGGGAGGGTCTTTCCTGCTCTCAGATACGCCAGAAGGTCCTTAGAGCACATGGGGGGGGGGGAATGCAAGCCCCTTTCCCCGCGAGTAGGTGAAAATCGTTTTCAAGCTGGTTTTGCATTTTCAAAGTGGGCTGATGTGGGGCTGGGGGGCGGGCGGTGGGGGCTGTGCTGGAAAGAAGGAAAAGCGGGGAGAGGCCTCAAAGCCCTCGGCTCTTCGTGCTGCAAATCAGCCACCACAGTCCCATGGTCTTTTGGGGAAAGCTTGAGTGGGTGAGCAGAGGACATTTATCTATCATCTATCTATCCATCCATCTATCTATCTATCGTATGGCACATTCGCATCGCGTTACAGTAAACACATAGAGCATAATAAATATGAAACATAAAATATAGACAGGAAGATCACAGACGTATGTCTAGGTCACAGATACAGTTTTTTTTGCAGAAGACAAACTCATAAAGATAAGAGCTCAGACAAGGAGGACAATTGAACGTAACACGGATCCAGATAAAGATGTCTGGAAGTTCTTATTGATATCTCTCACCTTGTGGCATCATTTAATGTATTGTTAAATCTGAAAAACCGGTGAAGCATATGTATTTTTAAAAAGCACTTGGCTCAGCCAGGCAGCTGCAGATTGAGAGGTTAGGGGTTGGAGAACGCTACCCCCCCTGATGCAGCTGACCAATTCAGGCAACATCTGTCCTGCTGATAACCTAGAAGG
Source organism: Heloderma charlesbogerti (assembly GCA_026122225.1). NCBI lineage: Eukaryota > Metazoa > Chordata > Lepidosauria > Squamata > Helodermatidae > Heloderma > Heloderma charlesbogerti. The sequence continues at coordinate 307,326 of JANEZZ010003233.1, forward strand.
CCCTTACAGCACCTCCCTGAATGCAAGGTGCTGCCTTTGGATGGATTAAACCCCGTTCCATCAGAGTTTGCATTTGCATAGTAGGTTAAAAGAAACAGGGCTGGGGAGGGGTGGATGTGGAGGTAAAGAGAGGCCGCCGAAGCAGCTGATGTGGAAAGGGGGATGAAGGAGTGCCAGGAAACCAAGTGTGGGTGGAGGGGGAAAATGTTAGAGGCCACTGGGCGGGGATGCCCTGCTCATACGTTGGTTCTGCAGGCCTTGGACTGCAAGCTTTGGGTGAAGGAACCTTACTTTCGCCTCGCGTCTCTGGCTTCTGCTTGAGCCTGTTTGGTTTTTTTGAAAATACCTTTTATTTATTTTTTTGTCTTTATAAATGAAATAAACAATACCAACAACCTAATCGGTAGCTACAGTTTCCCAACAATACAATATTCTTAAGAGGACACAACAACAACAGAAAGGAGCAAAACAAAGAGAGAGGAGAAAAAAAAGAAATTATTTAAAAGGATTAAATGTAAACTCCAGTAGACACGGGTTCAAATTCCATTCACTTAAAAATTATACCTATAACTTTGATAGAATTGCAATTCAATACAGCATGATTAATCTTATGTCATCAGTCTTATAACAAGGAAGCAGGCTTACAATTCATTTCCAGTGACCATATAGCCAGTCTCATAATAATAAAGGAGAGAAATTAAAAAGGATAAATAATGATAACAAATCACTAATAAGTTTTATAATGTTATATGATAACAAAGGTTAAAAACAACCCTGCAACAATCAGTAATATATTTTATACTAGATATATCAATGAATGTGCATATTTCTATGCACCCTCAAACAGTATATTTAGGTACAGTATGTCATATCCATTTTAAAGAAGAAGGTTTAAAAAAAAAAAGGTGAAAGAAAAATAAGAGAAAGCAGACGGCTATATATATAAGCAATTAATTCTTGTCTAAACTGAGTCACTCAGACTAGACATAACCAGTTAACAACAACTGTTTATGGATTCCATTTCATGGGGCTGTAACAGAGATCTCACTCGTTTTTGCGTTTAGCCACGCCTCCACCATTTCATGATTCGGGAACTTCTTCATCTGACCTTCAGAAACAATGCACAATGTAGCAGGATATTTTAAGTAATATTGTAAGTTCATTAGTTTTGCCAGATTTTTCGCCTTGATGAATTGTCTTCTTAGCAATTTCTTTAATGTAATCTGGAAATAATATAACTTTACCTTGTTTCCAAAAAAGATTTCCACCCCCTCTTGCCAAACACAGGATATAATTTTTTGTGGAGATTCTCGCAAATTGGACTATAATCATATAGGTAGTCCCTTTGGCATTTGGCACACGGAATGCCTGCTCAGTATCAAGTAAATAATCAGATGGCCCAGGGAGTATCTCATGCAAAAGCTTATCTACAAAAGTAGACAAATTTACATCGCTAGGCACATCCGTAATGCCAATTATACATACATTGGCTCTGCGAGTAAAAGCCTCCAGTTGAGAAATTCTGATGAGCAAGTTGTTAAAAACTTGTGACACAGTTTCATTGGCTGCCATCCTATCTTCCAGTTCATTAACCTTCACCTCCATTTTTTGCCAAGAATTGTTAATCAAAGCCGCAGCCCCTTGCAGGGTGGTGATGGAATTTTGAATTACATCCAACCTTTTAGCCTGTTCAGCCAATTGCAAAGACAAAGTTGTTATCAAAGTAAATAACTCCCCTATATTTTCAGTTCTCGGCGCAGCGCCTTTGCCAAAGGAGGTACAGGGGGAGTGGGTGGAGATGCATTTCCTTTTTTTCTCCTTGCTGTAGCCATGTTTCTCTTCCAACGGATCTTGCAGGTCCTCAGATATCCTCAAATATTGTTAATATTTCTTAAACCATTCCTCAGATGTTGTTGGTATTTCTTAATCCATAAATTAAATGGCGCACGTCAGCCCTAATTTCTCCTATTTAAATAGGAGTTTCAAAACAACTTTTGGCGATGATTAAGCTCTGGGAGGGAAGTCTTGGAATCCAGCCCCCCTGCCGCTTCACGGAGGTGACTAATTTACCAAGATTTCATCCAGATGCTGCCTTGACTCCCCTTTTCATTCCAGGGGAGAGGTGAAAAGGTTTTTCAACCTTTTAAAAAGCTTTTGAGGTAGCCTCCCACGGAGACTCCGCGGGGTGCTGCAAGGGCGACATTGGCTCCGACCGGAAGTCCCTGCTTGAGCCTTGATAACAACCTGCCTTTCCTACCAGGAGACGACCTGGTTGCTGTCAGTAACCCGTCTGCCTTTTCTTTGTCAAGCATCTTCCTTCGTGCTTCAAGAGTGGCATCGTCCATTCACAGAACGATGTGTTTGTGTTACAGGAATCAGCAGCCCAGCTGACTCAGGCAGCCTTAGGAATTGGCTAAAGGGCCAGGAGAGAACATCTGCTGGTTATCCAAGAGCCCAGATCAAGGATGGAAGAGCAAGATGCAGCTGGCCGAGGAGCAGGAAAAGACTCGGACGCCGTCAAGGTTGAGAGCAGTGGGGAATTCTGGGAACGCGCCACGCAGAGGATCCTGGGTAAAGACACCCTCAGATCCGACGTACAGCGCCAGCGCTTCCGGCAGTTCCGCTACCAGGAGGCTAAGGGGCCCCGTGAGTTTTGCAGCCAACTCCATGATCTCTGCGATCAGTGGCTGAAGCCAGAGCAACACACGAAGGCTCAGATCCTGGACCTGGTGATCCTGGAGCAGTTCCTGACTGTCCTTCCCCTGGAGATGAAGAGCTGGGTGAGGGGATGTAGGGCAGAGACGACTTCCCAGGCAGTGGCCCTGGCAGAAGGTTTCCTCCTGAGCCAGGCAGAGGACAAGAAGCAGGCAGAGCATCAGGTGAGACGATTTTATCCTGGGAGTTTGCAAGGGCAGAGAAATTTAGCAAGGATATCTGGAAAGTCCCCATCTCTTACTCAGTTTTTCTGGAACTCATGTGGGATGGTCCACCATGCACCGAGGACTTGTCTTGCATCCTTTCTTTTCTACCCCACCTCACCTGTCTCTTTCCAAACCATGTTGTTCTTTCTGGTTCAGGAATTCTTTGCAGAAGAGGCCATTGACTTCCCTGAGGCAGAGAAGGCTCCATCGGACATCAGACAGAAGCGGCCGTCCAGACAGACCATGCTGGGGCATGACGGGGGTGCCACCTTGCTGGGTGAGGATTCAGGCGGCATTTTCACCTTGGTCTTTGGGATCCAATCTTGATTAAATATGGGCTTTGAAGAAAAAAGAAATGGACTGCTTCAACAAAAGCTCGCAGTGTAGAGTGTTTTCATTTGGGGTTCTATTCCCCACCCCCCAGTTTTCTTATTTTTTTTCTCCCAAGAATCAGTCAGCAATCGGTGTCCACGGACATCCCAATTCCTTAGAGGGTCCTTTGAGATGTTTTTCCCTGCTCCATTTGGTTTTCTTTTTTCCCATAATATCGGATTTTCCTCAGAGGGTGAAGTGGACATACGCCTGTCCACATCTCAGCTTCATTAATATCGGGGATGTCACCAGTGACCTATAGAGGCAGCTCCCACTTCTGTCCTTGTCACCAGTTCGAAATAACTTCTCTACGTGAACCAGGAAATGACGTAGCCAGACAGTGAGAGGGTTGTCTCTCCCCCTTTGTATATCTATTTCTCTCTTCCTCTCCCTCCTCCACCTCCACATATTCCTTCCCATTCTCCCTGGTTATCATCCCCCCGCCCCCCCCCACTCAGTGAGATAAAATTCCAAGGCCATTGACTGGCCTTGGAATTCAGCCATTTTGAGAGGTGCATGCTCCCTTAGGGTCTTTTCTGTAAAAAAAAAAAAAATCTACACCTGCAAATCTCAGGGTTACCCCCAAGCCTGTTGACCCTCCCTATTGTGTGTAGATGTTGCAGTTGAGGCTGCATAAAGTACAGGCAGACATGAATGGGAAATAGGGGAGAACGGAAGACAATCCTCCCTTTATCTTCTGTGTCCCTCACAGGAGACGGATTGAAGATGAGGACAAAATGTAGCAGCTCGTCTCTTTGTTGTGCTGGGCCAGGAACAAGTTCTGTGCGACCGGATCAGGTAAGGGGAATGTTCACAGGGGAGGAGGCAGCCGGGGCGTCTCTCTCCCCTGCACAACTCATGCCCAAAAGGATCTGTCCCTTTCCCTTTTCTTCTGCCATCAAAGTTGTGCACAACGGAGGCTGCGAATGCCACACGTTAGGGTTTATCCCTGGCTACGTAAGTTTTGTTCCTGATTGTGCTCCGGGATGATGCTTCTCCTTCCAGGTGATCTTCGAGGAGGTGGCTGTGCATTTCACCGAAGAGGAGTGGGCCCTGCTGGATCAGAACCAAAGAGCCCTGCACAGGGAAGTCATGGAGGAGAATTTGGGGAATGTGTCCTCTGTGGGTAAGCGTCCCCCGTTCTCTGGGTTGATACCGTCAGGTTACAAGGGATAAAAAATAACTGTAGCTTCTTTCTGCACACTTGCTCCGTTTGAGCAGCCAGTGTCCTGCTCTTTCTGCTTGGGTGGTTCTGGGGTCTCTTCTGGGGCCTCTTGTCCAGTCACCCTTGTTGGTGGACCTTTGTCAAAGCAACAGTAGATGATGTCAGGCTTGGACGTCAGTGGCTGCATGTGGTGGAGGTGGACTGGATGCCTGAAGACTCCAGCCTCCTATGCAGACTTAGGAACATAAGAAGGGCTCTGTTGGAGAAGGCCAGCATGTTGCTTCCCACAGGGGCCAGCCAGATACCCCCAAGAAGCCCAGAAACAAGGTGTGGCGACATTATCCCCCCCTGGTTGTTGCTTCCAAGTGGCTGACATCCACAGACACAGTGGCTGGGTGCAGACAACACGATCACCCACACTCCAGGGTTGTGTGTGGGTTGCCATTGAACTTCAGGTTGTTGTTGAAACGTGGGTCATCGTGTTGTCTGAATGCAGCCGTACTAACAAATCATGGTTTGTTAATGATAACCCATGAAGAGAACCCTTTGTTTGTTGTTGGGCTGTGAACTGTGGGTTGTTTGCGGTTAACAAATCATGGTTTGTTAGAGCGGCTGGGTTCAGATGACACAATACTCCACAGTTCAAGAAGAATGCACACGCAACCTCTATTCAACCACTGAGTGTTGAGTGAAGGGGGAGAGGGATACGTTCAGATTTATTGGTTATGTGCATATTATGTGCTTTCCTTTACAATATAAAACATAATATAAAAACTATTTATATAGAAAACAATTAAAAACAGAACAATCGAAGTGCAGGGACGGGGAGGTTCATACCAGAAGATGCTCTCTGTAAGGTATTTCAGGTATACTAGTCCTGATGTACAAAAATGAACATTTGATGTTGCTATTGGTCCACTGATGCCACCAATGATACTTGGGATGGTAGCACCCTGCCTAAGACATACCCGAGACTTCCAGGCCCTCCTGCCAAGATCCGATAACAGGACTTGTTTGTATCAAACCTGGCCCCTTAGGGTTGCAAAACACAGGCTCTGGCACTGAGCTGTGGGTCTGCTGCTCCCTTCTTTATTTTTTCCATAGAGTTATTTCCGGCCCCACTTCCAAGAAGATCACAGCCACATGCATGAGGTTTATTCTGAATGCATGTAACAACAAGCTGGCTTGAGAGTTTTACGTGGAAAACCGGAGTATAGATTTAACAAATAAGCTAAGCCCTATAGGATAGCATTGTATTAGAGATATTGGGGATATTCATTGGCATGTTGTCTGAACCCGGGACACTTTCTGTAGGGTTAACCATCCTGAACAACCCACCCTCAGCGTTTCAGTGTGGTTTAGCATCCTGGGCAAATCCAGTCGCAGACTGGTCTAAGGCTCCCCGATACACTTCATAGGAGGCTGTTGAGCCTCAATCTCTCCAGCACTCTGCATAGTACTGGTTCTCACCCAACATAGCCTGAAACACCCTTGGTTTCTGTTAGTCACTCACATCTACAGTTACTTATTTTTATGATTTCTTATTTAAGCCTTTGTGCCCTGCTTTCCAGCCAAAAAGGCTCCCCGGTGGTTTGAATGCAATCGGTTACAAAAGATATGACACACAAAGAAAAAGGATGGTGAGGGAAGAAGAGAAAAAGCAAACTAAGACACCAGCTCTTAGAAGTTCCAATTTTCTTACAATGATCAGCTTGAATGGCAACATCCAGATAACCAGATGGAGCTGGTCTCTCATCAGAGCCCATGGAGATGCCTTGCAGTCCCATCTCTCCCTCTGCTATGAGCTAAGGCAGTTCTACGTGAAGTTTTTATCCCACACCTTACCAGAGCTAAAACTGAGATCAGCCTCTTTACATGTGCTTTTTCCCCCTGGGGTTTTCTTTCTCTGCCTTTCGATATGTTTCATTATAGAAGTGCTAGATGGTGCTGTGGCCTTCTATGGCAGGATTCAGAAAAAATACCAGACTTTCCTTGTTAGGAAAAAAAAAGTGATAGTGGTTGCAAAGAGCGGGACAGGCCGCGGAGAATGATGACATCATGTAAAGGCTTGCAAACTATTGTGACTGAACACTCACGAGTGCACAAATAACAGCCTTGTGCAGAAATGCCCCTAGTGGAATAGCTGCTGCTGCAGGACAGTTAACTAATAGCTCTTTGATTTCAGGCTCTGCTTTTCACTTCTGCTGCTACCAGTTCTCTCTCTTCCTTCTAGATTGTGATTGGCGGGAGAGTGAGAATGAAGGAAAACCATGGAAAGTGTTTCTGGAAAGAGCCAGATGTAAGCCATTTCAGTGCTTGGAGTGTGGAAAGAGCTTCAGTGAAAAAAGCTGGTTCTTGAATCATCAAAGAACGCACACAGGGGAGAAGCCATTTCCATGCTTGGAGTGTGGCAAAAAATTCACTCTGCGGTCAAACCTTTTGTCACACCAAAGAATCCACACAGGAGAGAAACCATTTAAATGCTTGGAATGTGGAAAGAGCTTTGGCTGGAAGTCATGCCTTGTATCACACCAAAGAAGTCACACGGGGGAGAAATCATTTCAGTGCTTTGAGTGTGGAAAATATTTCGGTCAGAGCTCACACCTTATAGAACACCAAAGAATTCACACAGGAGACAAACCATTTCGATGCTTGGAGTGTGGAAAGAGCTTCAATAGAAAGTCTAATCTCACGTACCATCAAAGAAACCACACAGGGGAGAAGCCATTTACATGCTTAGAGTGTGGAAAGAGCTTCAATACAGAGAAATGCCTCATGTACCATAAAACTAGCCACACAGGGGAGAAACCATTTACATGCTTGGAGTGTGGAAAGAGCTTCCGGCGAAATGCAAACCTTATATTACACCAAAGAACTCACACAGGGGAGAAACCATTTCAGTGCTTTGAGTGTGGAAAGAGCTTTGGTCAAAAATGCTGGCTCTTGGAGCATGAGAGAACCCACACAGGGGAGAAGCCGTTTGCATGCTTAGAGTGTGGGAAAAAATTCACTCAGAGATCAAACCTTAGTTCACACAAAAGAATTCACACAGGAGAGAAACCTTTTCAATGCCTTGAATGTGGAAAGAGCTTCACTCAGAAGAGATACCTCATTTCTCATCAAGTAAGTCACACAGGGGGCAAATGATTTACATGCTTGGAGTGTGGAAAGAGCTTCAGTACAAAGAGACACTTCAAGCACCCTCAAATATTCCACACAGAGGAGAAGGCATGTAAAAGCTTGGGTGTAGAAAGAGTTATAATAGGAGATACATCCTTAGTCCACATCAAAGAAGAGGGTAAATAATGTTAATATTTGGCATTTGTAAACAGCTTCCATTTGGTTAACTCCTGTACTCGACATTAAATAATTCACGGAAGGGAGAAACCACATCAGTGGAAAGAACTTCAAGAGGAATGGGGACCTTAGCAGATATCACAGAATTCCTTCCTTCCTTTAGCATTTCTTACCTGCCTTGAACAACTCCTTGTCTGACCTGCAGGATTCTGTTTGCATCACGCTGTAGGGCTGCCATTAGCCACTTCCTCCCAGCGACAGTCCCTTCCATCCTATAATATAGAGAACCTGCTTTTACTTTGGAATTTCTTTTAGTAGAGTTATTTTATTGTATTTGTGTGTACCTGTGGGCTACTCCAGGTCTTCTCCTTATTATTAGTGGACTTTGGGTTCGATATGGATGAGCATGGGAAGACTCGAATCGGTATTCACATTAGTAACAGGTGATGGTTTCAGGTAAACAGAGATGGTGTCTTAGCTGCATCTATTCCCATCTGGTCCTATTGTTAAGGATACTTTTCAGCTTCTGCAACCTGAGGATATGGACAAACATCTTGGAGGACTGAGACCTCCGGCCTGGATCCTGGATCCTTGCCCATCATATAGTCTGCCAGCACAAGGCTGGGTGTCTGGATCTGGGAAGTAAGTGGAATAGTGCTGACTGCCCATAAAGAGGTGGTGGTTCGGCCCAACCTGAAAAACAGCAAATCTAGACTTACCCACCTGTGCTCAGTGTATGTCTAACCTTCAGGTTCTGAACATAGTTCTGGAGCATGTGTGGCGGTGACACTCTGGCAGTGACAACCCCAAAGGGGATGCTGCCAAAGGGGGCCATCCCTTTGTGGGAGCTGCTTTGGTGGCACAGAAGGGCCAGGCCACCCCCCTAACACCAGTTTGGTTTTTCTAGCATCTTTGATAGGGATTGGTTGCCTCTTAGGGCTTGATTCTGTGCTTGGGATAGAGGATGTGGGGCCAAGTGGGGGACTGAGGGGCAGGCAATGTTTGTTGAGCGATGAGTTAGAATGTTATTCAAACCGAGCACATTTTCATCAGGTGGCTTGTTAACCATTCAGTGTGGCTTGTTAACCACCCCGAACAACCCAACAACAAACCATGGGTTTTTAAGGTGGCTTGTTTGAGGAAAAATAAGCCACACTACATGGTTAACAAGCCACCCTGGGTGAGTTCAGACAGCACGCTAACCCACGGTTCAACAACAACCCACACTCAACCAGAGTATGGGTTAGCATGTTGTGTGGGTTGTTTGTTGAACTGTGGTTTAGCTGGGTCCAGATGTTATCTGGACCCAGGACATTTTCTGCAGGGTGGCTTGTTAACCGTGCAGTGTGATTTATTTTTCTCGTACCAGCCACCTTGAGAACCCATGGTTTGTTGGCAGGTTAACAAGCCACCCTGCGGAAATTGTCCTGGGTTTGGACAACACGCTAACCTACAGTTGAACAAGCAACCCACACTCAACCTAATGCAGCTTCCTGGGTTCCTGAAATCATTATCTCCAGGTAGGCAGCTGCGTTAGACCCAGGGGAGCTATTGTTGGTGTAGAAAATACTGTACTAAATGGATGACTGGTCTGACTCAGTATAAGGCATCTTCCTATGTTGCAACAGGCAACATGGGATCCCCAGGGTCCAAGAAGAGAGTTAGGCCTCACCCCGCCTGCTATGAAATACCGGCTGTGACAGGTGGGTGGTTATTTTGCCACAGGTGTAGTCCACTGGAGAAGGGCTTAGAGGTATTTTTATTTATTTTATTTCAAGTTACTTTTATTTAATAGATTCATATACCACGGAACCTATTTAAAAATATCTCTAAACAGTTCACATTAGAATCTACAAGAAAATATATGAAATGGCTAAAACATTAGTATAAAACATTAATAGAAACATTAACATCAGTTCAAACATTGTCATTACAAACAGACTGGGGAGCACATTCACTCAGGGAAGACCTGGGTAAAGAAATAGGTCTTAATTTGGCACCTAAAGCATGATACAGATGGTGCCTCCCAAATCCCGGAGGGAGCTCATTCCATAAACTTGGCTCCACCACAGATGAGGCCTGCTTCCTGGTTGTTGCAAGGTGGCAGGAGGCAGATCGTGATACCACCAGCAAGACCTCCTCAGATGATCTTAATGCTTGCACAGGTCTGGACTGGGGAAGGCAATCTTTCAAACCACCTTTGAAACCTTTAAAAGTATGCGATTCGAAACTGGAGGAAGAGGCTTTTATATCCACCTGAAGCTGCAGCTTATTGTCCAAGGGTTCATTCCCTCCAGCTACTAGATAAAGGTGCCCAATTTAGCATGTGTTTAATTTTTTTTTTTACTTAAACCATCAGCATCTAAAATCACTTCACAGTTTTATTAATATAAAGACTGCCTAGTTTTTCTCTATTTCCTCTAGTAAAGGAGTCTGTGTGCTACAGCTGTTATCCAGAGTAACAGCTGGATTTTATGTCAGTGAGGTATAGTGGCTAGAGTGCTGGATTGGGACTCGGGAGATCTGGATTCTAATCTTCACTTGTCCATAAAGCTCACTGGGCAATCTTGGGCTGCTTCTCAGCCTAACCTACCTCACAAGGTTGTTGTGAGAACAGAGAGGAGGGGGAGGATCAGGTATACTGCCTTGGGCTTCTTGAAGGAAAAGTCAGGTTATGTCAGGGTTGGATCGGAGCCCAGAGAGCCCCAAAGCAGTTCTGATTCTGAGGAAGAGTTAGAAACCGCGGGAGAGGAACCCGTGCGCGTTTCAGAGGAGCAGCCAGGGGGAGAGCCCCTCCCAGTACACATTCCTGAGAGTGATAGTGACCCTGGCAGGGAGAGGGAGGCGCAACAGTGGTTTCTGGACTCTAGGCACTGGCGCACCCTCAAGCAGGAGATGGAAGGTGCTGAGAGGCAGCACTCAGCCTGCTTGGCACAACGGCAACAGCAGTGCCCCAATGCCCCATGGGAAAGGGGTGGACTCTCCTAGCTCATAAGTACAGCGGTTCCCCGCTTTCCCCTCCAAACGGAGATCAACTGATTCCTAAGGTTAGAACCCCCGAGTAGGCAGCTCTCTTAAGTCTCACTCGTAGGATCAAGCATTTAGCATCTGTGAGCATCATTAGGTTGAATGGGAATGAAGCCTTGGAAAAGAGCCCTAATGTCTGCGTATTGATTCTGGCTACCTGAGGATTTCAGAAGGCAGCAGGGGCGACCTCTCGACAGGTTATAAATGTAACCCAAAAACTCTGGGATCAAAATTATCTGCTTTTCCTTCTCTCAGTAAACCTAGGGGAGCTCCAGAAATTCCAAGTTGAACCTTTTAAAATTTTTATTGTAAATGTTCAACAAAACAAAGAGAAAAAGGAAACAATGAAGCTACGTAAGGTAAAATCCAACATAAGTTCTACTAAGAGTAGACCCATTGAAATGAATGGGACATAGGTTAGTCAGGACTCATTTAAGTCCTATTCATCTCAATGGGTCTACTCTTAGTAGAACTTACATTGGATTTTGCCCATAAATTTGAATATATCAATACACATTTCCATGCTGTGAAATTGATATATTCAACTCCAGGTGAAACCTGAAACTATCACATCACCTGCTAGATCCTTCGTTGAATGCCTGCAGACACTTCCTCCCCAGTTCCATCTCAGGATAGTGATCATGCAGATACCATGACTTCACCATCAAGTCATCTGCTGGCTGGGGAATGCTGGGAATTGGAGGAGGTTTTTTCTGCCTAAACATGCATAGGATTGCACCCTTAAGCTTTACAGAAGAACTCCCCGGTCAGTTGACTCTAGGATTGTCAGCCTGTTCCGTCATCGAAGTCTTGTTCTGAACTGACCAGAAGGAGTCAGGATTTCCACTGGAAGATCAGAGGACCACCCATTCCTCTTTGCGGAAGGTATCAAGTTAGATTGTGGTGAGCCATCATTGTTCGATCACTATTTCTCCTTTTATGGTTGGGGCCTTGTGGGCAATTGAGTTGTATCATGTGGTAGCCTTTGAGGCAAACCCACCATAGTGTAACTTTGTGGGTCAATGCATTATAGTTGTAACCGATAAAACCTTTGTGCTCTGGATTTCTCTTTGTGAGGACATGGTCTATTTAACCATGCTAAATCCTAATGTCGGTGCTTACGCACATAAGTAACCCACCAAATCTAGTATTAATAGGCTCCCATGCATAGTAATATAGGAAGCTGTCTTATACTGAGCCCCTTGGTCCATCCAGCCCAGTAATGTCCACACTGGCTCTGCAGCCGCTCTCCAAGGTTTCAGGCAGGAATCTTTCCTAGTCCTGCCTGGAGATGTTAGGGATTGAACCAGGGACCTTCTGGTTGATGTTAGGGATTGAACCAGGGACCTTCTCCATGCAAAGCAGGGGCTCTAGCACTGACCTATTCACCTAAAAATAAAGTAAGATTCCAGGCCTCATGGTTTTGAATAAAGTACTGAATTAAATAGGAACACAGGAAGTTGCCTTTTGTCAGACCGTTGATCCATCAAGCCCAATATTGTCAGCACACTGACAACGGTTGTTTCAGGCAGGATCCTTTCCTAGTCCTACCTCTAAGCTATGGACCCTCTCTAAGATCCCTGGTGGCTTAGTACAGTACATAAACTGCAATAGAAAAATGAGTTATAAAGAGCAATTCCAGCTCTCAACAACTCTCTACTGGACAAATAAATATTGTTTGAGGAATCAACATAGTCTTATTTATTTTGAAGATTAATAATCAGACTTTTAAACAAATGATTCTCAGTGCAGCAGGAAATTTTACAACCCTCATCCTGCAAACCATGCACAGCAGCTGGGAATTTTCTGGCTGAGGATAGGGCTGGAACAGGGCTCCCTTCCATTCTGCAGTCCTAATAGGGAAACTGGCAGTTGAATCCATCTGCATTCTACATAGAACAAATGCAGTGCAATCTCTGCACAAAAGAATAAATGAACACAAATCCCATATCAAAAATAGCAACATTCAAAATCTGGTGGGAGAAGATTTCACCCCCCTGTGGCTGAGCTTAAGGTGGCCATTCTTGAACAAAAGAACTTCAAAGACAGGCTGCAGTGTGAAAAAGATGAACTACAATTCCTGAAGATGTTCAAATCTATTTGCTGTGGCTTGAATGAGAACTAAGGTGTTGTTTTTAAAGCACGCTGCATGTATTAATCAGCTCACCATTATTATTTACTATTTTATTATTTATGTAGTACATTTCTAATCCGCCCTAACTAATGGTCTCTGGGCAGATTACAACCAGTTAAACTAAAATGCTATTTTGAAACAGTTAAAATATTTTTAAAAAACCAATACAAACACCGTGGCAAGGATGTCTGTGTTAATAAGGTAACACAGTTGGCTATGGAACCTAAAACAGTTGGTCATGGAACTGACCAGAGGGGAGGCGACCTTGGATTTAATCCTAACCCAGGACCTAGGACAAGATGTAAATATTGTACCAATTGGAACCAGTGACTACAGTGCTATCAGGTTTAATATATATTTCAGTGGGAAATTGCCCAGGAAGTCCAACATAGTCACTTTTGACTTCAAAAGAAACTTCTCTAAGAGAGCAATCCTATGTCTCCTAGACAGCATCTGGGGGAGATAGGATTTTTCGGTTTCCTAGCTCCAAGTTCAAAGACAGCGATATGAGCTTGTAGCCAGGAAACTGTGCTGTCTGCCCCCTCCCCCTTGTAGCCAGAGCAGAGAGAACCGCAGCATTTGCCCCTCCATGCCTGTCCATGCTCATAACATGGAGCACGGACAGGGTGAAAAGGGGGAGTTCCGGGGGCGGGGAGGGGAGGAGACCATGGAAGCTGTTTTAGACAACTTTTTATGTGGTCTCCAGCCCCGTTCCCATGCCCTCCCTGAAGTCGTGCTTAGATGGCCGAAACGGCATCTAAGACAAACTACAGGGCGTCCAGAGCACAGAAGGAATCCTTTCCTCTGTGCTTCAGCTGCTCTGCATTGGATAGGCGGTCACGTTTAACTTCAAAGGAAGTCAGAGGCGACCATCTATCTCCATAGGATTGCACCCTAAAATGAGAGAATGTGTGAAAAAGAAGTTGAAAGGGAGAGTCAAGAGGGTTACATCCCTCCAAAATGCTTGGAGGTTACAACCACAATAATAGAAGCTCAGCCAAAATGTATGCCACAGCTTAGGAAAGGAAGCACCAAGTCCAAGAGGTCACCGGCATGGTTAACGAGCAGTGTCAAGGGAGCCATTAGAGAAAAGAGAGCTTCCTTCAGAAAATGGAAGTCTTGCCCAAGTGAGGAAAGCAAAAGGGAACACAAGCTTGCACAAAAGTGATGCAAGCAGACAATAAGAGATGCAAAAAAGCATTTTGAAGAGCGTATCGCTAACAATTTCAAGGCCAACAATAACTAATTCTTTAAATATATCAGAAGCAAAAAACCAGCTAGAGAGGCAGTTGGACCATTGGATGACAATAGAGTTAAAGGAGTACTGAAGGAGGACAAGGAGATTGCAAAGAAGCTGAATGAATTCTTTTCATCTGTCTTCCCTGCAGAAGATATAGGACAGATACCTGTACCTGAACTGATGTTTTCAGGAAGGGAGTCTGCAGAACTGAGGCAAATAGTGGTGACAAAAGATGAAGTTCTCAGCCTTATGGACAAATTGAAAGCAAATAAGTTCACTGGGCCCAGATGGTATCCATCCTAGATACCATCTCAAAGAACTCAAATATGAAATTGCTGATCTTCTAACTGAAATATGTAGAGGAGTGGAAGATGGCCAATATAGCACCAATTTTTAGAAAGGGGTCTGGGGGAATCCGGGAAATTACAGGTTGGTTAGCTTAACGTCTGTTCTGGGTAAGTTGGTTGAAAGCATGATTAAAGATAAAATTAGTAAGTATATAGAAGGACAAGCCTTGCTGAAAAAGAATCAACATGGTTTCCACAAAGGTAAGTCCTGTCTCACTAGCCTTTTAGAGGACTTCGAGAGTGTCAATAAACATGCAGACAGGAGTGATCCAGTATAGACACTGTTTACTTGGACTTCCAAAAGGCTTTTGACAAAGTCCCTCACCAAAGACTCCTGAGCAAACTTAGCAGTCATGAAATAAAAGGAGAAGTCCTCTTATGGATCCGTAACTGGTTAAAGAACAGAAAGCAGAGAGTAGGAATAAATGGCAAATTCTCGCAATGGAGGAATGTGAATAGTGGAGTCCCACAGAGATCTGTATTAGGAGCAATGCTTTTCAACTTGTTCATAAATGATCAGGAATTAGGAGTGAGCAGTGAAGTGGCCAAATTTGCTGATGACACCAAATTATTTAGGGTGGTTAGAACAAAACGGGATTGTGAGGAGCTCCAAAAGGATCTCTCCAAACTGGGAGAATGGACATCCAAATGGTAAATGTGGTCCAATATAAACAAGTGTAAAATGATGCATATTGTGGCAAAAAAATCCCAACCAAGTATAACCTGATGGGATCTGAGCTAGTGGTGACCAACCAAGAAAGGGATCTTGGGGTCGTGGTGGACAGGTCAATGAAAATGTCAGTGTGTGGCTGCTGTAAATGAGGCAAATTCCATGTTAGGCATAATTAGAAAAAGAATTGAGAATAAAACTACCAATATCATACTGCCCCTATACAAATCTGTGCTGCGGCCACACTCTGTCCAGTTTTGGTCACCAGACCTAAAAAAAGATATTGCAGAGCTGGAAAAAGGGCAACGAAAATGATCAAGGGGCAGGAGCATCTCCCCTATGAGCAAAGGTTACAACAGCTGTGTTTGTTCAGCTTAGAAAAAAGGAGGGTAAGGGGAGACATGACAGAGGTGTACAGAATGATGCATGGTGCAGAGAATGTGGATAGGGAGACATTTTTCTCCCTCTCTCAAATACTAGAACGGGGGTCATCCCGTGGAGCTGATTGGTGGGAGATTCAGGACAGATGAAAGGCAGGACTTCTTCACACAGTGCAGTTATACTATGGAATTCGCTACCACAGGATGTAATGATGGCCACCAATTTGGATGGCCTCAAAAGGGGGTTATCATTGCAGGTTGTTAGTAGGCTGCTTGGCCAGAGTGTAGGTCCTGCAGCCCTCCCCCAACATTGGCAGAATTGCGGTGCCACTGGGGAAAGGCTTGATATGAACAAAGGAGGCTACTCAGGCAGCCCTGGGGTCACATATGCAAGGTGAGGCCTGACACTGTTATCAATCAGAGCTGCATTAAGTTCTGAAAGCCTTGAACTAGGCAGGATGTAAAATTAATAACTCAGAAAACCAGTTCCAAAGTGATTTGCCCCTCTCAATAGGTAGAATGCATCCTCCAGGTGTAGGTAAGCAAGTGAATGGGCTGAAAGGTGTCCCACAAGTAGGTTTCATAACAATGCTGGACAGAGTGCCCATTCGCACTAAGTATTCCCATTTTGTTATCCAGATGGATCTGGCAAGTACAACACTTAAGTCTTTCGGTTGCAGGCAGGAACTGCAATTCCCCAATTCTTAAAAGATTTTATGCAACTATAGCATGATGGTCATGTGAGACATCCTTTGTGTATAATCTCTAAAAACATCAAGGTTGTGAGCAGATATTGTGCTAGTTTGGGGATCTGTTCCTTGACAGGTTTAGTTTCACCAGTCTTCACCACTGGACATTTGGACTCTCTCCTTCAGGTTCTACTGCAAAGTTTCTAGCTGAGCTTTCCCCAAGATGGGCAAACCCAATATCCCAGGGCCTCAGTGGAGGGTTCTGTCACCTCCTGCCACCCCTTTTTTACCCAGGTTAGCCTCACCCTGGCTGCTTCAGTCTCTGCCTAGCTAGAGGCCACAGTCCTCCAAAGGCTTCATTTTAAAAGGACACATTTTTCCATGGGTGCTTAGGCAAGGAGTTTCAACATGCCCCAATTCAGCTACAAGAATGGGCCTTCCAGTGGGGGAAAAGATACCTTTAAACCCCTGTCTGTCTTTGGAACTCTTCATACAAAATGTAGCCTCCACCCCCAAATTCTGCGTAGCATTGTTCCCTGGCTGTCTAGTGGAAAGGATTGCAGTTGAGACCCTTTTTTGTGCCCCTTTGTGTTTCCTCAGTATTCTCAACTTCTGTTGTCTACAACTTCCAGAAGAGATGGTCAGCATGAAGTTCAACAGCTAATAAGTATCCTTGAGTGGGTTGGGTAGCCCAAGCTAGAGGAATCAGGAGGCAAGTGCACAAACCACTAAATGGTGAATGAGTGTGGGCTTTTCTACATGAACCTGCACCTTTATCGAGGCTTCTGCTTCCAGAATTTTTGTGGGATTAAGATTGGCTCCTTTACATGTGTTCTTCCCTGCACCCCCACCCCAGGGCTTTTCTTTCTCTGCCTTTCTATATGGTCCATTGTTGGTTGTTGTTCAGTCGTTAAGTTGTGTCCATCTCTTCGTGACCCCACGGACCATAGCACGCCAGGCCTTCCTGTCCTCCGCTCTCTCCCGGGGTGTGCTCAAGTTCATATTCATTGCATCAGTGATGCTATCTAGCCATCTCATCTTCTGCCATCCCCTTCTTTTGCCTTCAATCTTTCCCAATATCAGGGTCTTTTCCAGTGACTTTTCTCTTCACATTAGGTGGCCAAAATATTTGAGCTTCACCTTCAGTATCTGTCCTTCAAATGAGCACTCAGGGTTGATTTCCTTTAGGATGGACTGATTTGACCTCCTTGCAGTCCAGGGGACTCGTAAGAGTCTTCTCCAGCACCACAGTTCGAAAGCATCGATTCTTCGGCGCTCAGCCTGCCTTATAGTCCAGCTCTCACAGCCATATGTTACTACTGGGAAAACCATAGCTTTGATTATACGAATCTTGGTCGGCAAGGTGATGTCTCTGCTTCTTACTATAATGTCTAGGTTTGCCATAGCTTTCCTCCCAAGGAGCAAGCGTCTTTTAATTTCATGGCTACAGTAACCGTCTGTGGTGATCCTGGAGCCCAAGAAAATAAAATCTGTCACTGCTTCCATTTCTTCCCCTTCTATATGCCAGGAAGTGATGGGGCCAGATGCCATGATCTTCATTTTTTTAATGTTGCATTTCAAACCAGCTTTTGCACTCTCCACTTTCACTCCCAACAAGAGCCTCTTTAGATCCTCTTCGCTTTCTGCCATTAGGGTGGTATCATCTGCGTATCTGAGGTTGTTGATAATTCTCCTGGCAATCTTAATTCCAACCTGTGATTCATCCAACCTGGCGTTTCTCATGATGTACTCTGCATATAAGTTAAATAAGCAGGGCGACAATATACAGCCTTGTCGTATTCCTTTCCCAATTTTGAACCAATCGGTTGTTCCATGTCCGGTTCTTACTGTTGCTTCTTGACCCTCGTACAGGTTTCTCAGGAGACAGGTAAGGTAACTATTAAGTGGCGCTGTGATATTTATTTATTTATTTTATTATTTAATTTATTAATTGCCCATCTGGCTGGTCACCCAGCCACTCTGGGCGATGTACAACATACAATAAAACAATAAAATTCTACAATAAAAACATTTTCTAAAATACCCTAACCCACCCCAAATGCCTGCCTGAACAGCCACGTTTTTAATGCACGACGGAAGCTCATTAAAGAGGGGGCATGACAGAGTTCCCTAGGGAGGGAGTTCCACAGACTGGGGGCCACTACAGAAAAGGCCCTCTCCCTCGTCCCCACCAGTCTAGCTGTCCTGGCTGATGGGACAGATAGAAGGCCATCCGAGGCTGATCTTGTTAAATGGCCTGTCTGGTGCTCCTGGAGGCGCTCCTTAAGATAGGCTGGGCTGGAACCATATAGGGTTTTAAAGGTCAAAACCAACACCTTGAATTTGGAACGGAAAACAACTGGTAACCAGTGCAACTCCTTCAGCACTGCAGTGATGTGATCTCGCCGGCGGCTGCCTTTAATCAGGCGAGCCGCCGCATTCTGTACCAGCTGCAGCTTCCGAACTGTCTTCAAGGGTAGCCCCACGTAGAGCGCATTACAGTAGTCTAAACGAGAGGAGACCAGGGCATGTACTACCAATGGGAGCAGATGGTCGGGAAGGAAGGGGCTCAGCCACCGTATCAGATGGAGTTGAAACAGCGCTGTCCGGCTCACAGCTGACACCTGAGCCTCCATGGACAGCTGGGAGTCCAAAATGACCTGATTGCGGACCTGGTCTTTCAAGGGTAGCCATGCCCCATTCAACACCAGGTCAACATCCCCTAGCCTCCTCTTGTCTCCCACCAAAAGTACCTCGGTCTTGTTAGGGTTCAGCTTTAGCCTATTCCTCCCCATCCAGCCACTCACCATCTCCAGACATTTGGACAGGGATTCTACGGCCAACCTTGGTGAAGATTTGAATGAGAGGTAGAGCTGCGTGTCATCCGCATATTGATGACACTGCACCCCAAACCTCCTGATGATAGCCCCCAGCGGCTTCACATAGATGTCAAATAGCATCGGGGAGAGGATGGAACCCTGTGGCACCCCACAAGTGAGTGGCCACGGGTCCGAAACCTCCTCTCCCAGTGCTACCCTCTGGTACCTGCCGGAGAGGAAGGACCGGAACCACCGCAATACGGTGTCTCCAATGCCCAACCCCTCCAGGCGGTCCAGGAGGATACTGTGGTCAACGGTATCAAAAGCCGCTGAGAGGTCGAGGAGAACAAGGAAGGCGCATTCACCCCTATCCAGAGCCCTCCTCATATCATCTACCAAGGCGATCAAGGCCGTTTCTGTCCCATGCCCAAGCCTGAAGCCCGACTGAAATGGGTCTAGATAATCAGTTTCTTCCAAGTGTGCCTTCAACTGCACCGCCACCACCCACTCAATCACCTTGCCCCAAAATGGCAGATTTGAGACTGGGCGAAAGTTGTTCAGAACTTGAGGATCCAAGGAGGGCTTCTTTAAGAGCGGTCTTATCACTGCCTCCTTGAAGGCTGATGGCATCACTCCCTCCTCAAGGGAGGCGTTCACCACCGTCCTGATCCCCTCACCCAGTCTCTCTCTGCAGCCCATAATGAGCCATGATGGGCAAGGATCACGTAAGCAGGTGGTTGGCCTTACAGATGAAAGCACCTTGTCCACTTCATCAGGAGGAAGAAGCTGGAACCGATCCCACAAAACCGGTTTGCCACAGGCCGCCTCTTGCTCACTAACTGTATCCACAGCGTGCAGAGTAACACACCTAATCTGATCAATTTTATCTGCAAAGTGCCTTGCCAAGGCCTCACAGGAGGCCTTAGAATGCTCCAGTGGTTCCGGAGCCGCAGGACCGACCAGGCTCTGGACCACTTGGAACAGCCTGCTGGGACAGCACTCTGCAGACGCGATGGAGGCAGCATAATATTCCTTTTTTGCTGCCTTCACCGCCACGTGATAGACTGAAGATACAGCTCTAGCCCATGTCTGATCGTCTTTGGAGCGAGACTTCCGCCACCGGCGCTCTAGCCATCTCACCTCCTGTTTCAGAGCTCGTAACCGCGGATTGAACCATGGCACAGTCCGAGCCCTGTTCAGGGGGAGGGGGCGTTTCGGAGCCACCTGATCTAATGCCCCAGTGATATAGCAGCATTGCACAATTATATGAGATTTCTATCGCATTATAGAGGCCATTCAGAAAAAATTCCACACTTTCCCTGTTAAGAAAAAAAAACACGATAATAGTTGCAAAGCATGGGAGAGACCCTGGAGGAGGATGACATTTTGTAAAGGGCCCACAAACTACCGTGAGTGAGCAATCACAAGTGCACAATGTAAGTCTCATGTAGAAAGGCCCTGTGTGTTCGCAACTTTATTAGACCCCCTCTCCCCTTCTTTCTAGTTACAGTTACTGTGCTTCGGGAACCAGCCCAATCACACCACATTATATTAGGATAAATCCTCCTCTCACTTCTTTTCACCCCATTTCTGAACACTCACCCCAGTCCTTTCCATACCCAAGCGCGTTAGGGACCCCTAATTACCTAATCCGCTCTTTCTGCCTCCACAAATCCTTCCTACTGCAAGCTGAACAGTCAGTGCATGTCCACAGCCTAGTTTAAGCTCCAGGACCAGCGTCCACAAGAACTCACGTAATATCCCCAGAATCGCTTCAGGCTTAAACCATACATGTGTTTAAAGTGTTTGTTTTTCCCTGAAGTATTAACTGAATATTACTTGTAGTTAATAAACACTGGTGTCAAACAGGTGAGGCCTGTGTTCAAATCATTGCGCAGCCATAGAAGCTCATTGGGTGGCCTTGGATAAACTTACCAACTTACCTTACAGGATTGTTGTGAAGGTACAGATCTGAACACATAAGAATATTTCCCCAAACATCTTCATATACAAAAGAGGAAACAGAAGTTATCTTTTAGTGGCTGGGTGTGCTTAACTATTACCTACAGATTATTCTAAAAGAGTAATTGTATTAATGTCAAATTCCAGAAGAAAATGCCAAAATCCATATTACCATAATATTTTTATTATGCCAGCTCAAACATCAGGTCACCAAAAGCAACTCAAACATCAGAAAATAATGTGCAAGCTTTCAAGTTCTCTAGAACTTTTCCTCAGGCGAGATGGTAAGCAAAGCAAAAGTGGGGTAGGGGAGGAGGGGAAAAGTTAAATCTATGGAGTCTGCATTTGGTGAGAATGTCTCCACCTTTGGGAATAATATTCTCTTGGGCTGGCTGTATCTAACCCCGCTCTCTAATCACAGTCCCCTCACCTCACTGGATACTCCTGTATCCTATCAGAATCCCATAGGATACTCCTCATTTACTGACTAACGAGCAAATTAAGTTCTTAAAATATAGAGGTATTGCCTATAATGACATATCTATATCCTTGAATAGCGACAATGAATGTTTTCTTTCTTTTTGCAAATTAATAGCTGGTGGAAGTCTTGTAGGGAAGAGGAAGAGAGAAAATTAAAACCAGAACTAAGGATCATGGAGGTTGTATGCTAAGAATAGGTCCTGTATTATTTATTAAATTTGAGGTGTTACTGTCTCTTTAAGAGCCGAGCTACAGAGGTTCTGACAGGCTACCACTACAGTTACATCTAATTTGAACTTCCATCTGATGAGAAAAGATTTTGGATCAAATATAGAAGTCTTTTATCAATACCCAACATTTCTAATTTTGCCCCTAACTTATTTCTTGAAACTGAGTCAAAAGTGAATTTCAAATCTATGAATGCAGAAAATAATTGGCCCCCTTTGGGGTTAGAATACCTTTCAGCTAGATGGGCCAAAACAAAACAGTGGATTGGACCAATATGCTGGCCAGCATATAATTCTTGCAGCCTTCCTTCCTTACCTTTGAATTGCTTCATGACATCCTCCAAGAAGGGATTTATATCACAGGAATCCCAGATCCTCCAATTCAGCTCAGGAGGAAAAGCCACAGGATTCTCAAAAATCTCTCTCCTCAATCCTGGTTGGAGAGAAGCAATGTTAGCTCATCTGATCCAGAAATCCTGAGTAGAATAAAAGATAGGTGCTGAAAGTCAAAGAGGGGTGGAGGAGCACTGAGGAGGAGATTCTCCTTCAGCATGGCAGATCAGGGCTGGACCAAGAAATTTTTCTGCCTGAGGGGAAGGACAAGATGGTGCCCCCTCCCATTCCACATACAAAGGATGACTGGACTGGCAGTTGAATCTATCTTCAGCATCGATGATGGGACAGCATTTTCCAGTGCACCTGAAGGCACTCAGGTCTCTCCTCCAAGATCTTGATGCCACCTCCCAGCATCTGCCCTGTGAGGTGACTGCTTCACTGTGCCTAATGGTAGGGCTGGCCTTATGGCAGGTAGAACCTAAAAGTCTTAGGCTCACTTTTAGGTCCTGGCAGTCATAGCGAAGGCCTCAGGTTTAGGTTCAAACCTCTATTTTGATTCTGAGGAGCACTTCTAAGGCATATGCGGTAGCAGGAGTATGGTCAGCAACATGGCACGTCCCTCCAGTCTGGCTCCCTCAGGAGCAGCTCCATGAGTGCTCCATGGGACACGTGCACACATGGGACTGGGTGGGGCCGTCATTGCAGCATCTGGCACTTGAGTGGGTCATTAGCCAGTCTAGATGTCAGCCAAGGCGTTAGCTAGGCCAAATAAAGTCACAGGCTTATATTCTGTGAGAGCACAACTGCTACTGGGACTTTATTTCATAATTTTCTTGTAGTGTACAGCAGGCAGAGAAGAGGAACATGGAGGGGCTGTGACCCTTCATGCAAGAATGAGGCTGCAATCCTGTGCACACTTATCTGAGAGTAAGTCCCACTGAACATAGTCAGACTTACCTCTGAGTAGCCAGATTCAGGGTTGTTGGGCACAAACACTGAGTTTGCAAGTGTGTCCCTTTTTATCTGTGAAATAATGGCACTTTGGTGTCCTCTCTTCAGTCCCCAGGAGACTGGAAGGCCACGTTCTTCACGTTACCCAGTCCCAGCACCACGAAGGGAAGCGAGTGAGATCCACTTACCTCTGCAAGGTGCTTCTAACATCCTAGAGGGGAGAGAGAGAGAGAAGAGGGGGCTCAGTGCCTGCCACAATATGGAGACTCCAGAGGAAGATGCCCTTTGGCTGCCTCACGATCAGCTGATGTTGGTCTACCTAGCACACTCCATTCAAGGGCTGGAGGCTGAACTTCTTAAAGTGGCAGCAAACTTTTTTCTTGGCTTCTCCTTGGGAAAATCTACATGTGATAAGTCAGCTGGTCTAGCAGAGCCATTACAAGTCAGGGTAGGATAATCTAGTTAGCACTTCATCCTGCCAAACCACCTGTCTGGACACATCCCAGTGCACAACCATCATGTCTTTGGGCATGCGCAAAAGAAGCCATGGGCGCCTGGTCACAAACAGTAACAGGCCATATTTACAAATTGGCAAGGGGTGAATAAAACGCAAAATAGCCTCCATGGAGAAGAGGAGGGCTCCTTTTTTCCCATCACAACATCAACAATAGCAAGAGAGGATTTAACAGAGCTCTCCCCTTACTGCAGAACCACCAGCTCCAAGAGAGGGATCAAAACCTCTCATCCTTCAGTTAAAACAGCTTGAGCCAAGAGATGCAGATGGGAGTGAGCAGCTCGAGCACATAAGAGAAGATCCCTGACAGAGCTTTGGTGAATGTTCACAATGTGGAGGAAGGGGTTAAAGAGGCCTTTTGCCTGTGTCTCAGGCTTTCATAAGAGAAAAGAGATTAAATATATATTAAGGAGGACCATCTGGGGGACGAGGTAGGCCTACTTACTCCTTTCTCTGACTGAACTTTCCCTGCCACCGAGAAGCTCAGTCAGGGCATAGACAGCATCTGCTGGGCAAGCATTAGAAGAGAACACATTAGGAGAGAGCGGGTGACAAGACACTGACAAGATTAAGTAGATGCCTCTAGTCCACACTGAGGTTCACTGTCCTGTTTTGTCTTGGAAGCTCCACATCTCATAAAGTTATCAGGGACATAAACTGTGCCCCACCTTCTCCAAAGAAAAGAGCCTGGGCTATTTCTGCCACCATCTTACCTGCAAGGAGTTCACTTGCTGGCTGCTGACATTTCTTCTCCATCTCTTGGATGATGCTTTCAAGAGAGGAGAGTTCCCTGGAGAGTCTGGCCAGGTGCTTGTCCTTTTGTTTTGCAATCTCCTTCTCCACCTCCTCCAACTGGGTCAGCAGACACTTCTCTTCTTTGTCCAGAAACTGGCATAGTTGTCTGAACTCGGCCTTCATCTTTTGCCTCTCTACTTCCATTTGCTCCTGCAACAAGCAAATGGAAAGAGGTGAAAAAGTAAGCCAGCGTTAGGTGGATGTTCATTTCCAGCATTAAGTGGAAGGTTATGAGAACTCCCTAGGAAGGACATGTCTGATTTTTCACAGTTGATGTTCCCAAAGGCTGACAAAGGCCCACCCTTTCAGGAACTCTTTCCGTAGGAGAGCAAGCCATTCACAATTATGGCCATTCTGAGGAGTAGAACTACCTCATAGCTTCTTTGAATCTTCTAAATTTTATAGAAAGTTTTTCCAGATTGTAGTTCTAGGATACTTACAAACAAGTCATGACTTTTCTGTATCTGCTTTATATGTCAATTCTTTCTCTCTCCCTCCTCAGAGTCTCCAGGCAACTATGGATATGATCCTGAAGGGAAAAAAATCAAGTTTGCTTCGTTTAGAGCAACAATATGCTTGCAGCAGACTTACATTTTATTTATTTAATATTATGTGTTTGTTTATTAGATTTGTATAGTGCCTAACTGGCAAATGACCTGGTGTGGTTTATTTTACTTATTTATAACATTTCTGTACCGCCCAATAGCTGAAGCTCTCTGGGCAGTTCACAACAATTTATAATCATAAAACCAAACAACAAGAACAAAATAACCATAAATAAATAAATAAATACAAATAATAATGCAACAATAGACGTACCAAAATAACACAATATCAAACATTTAAAACATTGAGGAGCCAGGAGTAAAATTAATAAAGCAACTGATGAAAGGTTAAATGCTTGCTTAAAGAGGAAGGTCTTATCCTGGCGTCCAAATGTATATTTGGCCTAGGCCCAGATCGTGTGTGTGTGTGTGTGTGTGTGTGTATGTGTGTGTGTGGTGTTATATGAAGAACCATATTCTCTAGTCTTAAGGTCTCTGGAAGTTTCCCTTCTCAGTGGCTGCTCCCAAGATTTAGAACAGGGGTGGGATACACGCAGGGTACATGCAGCCCCCTGCCCCCGTCATCCACGTTGCATTTGCAGAAAAAATGCTTTTTCTTTAAATGGCTGCATTTGTGCTACAGAGGACTAAATGGGTAAAATTTAGCTGGTTTGGAAAACCAGCTAAATTTCAGCCATCTAACACTTATGTGGTGATTTTAAAATAAATGTTCAGGCAGCCCATGGAATTTTGCCTGCAGTGGGGGTCCATGAGGCAAATTTGGCCATAGACCCCCTGCAGTTCCCTGCCCCCCGGCTCTCGAAGGTATGTATGTATGTATGTATGTTTTTATTTCTTTATTTCTTTATTACATTTCTATACTGCCCAATAGCCAAAGCTCTATGGGTAGTTTACAAAGATTAAAAACATTAAAAATACAGTATACAGAGATTAAAAGCCATTTGCATAAAAACATACAAAGAGACAATAGACACAAGAGAACATATATCTAAAACAACTTCAAACAAGCAATCTCAAGCGAACAACCATAAGACAATCCAGGATCGATCAAAACTTATCATATGCTGCCAAATGCCTGGGTGAAGAGAAAGGTTTTAACCTGGCACCAAAAAGATACCAATGTTGGTGCCAGGCGGGCCTCATTGGGGAGATCATTCCATAACTGGGGGGCCACCACTGAGAAGGCCCTCTCCATTGTTGCTGTTTTCCGAGCATAGCGTATGGGTAGGTTCGTGTCAGGAGAGGCACTCCGTCAGGTATTGTGGTCACAAGCTGCGTAAGGCTTTTTAGGTATTTATGATATGTTGCTGTGATATTGTTAAGATAGTGGTATTTAATTTAAGGTGATATGTCTGTGTGTTAATGTCTAATTTTATGTGCTTGCAGAGATATTTGTGTTATTTGTGCTTCTTACACTATCTGTAACGTGCCTTTGTCACCACTGTGACTTCATTCACCTTCACCACCACCCCCTTTTCAATGTTCAGATTTTAACTCTGGGTAGTCTCCCCACGTGGTTAAGTTACATAGGAAGAATCCCCTCCCTTAGGTCTTGGTCAGACACCTCAAAATACACAACACAAGCCAAGTTATTAACTAGACTAATTTATTAACACTTTGACAAAACAAGCAAGGTCAGGGAGCAAACAGAGAATACATTAAAAATGACAAACAAAACCTACAAGTTGTCCGCTTAGGTAACCTGAGCTCTGTCACTTATGCACAGACCAAAATTCCCAGGGACGATGTTTCACTCCTTCAAAGGGTCATCTTTTGGTCCAGAGTGATGCAGCCTTCACTCTTCGACGACCCACCCCTCCCCAGTCTCCTGACATGGGCCACAACCCCCCCCCATATAAGGGGTAGTTGGCAAAGGCAACATGCTATTCTACACATGCCCACTGCCACATCTGTGTGTTGTCAGCAAGGCTGGCAGATAGTCTGAAGAGAGTATTTCGCCCAAGTCCCACAGACCAGGAACTCTTAAAAGGAGCATGGCTAATTTCTATCTGTGCCCTGTCTCTGAACGTCCACCAGCAAGCAAAGCCATTTTTATTCATAAGCTGACTTGTTGGGTCAATTACAGATGTGCTTCAACTGGTGCAACTGGTTGTTTTATTGATTTTCTTGATGGTTCTACCTGCCATCTTTTTAATGTTTGTTCTGGATCTTATTTCGTGTTCTGTTGCTGTTATCCACCTTGAGCACAATTTGGTGGCAAGCAGAGTTCCCTTTTTATAACATAATAAGTAAATAATTTCTCAGTTCCTTCTTTATCCCACTATAGCCCACAAATAGCTAGCTAGATCCAGTTGACGTCCGGCTTGATAACACCATAAAATGGGATTGTGGGGAACGAGGAAAGAGACACACAACTACACTATCAACTCTTGTCCAAACCCTGCTTCAGTTTAAGTGCTTTTGGAGAGCTCTCAGCATGGGCGCAGGCAAACACTTTTCCTGTCATGGTGTTCAAGGCTTTTGCTAGAGCCCCAAAAGAAGGAACCCTGCTTCCAAGGCCTACCTGTTAGGGCCAAACTAGACATGACAATACCTTCACAAATGCAATTAATGCCCATTTTTTGGTTAGATAGCAGCCCTGGGTTTTCTAAGCAGCACTGGGGCTGGAGAGGGTGTGGAGGGAAAAGTTGTCGCTTTTCCCCCTTTGCTCTGGTCCCAGCTAAAATTGCCTACCCCTCCAAGCCATTATTTGCTTTGGGAGGGAAGCCTCCATCGGAAGCTACAGCAGTTAACAGCCATGGGGGAATGCAAGAAGCAACATGTGGCATAGAATTTGAATATATAAAATCATATATTATGAGACTTTCAGAGAGGTCCCCAAACCCCAAAACTCTTTGGAATGGTGGTACAGCTTTATTCAGTACTGTAGCAGGTGTCATGGTTATGAAAATGCCAGGAGAGCTACTCAATGCAAGTTTTAAGAGGAAAATTAAGATATTCGTGTTTTGTTTTGAAATACTGAATTGGTTATATATATGGCCATATATAACCTATTCTCTACATGTATTTTGTTAGATAACATTCTGGTTTGTTAACCTAACTTCAGCATTATGATTTTAAATTTGAACTTAAGTGAAATATTATTCAACAAAGAGACTCTGGTTAATATGACAAGTGTTTTGGTTAGGTCACTTTGATGGTGTTGTCCCCCGACCCCACCCCGTGCCTTTTAATAAAATTAATTAGAAATAATTAAGAAAAGACCCACAGTGACTTCCTACCTTGCACTCTTCAGAAGCCTCCTCCAGAGGAATCACCGCGTGACCCTTGTGCTCCTTGGATCTGTCACACACCACGCAGACGGGGATTTCATCGTCCTTACAGAAGAGCTTCAGGGGCTCCAGGTGTTTCTCACAGTCTCTCCCCTTTCCTTGTATCTTCTTTCTCCCTTAAAGACTGAGTTTCTTGGTTTTTTCTACAAAGTTAGCCAGCTGCCGATTTGGCCTGAGATTCCTTTGTTGAGCACTTTCTCTGCACTGAGGGCAGGAGGCCTTTGTGTGTGACTTCTGCCAGCACTGGGTCAGACAGGCTTGACAGAAATTGTGCCCACACCCTGCAACCTCCGCTGGATCCTTGAAATAATCCAGGCAGACGGGACAAGTGGCTTCCTCGCAGAGGCCCTGAACAGAACTCTCAGCAGCAGCCACGGCTGCCACACAGCGATAGAAGAACCACAGAAGCTTGTTTCATTTCCTGTGCCTTCTGTAACTGTAAATAACTCAGGATGATCTCTGCTGACATGAAATCATCAACATGTGAACGAGCTTCTTGATATGGATCCTTCATTGTTAAGGGCGGGGCTATAATTTGTGGCTTATGTAGGAAAACTTTTACTAAGCAAACCCCTCCGCTGAAACAGTCTTTGTTTGTAAGAACTTCTAGCTCTTGATCACAATGTACACCCACCAAACCACACACACATACACACACCGCATTCCCTGACTGTGCACATTCCTAGTGAGTCAATTTCACTAAATGTAAGTGCTCCCCCAAGGATGCAGAACTTTCTAATTGAAATATATTTATTTAGATTCTCCACCAAAAAATGGTGCTCACAGTGGATGAATACTGATTAATTTTTTAATCTGTCATGCAGATGCAACTTCGACTCAGGCTTAGCCACCCGCTGTGATCACAAGCCCCATCTCTGTCCATGCTGACAAAACCATTATAATTGTAACTGAATTATTTTTGGATTTCAATATTGGCATAATTTTTCCTGTTGCTGATGGTTTGGTATTGTTTGATGTATTTTCATTAGATTTAAACTTTCTTTCCTGCCTGTAGCTTAATTTTTATATCTTTATAAATGCAAAGATTAATGTAAAATAACAACATTACAAATCCCAATACCTCCAGATTCCACAAGGGTATCAAATGTCATCTCTGTAGTTATGGAGCTTTGTGGATTCTGTTTATTCTTTCTTTTAGCCCCCCCCCACCGCCCACCCCCCATTTTCTAGAGTCTCTAACATATCTCACAACTCTGCCTAATTTTTTTTTGTGCTGGGAAATTACCATTACAGTTGTCTTCATGAAAACTGTAAAGCCAGTAGAACTATATGCAACATATATGTATGTTGATGTCTAAAGAACAGATTCATTCTCATCTAGAAGTGTTATGAGGGAGGCAAAAGGAAAAGGTTAATCACCTCAAGAGATCTTTCCTGACATCATGAAAATGGTACAGGCCTCCTCAGAACAAAACTTTTAGCAATTGATCAGGTTCTATTGATTTCTTCCTTTATGTACTCTTGAATGTAAGTGGATATGGCACATGTATGAGTTTATCAATACTAGACCAATTATCCCCTTTCACGCTCTCTATTGAATGATTTTGGCCCTATCTGTGTGGCTCCAGGCTTCATCCCCTTTTCCCAGTTGTTAGAAGGGACACATAACTCCCTCTGCCCCAGCGTGTTCTGGAGACGGGATAGTGTTACTGCCAAAATTCCAGCTCACACACTTCTATCAAGTACACATTTCTATCAAGTTCCAGCTCACACACTTCTATCAAGTACATTTTAAGTACAGAAAGCCAATGTGATGCGTAGTGGCTAGGCTTAGGACAAGTGAGGCCTGCATTCAAATCCTTACTCAGTCTTAGAAGTGTGGAAAGAATCCCTTAACCTCACCCCTAATGTGTTTAGTATGTACCCCAGACTGGCTTGTGTTTAGTATGAACCAGAGTTACTCCATGTTTGTGGGCATCACAGTCTGTGAGAAGCAAATTGCAGCCTGTCAGCAGATTCTCTGTGAATTATTAAGGAGGACAGGGAAGAAGTTCTTCCCCAGAGAGCTGGCTGATAAGACTTGTACTCTGTGAGCCAACTCCTGATACTGTCATACTAAGTTGGCAGACATCCATCCCTGTCCAAAGAGAGAACATTCAGTCCCTTTCAGATAAGAGACTGTGTGAATACCTCCAAGTAATGTGGCTACCAGAGCTTGGCTAGAGTTCTTCCCTATGTGTGTCGTATTTCCATGTATAAAAGCCCGCCCCATTGAACAGTCAGGGCTCTCTGCCCCTTTGCTGACAGAGTGCTTTGCTGGCCATGCAATAAAGCGCTTTCAGATCCAGAGTCTTACCCATATCTAGTGTGATCCATTGTCTGGCTAGACAACGAACACGTGAGTGCATTCTGCCCCTACAACAGAAGCTCATTGGGTGGCCAGGGTTAAACTGCTACCTCTTGGCCTAACTTACTTCCCAGGGGGATGAGAACAAATTGTGATGATCACCCATGGATGTTCCTAGAGTTCAGTTGAGGAAAGGGGAATAGAAGCATGACAAATAAGACAGATAGACAATTGTGAGAGTCTGAAATGACTCACTTGTTAAAGTGAGGAAAACTTTTAATACAAGTACACATTTGAACATGTGAAGAATACTGCCCCCTACCCAAAGACGAAACAGGGATTCTCCCTTAAAAAAAATTAGGAGCTAGGTCTGTTCAACTACTAGCTACAGATCATCATCAAGGATAATTGTATTCATGAGTGTCTCCTCCCTGCAGAATAAATGTCCTTTTGGACTGGATCCACTCTGCCCCAAGGATATCTTTATCTCACTGGCATACTTCTATAAGATACTTCTATTTTGTGGACTCTTAAACAATAAGCAAATTAAGCTCTTTGAATAAAGAGGTTTTGCCTAAATTGCCACATCATCTGATTCCTTGAATACCAGCAATCAATATTTTCTTTCTTTTTCTCTGCGTATCAACAGCTGGTGGTGGTCTTGTGGAAAGGAGGAAAGGGGAAAATTAAATCGAGAGTACTTAGGACCTCAAAGGTTGTACCCTTTCTTATAATGGTACTATGTATGACTGTTAAAGCATTACTGATGCTTTAAGAACAAAAATGCAGAGGGAACTCTGGGAAAGGGATGGAGAAAAAGAGGTCTCACCCTTGGAGTGCGTAGATTTTAAGTAGATTTTAGGGACGGTGACCTGGAGTCTTTGCAATAGCGAAGAAGGTGCTCTTTGCCAATCATCCTGGTCTGGGTCTGTGAAGTAGGCTTAGCTCCCTTAAGGAGAGATGCTGAGGTGGGCTTTTCCAAACACAAGGAAGAAGGAGAAGAGGGTCTGTCTGAAGAAAGCAGCTCCAGATAACCTATAGAGAGGGTCTCCTGTAACAGCATCATGAAATGCCACCTTGATAGTTCAGAGACACGCGGATTGTTGTCAGCTCCCCGCTCAAGGACATAGGAGAGTAAGGAGGGTGGTGGCCACACAAGTACTCCCCTCCCCGGGGTGAAAGTTAACAAAGCCCTTTCTCTTCACAGACTTTCTAGCAACCCCCACAGCCCAGGCTCCTTCACTTCCCACATCGACGTCCCAGAAATGCTGGCCTGTGGTGAATTCCTCACAACCCAGCACAAAATGACAGGTGTCAAATCTCTCAGGGTTGCTTGACAGAACTTGCATGTGGGGCTGCCATCTTGCACTCTTATGATCCTCAGACAAGACGAGCCGGGGATGAGCCGAGTTTGGATTCAGAGTTACATTTGCTGTTGAGGGTGAGGGAAGATGAGGAGGAAAGGGAAGAAAAGCAGCATTACTTGGGAGACTGCTGTCCTGAACCTGAATACATCCCAGAAATCATTCTCAAAACCACAAGTTTTTCATGCAATGTGGCTCAGGACAGGGTTGCTGATCTCCTTCTTCCAGTTGTTGTTGTTCAGTCGTTCAGTCGTGTCCGACTCTTCGTGACCCCATGGGCAGGCCTTCCTGTCCTGTGCTCTCTCCCGGAGCGTGCTCAAGTCCATATTCATTGCGTTGGTGATGCTATCTAGCCATCTCATCCTCTGCCGTCCCCTTCTCCTTTTGCCTTCAGTCTTTCCCAGCATCAGGGTCTTTCCCAGAGAGTTTTCTCTTCGCATTAGGTGGCCAAAATATTGGAGCTTCAGCTTCAGCATCTGTCCTTCCAATGAGCAGTCAGGGTTGATTTCCTTTAGGATGGACTGAATGGACCTCCTTGCAGTCCAGGGGACTCAGAGTCTTCTCCAGCACCACAGTTCGAAAGCATCAATTCTTCGGCACTCAGCCTTCCTTATAGTCCAGCTCTCACAGCCATACGTTGCTACTGGGAAAACCATAGCTTTGATTAGACGGACCTTTCCATAAAAATGTACCCTCCTTGCTAAATGTGACCCAGGCTTTGGTTATTTATCTATTGTAGTGTGGTGTAGTGGCCAGACTGTTGGACTGGGAGTCGGGTGATCCAGCTTCTAGTCCCTGCTTGGCCATGGAAGCTCACAGGGTGACTTTGGGCCAGTCACAGACTCTCGGCCCAGCCTACCTCAAAATGTTGTGAGGATAAAATGGAGAGGAGGATTATGTACACCGCCTTGGGTTCCTTAAGGAGGGAAAAAAGGCAGGATATAAATGTAATAAATAATTAAATATTCAAAAGATTTGCATTCTTTCCCACCTGTCGGTCAAGATTTCTTACAAGAAGCTAAACTAAGCACACCCACCCTGAAAACATTATCTGCTCTTCTTTAAGCAAGTGGAGAGGAGGAACAAAGGGGGAAGGGGAATCCCAGATGGCCGCAGGGAATGAGGGTCGTTCAGTTCAGATAAGCAAACATAAGCAAAGTGCAGCCAGCATGTTATGCTCCCCCAACAGTCTGGATTGGGAATAATTTCAGTGCAGATACATCGGCTTGGAAGCCAGATATTTAAACTCTGCTACATCCTCCTCCAAGGAAATACAACCAACCCAATTGCTGACCAGTCCCCACCCCTCATGGGAATTTAGCCCTGCTTTGGAAATGTACCTTTCTTCATAAGAGATGCCAAGTTTAAGCATCAGACCGTCATGCCTACAACACATCTTGTAGCAAAAGTATCCTTTCCTAACAAAGCATCTATTTCCCCCTTATTAAAATATAAAAATTCGTAGAACCGGAAAAAAATTGGATGAGAGCAGTAGGAAATCCTCCTCACAAATGTAATTGGCTTGTGAATAAATCAGGCGAATTTGCCTGGTTTGGGACTTGGAGGATTCCAGGGTGGCTTATTGGTGGGAACTCCAGGCTTGTGCAGGGGTAGAAACATAGGAGGTAATCCACATTAAAGCCTTCTGGACCCCTGATGACATGCTAAGAGCAGGAAGCCAGGTAACAAATATTTCTCCCAACAAAGGGAGCTAGGAAGTGGGGTGGCCAATGGATTGGTATTACACCACCAGTGTTGTAGTGCAGCCAGGACTCACAGGGGCTGTTCCCACAGCGTGGTAACCCACACTCAGTCATTGAGTGTGGGTTGTTGTTGAATTGTGGGTTGTTTGTTGAATCATAGATTAGCATGTTGTCTGAACCCAGGACATTTTCCACGGGGTGGCTTGTTAACCACCCAGAACAACGCAAGAACAAACCATAGGTTCTCAGAGTGGCTTGTTTGAGAAAAACAAATGCAATCTGACCAGCACAGAATAAAGTGGAAATATTACTTCTCATGGTCTCAACACTACATTTCTGTTAATCCATTTCAGCCTAGGATTCCATTAGCTCTTTTAGCAGCTGCATCACATTTCTGGCTCATGCTCAGCACATGAGCAACAATGACACCTCACTCCTTTTCACAGTATCGCAGCCAAGCCAGGTCACCTTTGATTTTACGTTACCTGGCTGGGTGACCAGCCAGATGGGCGAGTAATAAATTTAATAATAATAATAATAATAATAATAATTAATAAATAATAATAATAATAATAATAATACCTAAAAGCAGGACTTTACATTTCTCTTTGATCAATTTCACCACTCCAGCTTATCAAGGTAGCTTTACATCTTGATTTTGCCTTTGGTGTTAGCCCTCCCCACTCCATGCCCAGCTTTGTTTCATTCGTAAATCTGATCAGCATGTGCACTGGTGGCAGATGAAATGGCGGTGATTAACCAGGAAAAATATTTTGGTGTAGTGATGGATACCTTAATGAAAAGTTTGACTCAGAGCACTGTGCTGATTGGAAAGGTAAATTATATACTGGCCTGGTTTGCACAGAACGAGAAGCCACCGGGGGCGAATTTCCCCACGAGGCTTCTCATTGCAACGGCAGCCGCCATCTTGAATATTTGGGGTGCAGTAGAGGCATGCGGTAGCATCTTGTTACTAGGGATGGCGGAGAATTCCGCCATGGACTCCAGTGAGGCCGGATTCCAAAGAATCCCTGTGGGGAAATTCGCCCCGGAGTCCGTGGCAGAACAGAGCAATCCCGCCCGCCACCCCGCGAAGACTGCGTGGACCGGATCCTACCTGCCTCTGGCAGGTCCGGATCCTGCCACTGCTGGCCGCCATCTGGGCTGCGGCCACGAATGGCGTCCTGCGTAGCGCGCGCCATTGGCGTGCCTCCCTTTGGCCATGATAGGCTACGTAAGGATTTACGGAGCCTATCACGGCAAAAAAGGGGGCACGCAAATGGCGTCCATTACGCCATTTGCGTGCCTCCCTTTTTGCCGTGATAGGCTACGTAAATCCTTACTTAGCCTATCACAGCAAAGCAGGGACGCCATTTGCGGCCGCAGCCCGAAGTCAGGCTGCGGCGGGCGGCCCCAGCCAGTGGCTCCGCGGATTCACTGCACAGCAGAGCTGGCCGGGGAGGATTCCAGGGGGGAGGAACGGATCAACTCCCCCCCTGTTGAGGGTTCCAGGGGGAGGAATGGATCACCTCCCCCCCCGGTGGATGCAGGTAAGTGGGGTTTCGTAGACCCCTACTTGTTACATGCAAACCCAGTGAGGATGGCTTGTGGAGATGGTTGACAAGCCACCCACAACCCTAAAACAGCCCATGGGTTCTGGGTGGCTTATCAACCACCCTAACCACCCACCCTAGCCGGGCTCACATGTAATGAGAGAAGCTGTGATGGCATGCACTGGCAACCTGGCACCCATGGGCACCACAACCCGCCATGGCTAATAATCCAGGGCAATTGTGTGAATCAGGCTGCTGCCTCATAATTTCCTTCCTTGTATAAATATATGGTGTAGCGCCACATCAGGAATACTTTGTCCAGTTTTGGTACAGCATCTCATAAAGCTGGAAAAGGTGTAGTAAAGGACAGAGAGTTGGAACATCTTATGACAAAAGGCTGAAGCATTTGGGGCTATTTAGCTTAGAAAAATGACCATGGAAGGGGAATATGAGAGACATTTCTAAAAATTCAATATAGTCTGGAGATAAAATGTTTATTTCACTCACTTTCGGACTAATAAGACATCCAGCCGGGGGCAGGCACATGCAACCATCCTTTACCTTTGAATTGCTGTATGATGCAAAATGAATCCTATGGGGAAGGGAGATGTAGAGTTGGGAGTAACAATGGACGAAGGCTCATGCACCGCAACAGAGAGAACAGCTCTAATAACACCCAATAATAGTCTTCACAAACATGTAGGAAGAAAGCCAGACCATGAAGCACATGGTCTTCGATGTCTATATACTAATGCCCAGAGTATGGGAAACAAACAGAACGAACTTGAACTCCTAATACAGGAGGGAAATTATGACTTGATAGGTGTAACTGAGACTTGGTGGGATGACTCTCATGACTGGAATACAGCAACTGAAGGATATCACTCGTTCAAAAAGAACAGGAGGAACTGAAAGGGAGGTAGGGTTGCGCTATATGTGAAAAAATACATATCTCTGCACAGAAATACAGGAGGATGTGCTTGGTAGCCCCATCGAGAGTATCTGGATCAAAATAAATGGAGCAAAGAATAAAAGGAACCTGGTGGTCGGAGTCTACTACCGGCCACCCAATCAAGGAGAAGACGAGGATGAAACTTTTGAAAAGCAAATAGCCAATGTTTCAAGGAATCATGATGTAGCAGTAATGGGGGACTTCAATTTCCCTGATATTGGTTGGGAGACAAATTCTGCAAAACATGGCCCCTCCAGGAAATTCCTGACTTGTGTGTCAGATAACTTCCTCCTACAGAAAGTAGAGGAAGGAACTAGAGGATCGGCTATCCTTCACTCGATCCTAACCAACAGGGATGACTTAGTAGATAAAGTAGCAGTTACAGGAACTCTGGGGGAAAGCGAACATGTTGTACTTGAGTTCTTGGTTCTAAGGGAAGCAAAAGCTGAGTGTAGTCAAATGCGTACCCTGGATTTAGGAAAGCTGGTTTTAATGAACTCAGAACAATGACAAGTGAGGTCCCATGGCAAGCGACTCCAACAAGAAAAGGAGTCCAAGACGGGTGGGAGTTTTTAAAAAAGGAAATTTTCAATTACAAACAATTCCAACAAGAAGAAAAGGTGGAAGACAACAAAAGAAGCCAATGTGGCTTCACAAAAAGCTTAGGGATGGCCTGAAAACAAAAAAGGACACATATAGGAAGTGGAAGGAAGGCCAGGCAACAAAGGAAGAGTACAGGCAGGTAGCACAGAATGGCAGGGATGGTGTCAGGAAGGCTAAAGCTGAGAACAAGCTGAGGTTAGCGAGGGATGCTAAAAGCAACAAAAAGGCTTTCTTCAGCTATGTGCATAGTAAAAGACAGAGGAAAGAAATGGTGGTTCATCTATTAAATAAGGATGGCAAAATGATAACAGATGACAAAGAAAAGGCAGAGGTGCTCAATTCCTACTTTGGCTCAGTCTTCTCCCAAAAGAGGGTCTATGAGCCCTCTGGCAAAGGCGAAGCACAGGCTGAGGGGGCAGGGCTGCACCTTGAAATCGATAGGCATATGATCAAGGAACACCTCATTACTTTGAATGAGTTCAAATATCCAGGGCCAGATGAACTGCATCCTAGAGAAATAAAAGAACTGGCAGAAGAACTCTCAGAACCACTGTCTATTCTCTTTGAGAAATCATGCAGCTCTACCTCTCATTCAAATCTTCACCAAGGTTAGCCGTAGAATCCCTTTCCAAATGTCTGGAGATGGTGAGTGGCTGGATGGGGAGGAATAAGCTGAAGCTGAACCCTGACAAGACCGAGGTACTTTTGGTGGGAGACAAGAGGAGGTTGGGGGATGTTGACCTGGTGTTGAATGGGGTACGGCTACCCTTGAAGGACCAGGTCTGCAGCCTGGGGGTCATTTTGGACTCCCAGCTGTCCATGGAGGCTCAGGTGTCAGCTGTGAGCCGGACAGCGCTGTATCAACTCCATCTGATACGGCGGCTGCGCCCCTTCCTTCCTGACCATCTGCTCCCATCGGTAGCACATGCCCTGGTCTCCTCTCGTTTAGACTGCTGTAATGCGCTCTACGTGGGGTTACCCTTGAAGACAGTTCGGAAACTGCAGCTGGTACAGAACGCGGCGGCTCGCCTGATTAAAGGCAGCCGCCGGCGAGATCACATCACTCCAGTGCACTGGTTACCAGTTGTTTTCCGGGCCAAGTTCAAGGTGTTGGTTTTGACCTTTAAAACCCTATATGGTTCCGGCCCAGCCTATCTTAAGGAGCGCCTCCAGCAGCACCAGACAGGCCGCTTAACAAGATCAGCCTCGGATGGCCTTCTCTCTGTCCCATCAGCCAGGACAGCTAGACTAGTGGGGACGAGGGAGAGGGCCTTTTCTGTGGTGGCCCCCACTCTGTGGAACTCCCTCCCTAAGGAACTCTGTCATGCCCCCTCTTTAATGAGCTTCCGTCGTGCATTAAAAACGTGGTTGTTCAGGCAGGCATTTGGGGTGGGTTAGGGTATTTTAGAAAATGTTTTTATTGTAGAATTGTATTGTTTTAAACTGTTTTATTGTATGTTGTACATCGCCCAGAGTGGCTGGGTGACCAGCCAGATGGGCGATTAATAAATTTAATAATAATAATAATAATAATAATAATGGAGGACAGGGGAAGTGCCAGATGACTGGAGGAGGGCTAATGTTGTCCCTATCTTCAAAAAGGGTAAAAAGGGAGAACCTGGGAACTACAGATCAGTCAGTGTGACATCAATCCCTGGGAAAATTCTGGAGCAGATGATAAAGCAATCCATCTGTAAGCATCTTGAAAACAATGCAGTGATGACTTGACACCAACATGGATTTGCCAAGAACAAATCCTGTCAGATTAATCTGATCTCATTTTTTGATCAAGTAACCTCCCTTGTGGACTGTGGGAATGCTTTAGACCTAATATACCTCGACTTCAGCAAAGCTTTCAACGAATTGCCCCATGATATCCTGATGAGCAAACTAGCTCAAAGTGGGCTAGATGAAACAACAATCCAGTGGATCCAGAATTGGCTACAGAATCAGACTCAAACAGTGCTTATCAATGGGATCATCTCAAACTGGGGAGAGGTAACGAGCAGCATACCTCGGGCTCAGTCCTGGGCCCAGTGCTCTTCAACTTTTTTATTAATGACTTGGAGAAGGAGGTGCAGGGAATGTTGATCAAATCTGCAGATGACACAAAATTGGGCAGGATAGCTAATACTTTGGAAGACAGAAACAAAATTCAAAGTGATCTTGATAGACTGGAGTGCTGGGCAGAAAACACCTAGGAAAAAGAAACCAAATGTACAGTTACAGGATGGGGGATATGTGGCTCAACAACACTACAAGAGAGAAGGATCTTGGAATTGTTGTTGATCACAAGCTGAATATGAGCCAACAATGTGATGTGGCTGCAAAAAAGGCAAATGCTATTTTGGGCTGCTTTAATAGAAGCATAGCTTCCAAATCCTGGGAAGTACTAGTTCCCCTCTACTCAGCCCTGGTTAGGCCTCCTCTGGAGTACTGTGTCCAGTTCTGGGCACCACTTTTTAAGAAGGAAGCAGACAAACTGGAGAGGGTTTAGAGGAGGGCAATGAAGATGATCAGGGGACTGGAAACAAAGCCCTATGAAGAGAGACTGAACGAACTGGGCATGTTTAGCCTTGAGAAGAGAAGACTGAGGGGAGATATGATAGCGCTCTTCAAGTACTTGAAAGGTTGTCACAGAGAGGCAGGCCAGGATCTCTTCTTGATCATCCCAGAGTGCAGGACACGGAATAATGGGTTCTAGTTACAGGAAGCCAGATTCCGTCTTAATATCAGGAAAAACTACCTGACTGTTAGAGCAACAATGGAATCAATTCCTAGGGAGGTGGTGGGCTCTCCCACACTGGAGGCATTCAAGACAAGGCTGGACAGCCATCTGACAGGGATGCTCTGACTTAGATTCCAGCATTGAGCAGGGGGTTGGACTTGATGAGCTTCCAACCCTAGTATTCCATGATTCTATTCTATGATTCTATGACTTTGATATGAATTTTTGATATGAATTGTTCACAACATTGCAGTTTCTCCCCACCCTATTAAGAGGAGTGTTCCTATTCAGGGGGTCCAGAGAACCTGTAGTGCTCTTAGAGTGGCCACTTATGAATCACCCAGAAAGAGGATAAAAGATATGCTAATTTATATGTATGGATGCAAATGTAAAAATGTTTATGATAATTTAAACAGAAATACAGTACATCTCACTATTTTGTGGATGTGAGCCATGAGCCTCCAAGATGACCTTGGAGTCTGTGTTCGTCAGTTATACTCCATTCTCAGTTCTGCTTTTTCTACCTAACTTGATCAAAATGGTTCTTTGAAAACTGCTCATTTGTCCGGTATGAATATCTCCCCTTGCTTGAGCATATCATAGTTGGGCCTTTGTGAATGGTTTCAATGTGACTGACAAACTGACATTTCTGAAGCTAAACATGTTTGCACCTGATGATTATGGGCATGTTTAGCCTTGAGAAGAGAAGACTGAGGGGAGATATGATAGCACTCTTCAAGTACTTGAAAGGTTGTCACGGAGGGGAAGGCCGGGATCTCTTCTCGATCATCCCAGAATGATCAAGGAAGCCAGGACTCTGGCTGAACATCAGGAAAAACTACCTGACTGTTAGAGCAAGATGACAGTGGAACCAATTCCCTAGGGAGGTGGTGGGCTCTCCCACACGGGAGGCATTCAAGACAAAGCTGGACAGCCGTCTGTCAGAGATGCTTTGACTTAGATTCCTGCACTGAGTGGGGAGTTGGACTCAGTGGTCTTATAGGCCCCTTCCAACCCTAATGTTCTTGGATTCTAGGATTATTTGGATGGGATGCCACCTCAGGAAGCCCCTTGGCTTCTTGGACAGTGAGCAGGCGATACATATAACAAATGTTTCATTTCTGGGCAGGGAGCAGGTGGCCTTTCAGATGTTGTGGAACTACAGTTCCTATGATCCCTCACCACTGGCTATGCTGGCCAGCGCTGATGGGAGTTGTAGTTCACCAACATCTGGGGGGTCCGTACCCTTGACCTGAGGAGACATGTATAGGATTGTGCTTTAAGGCACCATGAAATCAAACAGTTGTGACTAGTTCAATTAATTTACAGTTTCAGTGGAACTTAGGCCCTGTGCATCTGCATCTGAATACAGTAAACATGTGAGGAGGGGGACGTGTGCTAACCCCACCCCTCTCCTTGCATGTTTCTGTTGCCCTCTACCTGTGGAGGGTGATATCCTGAAGAGAAGAGACTCCTGTGTCTGTGGATGCTCTCCATGTGATTTTCCTTTCTAGGCATTTAATCCTTGGGTTTCTTCAGGGGCAATGGGGAAGGCATCAGAAGAAGTGAATATAACTCAACCGTTTATCTTTAGCAGGAGTTATTCTTCCCTGTTTCACTGAACACATGAGGAGAAGGGCATGACAGCCCCATGCCCTTCCTTCTATCACCCTGTATACATGGAGAGCGATGGCCTGAAAAGGAAAGCCTTGTGTACGCGTGGAGGCTCTCCACACAATCCAGGGCCCAGAAGAACACCTGAAGAGGGCTTTTGCTGCAAGTCATGCTGTCTGGGAGGTCTCTAGTTAGAAGAACCCCCCAAATGCCAGAGACATTAACAAGTATTAGACAAGTTTATTTGCCTGGTTACTTTTGAAGCTAGGGGTTTTTTTCCTTCTTAGGCTGCAACCCTATACACACTTACCTGGCAGTAAGACCCATTGGACTAAATCCAGGTTACTTTTGAGTAGGCATGAATGTACTGCACAAGTGGCAAAATTGACAGCTGTTCATCGCAGACAATGGAGGAATCCAGGGTTTCATACTGAAGCTGTGATTTGGCAGCAGCGGTTCAAAGAAACAAAGAAAGAAGTAGCAAAAACATGACTTAAAAACCTAAGAACCATGCCAAAGGCCTATCTAATCCAACATTCTGTTCCCACAATGGCTAACTAGATGCCAGAGAGGGAGAGAGAGAGCAAAAGAAGTAGTAAAGACATGAGTCCAATCTCTTTTAACTTCAGGGGTGCTTCCAGAAAAGTTTTTTATAACACCATCACCCTGCCCCATTCATGGAACTTTATGAGGGGTCCCAATGATGAAGTCTTCACTCATCAACCTCCCTGTGCTTCCCCACCACTTCTTCCATCTTTTTTCTTGCCTCAGAAAATCTGTTAAGGAGAAAGACAAAATAGCTTCACAATGCCTTCTGACAGAGCTGTTCTACATGAGGCATTTATTGTGTGCTCATGATTCCTTACTCATGGGTCTTTATGGATTCTTTAGACAATGTTGTGATCTTCCAGTTTTGCTTCTGTTTTTTAAGAACACTTTCCCAATTTTTTTTAGATTGGGGAAAATTTAGTATTATTTTTGAAAGCGAAAGAAAAGGTATTTTCCTACTTGTGTATTTGCGATATTCTGCTATAGCACAGCACCACCTAGAGGTTATGTAGCAGAAAAACAGAAAAGGAAAAGCTCTTTATGTAGAGCCTGGATCTCAATTCTGTGATGAAACCCAAAGCAGATACAGCATTTAACAGCCTTGTGTAGAAAAGCTCATAAGGAGTGCTAAGAGGCCTCTGTCTAGAAGCACATCTTCTTGTATGGGAAAAAAATGTTTTTTAAAGGGTTTTAAAACAATAACTGTTCTTCAAATGCAAATATAGACCATAGCTTGTGCTAGGTGGGGTTAC
Source organism: Heloderma charlesbogerti (assembly GCA_026122225.1). Lineage (NCBI taxonomy): Eukaryota > Metazoa > Chordata > Lepidosauria > Squamata > Helodermatidae > Heloderma > Heloderma charlesbogerti. The sequence continues at coordinate 349,637 of JANEZZ010003233.1, forward strand.
ACTCCCTTTGAAGACACAGGTTTGTAGCTTGGGTGTACTTCTGGATTCAGCCCTGAGCCTGGATGCCCAGGTTTCAGCGGCGGCCAGGAGAGCGTTTGCACAGTTAAAGCTGGGGCGCCAGCTGCACCCGTTCCTTGAGATGTCTGACTTGGCCACAGTGAGTGACACATGCCTTAGTTACATCCCGTCTGGATTACTGTAACGCATTCTATGTGGGGCTGCCTCTGAAGAGTGTTCGGAAACTTCAGCTGGTTCAAAGAGCTGCGGCCAGACTGCTGACTGGGGCTGGTTACAGGGACTATACAACTCCCCTGCTAAAACAGCTTCACTGGCTCCGAGCCTGTTTCTGGGTACAATTCAAAGTGCTGGTCATGACCTATAAAGCCCTATACAGCTCTGATCCATGTTATCTGAAAGACCGTATTCTCCCCTAGGAGCCTGCTCGTGCCCTGCGATCTTCAGGCGAGGCCCTTCTCACAGTCCTGCCACCATTACAGACTTGCCTGGAACGCAGGAGAGGGGCTTCTTGGTGGTTGCCCCAAGGCTCTGGAAATCCCTTCCCAGGGAGGCGAGAGTGGCACCCTCCTTGGTATGTTTCTGCAGGCAAAACGTTTTTGTTCCGGCAGGCCTTTGGGGACAGATAGTCTGGACCTCTGAGAATATAATGGATTGGTGCTATTGTTTATATTGTCGTTGTCTTTTAAAATTCTGATATTTTATACAATTCTAATATTATTGATTATTTAATTATATTTTAAACTTTTGTATATTTCTATGTTTTAACTGTACAAGTTTTAATGTTGTAAAGCTGCCTTGAGTCCCAGTATTGGGGAAAAGGAGGGATATAAATATTATCCTTCTCCTGGCTCCTGCTCATATTGCAGGTAGAGGACAGAGGCTTACAACAGCCCTGCAATGTATCTATCTACTTATTTGGGACATATATATTTTGCCATTCAATAGAATTCCCAGGGTGGCTAACAGCTTGAGCCTATGGATCTCTACTTAGAAGTAAGGCCTATTGGATTCGATAGCACTTTCTGTTAGGTAAATAAATACCAAGTACAAAAACAGAAGAAAAAATGCAGTGTTTTATTGTTTTATATTGCTTGTTGTGAGCTGCTCTGAGCAGCCTATTTTGAGTGGGAGATGTGAGGTTAAAAGCAAGTTCATAAATGATAAGTTAACGTAGGCCAGTGTTGTTATCACCATATAGCTGGTTGGGTGCAGGGCTGAAAAAGTACAGCCCTGCACTGTAGTCCAGTTTGTCATGCCAGTACTGCAAGCGTGGCAAGGTGAGGGGCTGAAGCTGAGTGGCTTATGAAAAACCTGTTGTTGTTTTGTATCTTTAAGGAGAAGTTGTTTTTATCTGAGCAAAGATATCAGCCACACACAAAATGCCCCACCACAGAGTAGAAATTAGCTTTTCAGGCTTATAATACACAACCTTGTCCATAATTCATAAGATTCTACTTTAGTCGAGGAACTAAAGTAGAGGCAAATTGGAAGTAAAGAGTTTGACCTTAAGAGAAATTTGAAAAAAACTGAAATCTGGTACACAATTGTAGTTTGACCTCCTGGATACAACCACCCTGCTTGGGCAACAGTCACCATCTTGGAAAAATGGCAGCCATTATGTGAATATGGAAAATAACTTTAGCAAGGGTTCTGTACCACCCTGTACCACCTTCTCCAGCTGGTTGGGTATGATGGGAGTTGTAGTCCAGCCCATCTGGAGGGCACTAGGTTGGGGAAGGCAAGACCCACCAGCCGAATGAATGAATTTTAGGGACTGTGTCCAGAAGCCTGTTGAGGGGTCTTTGTATACATGAGCATTTCATTTCTTGATTAATCAACCTGGTCTGGAGAGGAGGGCCTGTGTGGAAGGTTTTACTGCTTTAAGGAGAGATACTGATGTGGGGAGATCTAAAAAATCTCCAAAGCCAGGGTTGTCCTCTTTTACAAAGCCAAAAGAAAGGGAGAAGGGCCTCTCCTGCAAATGAGGCTGCTGGGAATGTGTAGAGATGGCCACCTGTATCAACATCAAAAAAAGCCACCAGCCCCCGATCACAGTCCACAGACACTCGGATCCTCTTGAGCTCCCCACTCGGGGAAAGAGGACATTCGTTGGTAGCCCTGTACTCCCCTTCCCATTTCCCCACAGCCCAGATCCCTCCCTCAGGGCTAAACTTAACGGGGCCTTTTCTTCTGACAGACTTCCTGGCAACCCCCACAGCCCATTGTCCTCTACATCCAATGATGACTTCCCAGAAATGTCTGCCTCTTGCGAATCCTTCACGTCCCAGCACAATCAGGTGTTTGTTAAATCTCTCAGGATTGTCAGGCAAATATTGATGGTACCCTCTGCTCTTCACACTCTTATGATCCTCAGACAGACTGAGCCAAGGATGAGCTGTGTTTGGATCCAGAGTTATATTTGCTGTTGGGAGCGAGAAGAAAAAGCAGAATCATTTGGGAGATTCATGTCCTTTCCCTGAACTCAAACCAGGAATCCCATCCCTCTCAAATCAGGAGGCCTTTGTGCATTGCAGTCAGGGTCGGGAGCCCCTGTTCCTTCTTCCAGACTGTCCCATTATAAAATGCCCTCTGTGTAATTGTGGCCCAGGCTTTTGTTATTTAGTTTTCAAAGTATGTATGCTCCTTCCTTCCTGTCAGTCAGGGTGTTCTACAAGCAAAACTAGAAACACACATATACTGCTGTTACTCTGCTCCTGTTTGAGCAAGTGTGGATGGAGGGAAAAGACAGGTCAGAGAAGAGGAGAGACTTCAGACTCCATTGGGATATATGGATTTTGTTAAACCTGTTCTATCTGTGTTTCACAGAGTGTCTGGCGTCTTTCATTCCATCGTCCACTCATTGATGGAATCGGATTTTTTAAAACCAGAATTTCATTCTACTTACGCGAATGCACATTCGTGCTAATTTGCATGAGTACAAGTGCGAATTAGCCATAATGTGGACTTGCTTGAGTGTGCTAATCCGCATTAGTTTATGCACAGTAGCGTTGATGTGTCTGAGCAATCCTCTCTCCTCTGTGCTCTTTCCCCTCCATTAGTGCAAGTATGAATTAATGCAAATCCCCGCAAAAGTGAAGAAGTGGTCTGTGAGTCTGTGCGACTTGCAAACAAACAGTCCACAGCAGAATCCGCAGGTCCGATTCATAGAACTCCAAATTCATTTGAATCCCCGCAGATTTCTCTGACATCCCTATGCCTTAACACACTGTGTGGAGTGGAAGTCCGTGGTGGCCAGAAGGAAAGAGGATACCTCAGTTCAGGTGAGCAGAGAGCAGCCACCAGGTTTTACTCTCTCTACATGAATAATAATGAATAATATCTGTACTGATCCATGACCAGTTCCACATCAGCTGGAGGAAGTACCCTGGAAGCAAGTTATTTACAGCCCCGCTAAATCCCGCTCCAAGGAAATACAGCCAGCCGAACTGCTAACCATTCCGCATCCCTTACGTGAATGTGGTCCTGCTTTGGTAGTTTACCTTTCTGCTCCGGAAGGCTGGGTAACAGAACATCTGGGGAAACAAAGGGGTACAAAGTTTAAGCACCATACCAGTAATCTTGTAACAAAAATATCAGTTCATAACAATCCACCTTTTCCCCTTACTTCAATAATTTGAAACAAATCAGATATGGGTGTGGGGAAAAAGGGATTCCCCTGACAACTGTAATTTGCTTGTGAATCAGCCATGCAGATTAGCTTGGTTTGGGGCTTGGAGGGTTCTGGGGTGACTTATTGCTTGGAACTGCAGGGCTGAACATGGGTAGGAAGGAACTCAGGAGGCAGCAACCTCCATTAAAGCTTTTAGGGGGCCCCTCCAACAGGTGAGAGCAGCAAACTTGGAGGGTTCCAGTGGGGCTCCTCCCTCTTACACCACCATCTCATCCATGCATCAAGGCCCCTCAGTTCCACCTGTCTAGCTGGCTCTGCAAGTGGAACGGTTAACTTCTCAGAGAAAGCCACCTTGGAGGTCCTGGTTTTCAACCTACTCCCTATTTATTTTATTTATGTATTACATTTCTGCACCGCCCAATAGCCGAAGCTCTCTGGGCGGTTCCCTAGCAACCTAAATTTAGCTCCTGGGATCTCATGACTACATTTCCCCATTTCATTGGTACCAATATACACCACAACCACTGACTCCACCACAGCACTGTTTACAATGCTATCTAGACAGGGTGTGATATCCGCAACTTTCACACAGGCAGGCTCTTTTCCAGGCCATCTACATGCTAGGGATGCTGTAGGAATCTGGCACAGACCCAAATGAGGTTGGAGTCCCGAGAATCCAACCTGAGGAGTTCATAGCTGACGGGCCTTCCCTAACTGCATGTCCTCTGGATTTCATGCCATTTCTTTTTTCTTTAAACAGGGCAAGATACACCAACTGCGGCTGCAATTAGTGTATCTTGGGCAAATTATGGCCATAATTAGTGGATTTTATGCCACTTGCAGCCATAAAGTGCTTAGTTATAAATAAATTGTGGCCGCAATTTCTGTGTAACTATTTATTTGTTTGTTTGTTTATTTACAACAATGATATACCACTCCACATCTACAACAGATTCTGGAGCAGTGGACATAAGGATAAAACTAGAGAGGGTTCAGAGGAGGGCAACAAAGATGATCAGGAGACTGGAAACAAAGCCCTATGAGGAGAGACTGAAAGAACCGGGCATGTTTAGCCTGGAGAAGACTGAGGGGAGATATGATAGCGCTCTTCAAGTACAGTCAGGGCCAGAAATATTGGAACAAGGATAACTGTTTTGGCAGTTGGCCTCTGTACACCACCACATTGAAGTTGAAAGGAAACACACCCAGATGGGAGCGAAGTCAGGACTTTCAGCTGTAATTCAAGGGGTTTGGCAAAAGTGGGGCACTAACCATTCAGGAAGTACAGCCAGTGGCATACACACACCCCCATCGTTGGTGGCTCAGAAGTAATGGAACAAACCAACATGATTTCAAACTTAAGGGTCTCCTTTAATACCTTGATGAAAATCCTTTGCAGTCAATGACTGCCTGAAGTCTGGAACCCATGGACATGACAAAATGCTGAGTTTCCTCCCTCGAGATGCTTTGCCAGGCCTTTACTGCAGCTGCCTTCGGCTGCTGCTTGTTTGTGGGTCTTTCTGCCTTCAGTCTTGTCTTCAGTAAGTGAAAAGCATGCTCTATTGCGATCAGGTGACTGACTTGGCCATTGAAGAACATCCCACTTCTTTGCCTTGAGAAACTCTTGGGTAGCTTTTGCTGTATGTTTTGGATCATTATCCATCTGCAATATGAAGCGGTGTCCTATCAGTTTGGCAGCGTTCGGCTGAATCTGAGCAGAAAGTATAGCCCTATACACTTCAGAATTCATCCTGCTGCTTTTATCAGCAGTCAGGTCATCCATAAATACCAGTGACCCGGTTCCATTGGCAGCCATACATGCCCATGCCATTACACTGCCTCCACCATGTTTGACAGATGAGGTGGTATGCTTTGGATCATGAGCTGTCCCTTTCCTTCTCCATACTTTTCTCTTCCCATCATTCTGGTACAAGTTAATCTTGGTTTCATCAGTCCAAAGAACCTTATTCCAGAACTGAGCAGGCTTTTTTAGGTGTTTGCTGGCAAAGGCTAATCTGGCCTTTCAGTTCTTGAGCGTTACCAGTGGTTTGCACCTTGTTGTGAAGCCTCTGTATTTACATTCATAAAGCCGTCTCCTGACTGTAGATGTTGACAATGGCATGCCTACCTCCGCAAGAGCGTTCTTGACCTGGCTAGATGTTGTGAAAGGGTTCCTCTTCACCATGAGCAGAATTCTGCGGTCATCCACTTGAGTTGTCTTCTGTGGTCTTCCAGGCCTTTTGCTGTTGCTGAGCTTGCCAGTTAATTCCTTCTTTTTCAGGATGTTCCAAACTGTTGTGTTGGCCACTCCCAATGTTTCTGCTATCTCTCTGATGGGTTTATTTTGTTTCCTCAGCCTAATGTTGGCCTCCTTCACTCGCATGGACACCTCTTTGTACCTCATGTGGGGAGTTCCAGTGAACAGCTACCAAATGCAAATGTAACATGCAGATCCACCTCCAGGCTGTTTATCTGCTTGATTGGTCATGGGGCACCCAGGAAACAGGCCACACCTGGCCATGCAGCTGCTTGTCAGCCATTCGTTCCATTACTTACGAGCCACCAATGATGGGGGCGTGTGTATGCCACTGGCTGTCCTTCCTGAATGGTTAGTGCCCCACTTTTGTCGAACCCCTTGAATTACTGTGCACCCAACACAATTTGCCGTGAGTTGGGCACCGCAGCTGTTTTTCCTGGAATTTTGCACATTTGGGGTGGGGAGGTTCAGCAATTTGCACAAATTCTGAGCTATTTGCACAGATTATTGCCAAATTTGAGTAATTTGTACATATTCAGCCATAATTTCCATAAACACTAAAGTCCTATGAGTGCTTAGCTTGCATATGTGTTCAACTTCTTCTTACTTTGACGTTTTATCACTGGGGCTTTTCATACTAGGGATGTTAGAGAAATCCGCTGCAGACTCAAATGAGGCAGGATTCTTTGGAATCTGGCCTCCGGAGTCCGCGGCGGGACAGCTCCACTTACCTCCGCTCCAGGAGGATTCTAGCCGGAATGGCACTCTGGCTCCAGACTGCTGGCGATACGGTAATAGTGGCCGCCATTACCATATCGCTCTGCGAATGCAGCCACAAATGGTGTAGTGGACGCCACTTGCGGCCGTAAAGCGCTTAGTTTAATCTAAATGCAGCTGTAAATGCCCATCCCCATTTCACACGCAGTGAACTGGGTTCTCTCACAATCCTGCCTACTCGTATAGCTCTGAATGGTTTGCCCCAATTGCTGCTGCAGCCAATAAGATTCGAGGGCCTTATTTAAAAAAACAACAAGGGTGGCTGTGACTCAACCATTATCTGCACTAGTTTCCAGTAAGTGAAAATCTAGGTCAGTTGAACCTTTGGTAATGGAAATTGCTTTCTTATCAGGGGAGATGGCAATAGACAATAGGTAGGGGATTAAGGAGGGGATGTGGTCTGAGCTCCCCTAGGAATGTTATGGGCTGTATATAAGCAGACACTTTAACTAATTAGGTTTGCACAGTGGCTGTTGTCAATATAGAGCTATATATTACTTTTAATATCCCTTTCCAAACCTGGGTTTAGTTTATGTATCTGAGATTCTCTGCAGCCACCCAGGAATCTCCGATGGAGCAAGGCTGCACAAACTCTTCATTTCTGCAGGATTTTCCGCTTGGAGTTGCTAACTGTAAGTATCTAGCAGATTTATATCCCAACTGTAAATTCTGCAGGGTTTTCCCCTTGGGATTTAGCTTCCAACTGTAAATTTCAGTAGGGTCCCATTCCCCCCCAGGGATTTAGCTTCCTGCTGTACCTTGGCTGTACCTCTGTAAAAGGGCAACCCTTTACATCTGTACAGCCGTTCTTCTTTACCTTTCAGTTGCTTGAAGGCAATCTCCACAATGGGACATATACCACAAAATTTCGAGATTCCCTGTTTCAGCTCAGGAGGAAAAACCTCAGTAGACTTTAAAATCTCTCTCTTCTCAAACCTGGTGAAGGGAAACAGTATTAGCTCACCATCCCTATGACCCAAGATTCTTGAGTCAAACAAAGGAAAGTAAGGGGTGTGGGAAGAAAGAGGGAGAAAAAACACTGGAGAAAGCACTGGTGCAAAGGCAAGTGCTGAGAGCCAGAGAGAGATGAAGGTGCATTGGGAAAGAGACTCTCCTCCGATATAACTGCTAGGACCCCAAAGCGAGGCATCTAAGGGCAAAGATATCAACCAAATCGCTTTGCATCACCCACTGTTTCCCCAAAGAAGAATAATCAAGCTTTTCTACGCAAAGCATTTATCTTGTGCTCATTATTCCCTACTCATGGTTGTTTACGGGTTCTTTAGACATCATGACTCTCCAGTTTCACTTCTGTGTCTAAAGAGCATAGACTGTCTGTGAATATTTTTAGAGCAGGGAAAATGTGGAATTTATTTGTGAACGGGAAAGAAAACACTCTTTTCACTTTTGTAGTTGTACTATTCCACTCTACCACAGTGCCACCTAGAGATTATTTAGCAGAAAATGAGGAAAGGAAATGCTCTTCATGTAGCGCTTGGATCTTAATTCTGTGATGAAATCGAAAGCAGATAATCAGATTAACAGCGTGTGATCTCATCATGCTCAGAGTGTCTCTGCCCATGCTCCTCTTCATCTCCCACCATTTGCAAGGATCATGGAAATTCTGAGTGCAATCTCATCACACATTTTCGTGTTCTAGATATGAAGAGGAAATAAGAGGGTTTCTGCTTTTGGTGGCAGCTGAACATTCCTTATAACCTCTGTTTTGATCCTGAGGAGCACTTTGTCTTAGTGATACTTGTGGAAACTCATACCATATATTTCTGGAGTGTGGTGGTGGATTCAGTGATGTAGTGGTAAATTTTGAAGAGCAGGTGTTCATCATGACATCCCCCATAGCCACGTGCCCAAGGAGAGTCCAAAAATAGAGGCGGCTGTGTTGATCCATGTGACAAAATCACAATGCTTGCCATGTTGAGTCTGTATTAATGTTTATATATGTTTGCTATGTTAGATAGAACCCAGGTAAGTTAGGGTTAATTGTCTGGTAGAGAGTGAAAGGTGGGAGGGGCGTGTGTGTGTGTGTGTGTGTGTGTGTGTAGACTGAGTTTATAAAAGGCTGTAGAGCCCCAGCCCTGAACCAAGCTATTAGTAGTGTTAGAGTGGTTTAGATCCATAATGCTGTCTGACTTTAGTTCAGAAGGCTGCTGTTTCCCTTAACAGGCCTCCTGATTTACCAGAATGAGTCAAAGGGGTGAGAATAGTGGCTCCAAGCACATTCCTTGCTAATGAGGAGAGGGTCTTATCACTCATGTGCCTGAGAAGCAGAGGCTGTTTGTCTTAAAGCTGCGAGTGGCTGTGTTGGGAACCAAGCAATGCTAGTTTATGCTGGGAATGAATGCTAGGAGGTGCTTGCTGCTGTTATGCTGCCTCGCTGCTAACATGTATGGTATACAACCCATTGTACCCTTACGAGTCCCCTGGACTGCAAGGAGGTCAAACCAGTCTAAACTAAAGGAAATCAACCCTGAGTGCTCATTGGAAGGACAGATACTGAAGCTGAAGCTCCAATATTTTGGCCACCTAATGCGAAGAGAAAACTCCCTGGAAAAGACCCTGATGCTGGGAAAGACTGAAGGCAAAAGGAGAAGAGGACAGCAGAGGATGAGATGGCTAGATAGCATCACTGATGCAATGAATATGGACTTGAGCATGCTCTGGGAGAGAGTGCAGGACAGGAAGGCCTGGCGTGCTATGGTACATGGGGTCACGAAGAGTCGGACACGACTGAACGACTGAACAACAACAACAACAACCCCCATGGCTCTGGGTTCAGAGAAGCTGTCTGATCCAACCATTGGGTATGCCTGTGTGCTGTAAATTACTCAATAAAGTATCTCCTTGTAAGTAAACCTTTGAATCTGATTTATCACTATCTTGGCACCTCTAACCTAAGAGTTCAAAGCCCACGGCTGGGGCAATACAAAGGCAGGAGCAGACAGCTAGTGGGTTGGATAGGGCCTTAGGGATTGATGAAGCTACATCTAGACAGTGGGGTTATGTGAATAGGAGTTAGAAAGGGTAGAGGGGGCAGGGTAAGACTGAGAACTGAGTGATTAATTGTAAGATATAACACCTGTTATATTAAATAACTTTACTTTGTTTTTAAATTATAAGATCCCACGTCTTGTTCATCTTTCTGCACTACCAAGAGTGTTCATATTTCCTGGGTAGGTGGTAAAGGGAACCAATTAGGCATATTGGGTGTCTCTTTTACCTAATGGATATAGGGGCTGAAGCTTGTGGGTCAGTGAGGACATGACCCAAAGCAGAGGCAGACAGACCTGAGGGAGGGCTACCTCACAATCCATAACAACAAACCGGTTCTAGCAGTTTTCATCTCCATCAACAGCAGATAGGGATGTATGAATCCCTTACCTGGCTCCGCGCAGGGGCATCCGCAGTGGGGGGGAGGCACTCCGTCCCTCCCCCCGGAATCCTCCCTGGCCGGCTCCGCGGAGCCGCTGGCCGGGGCCATCGGCAGCTGGAGTTCCAGCTGCAGCTGGGCTGCTGCGGCCGCAAATGGCGGCTGTCATAGCGGCCGCCATTTGCACCCCTGCTCTTTGCCGTGATAGGCTATGTAAGTATTTACGTAGCCTATCACGGTAAAGGCATCCACACAAATGGCGTAGTGGCCGCCATTTGCATGGCTGCCTTTACCATGATCGGCTACGTAAATACTTACGTAGCCTATCACAGCAAAGAGCAGGGGCGCAAATGGCGTAGCGGCCGCCATTTGCGTCCCTGCTCTTTTCTGTGATAGGCTACGTAAATACTTACGTAGCCTATCATGGCTGCAAGGACACAAATGGCAGCCGCAGCAGCCTGGCCACGGCCGGCAGGGAGACCAGCCACTGCCTCTGGAGCCACCGCCGCCGCCACATCCACCCCAGGTACGTTCCATCGTGGAGGGATTTCATGGGGGCAGGAGGCCATTCCACCACGGATTCCGGGGGGGGGGTGGATTCTAATGAATCCAGCCTCACTGGAATCCGTGGCGGAATTCTCTGACATCCCTAGGAGCAGATCTTTTGTGAAGCTAATGTGTCTTAATTACCCACTGCAGACCAAGCCCCCATAAATACTTTTCATTACAACAGGGATAGCTAGCTCAGAACAATATATTGTTCCTGGGAACATTGATTCCCCCCACCCCCACCCCACACACACAGCTACTGTGAGGATTGCAGCTAAGCTCAGAGAGAACAGAGAAGTCCGGAAGGGGGCAGATGACGTCATTATCCCTGTAAATCAAAAACATCTCAGTGCTTCCATCCTCCAAGCTCTGGCTCTGTTGCAACACTGGTTGGATTCCTTTGACAAGCTGGACAACCCTTGTCCAACCCAAGTTCTCAAAGTGTGAGAGAGACCTTCAAGAGGTGTGCAAGCAAGGTGATACCTCTGTACTCCCAAGTGCAGTTTTGGTGCCTGACTTTCAGTGGAGGGGATGGAAAGCAAACCCTTTGCTCAATTAATAACACGGACTACTGAGACCCCTCCAGAATTAACATGTTGATGGATTATGCCAGACATCAATAGAGTGTGTGTGTATCTAAATCTATAGATACATACATACATACATGGTGGCCCAAAAGTAGGTATACAGTTGTATAGAATGTTGATTGGAGGGGGAGAGAATTTTCAGTCTTCCAGTACTGCTTTAGAATCCACTTTCTTTATTCTTGACTCAAGTTCGCTGCCACCATTCACAATATCAGTTAAAAAAAATAACTAAAAAACTAAACAACTGTATACCTACTTAAGGGCCTCACTCCCCTCACTCTCTACACTTAATTGATTTAACTGTCACTCCCTATCACTCACTCTTCCCAACTGTCATTCTGACTCCACCCACAGATCTTCTACTCACACATTCTCTCCACCTCCCATCAACATTCTAAACAACTGTATACCTACTTTTGGGGCACTCTGTATATACACACACATACACGTGATCTGAAACACATGGATGTTTTCTTTCCTGAGGCTCCTCCCATACGCACCTTATAACCATTGATATCTATCTTCCTTGTTCCATTGCCCAGCTCCAAAGTCGTCTTAGTAGCACTTGGAGAGAGTCAAAGTATTTTTCTTTATGGGATTATACTTCTATAGCAGAGCCCAGGAGCCACAAGGTTAATCTTCCTGCTTCTTGTTAAAGCAGAACTCAGGCACAAAGAGGACGTCTGTGTCAAGGGAAAGTCACTCCCACTGGCCACATTTACCAGGATGTTACTTATATTACTTTTTGGTGACACAGGGTATACAGGATGCTGATCTTTAATTATTCACACACATTCTTTTCAATGCAACATTCAGTTGCAAAGGGAGAAGGCCCAGACAACCAAGGGGTCAGCAGCTGAATCAAAGAGCATGTGATGTACAGAACCAAGCACATTTGATCACAGTTTGAGTGTTCATAATTAGCAACACACTTTCTAGTCCATAAGGTAGTAGAGAAATAGATTTCCCCTAGAATTTAAAATCCAGATATGGCCTGGGTGTGTGCTCTAGTCACTAAAAACAGCCTTTTGTCAAAGCGCATTGACTCCCTCCTCTTCTGGTGGGAGAGCCCAGCAATTGTGGGGGGTGGAGGGGGAGCTCCTTGTTTGGAGGGGAGCTTGCCCCCCGCCCCCCTCTACCACTGCTTCTGTCATACACAGGATTATACTGTAAATGTGCAACAAGTTCAAAAGCAAATCTCTGTTTTACTGTGTGGAATACTGGGATTTATGGAGTGCTCCATGGGACATGTGCACACATGGGACTGGGTGGGGCAGTCATTGCAGCATCTGGCACATGAGTGGGTCATTAGCCAGTCTAGATGTCAGCCAAGGAGTTAGCTAGGCCAAATAAAGTCACAGGCTTATATTCTGTGAGAGCACAACTGCTACTGGGACTTTATCTTGTAATATTTTTGTAGTGTACAGCAGGCAGAGAAGAGGAACATGGAGGGGGTGTGACCTTTAACACAAGAATGAGGTTGCAATCCTACGCACACTTATCTAAGAGTAAGTCCCACTGAACACAGTCAGACTTACCTTTGAGTAGCCAGATACAGGATTGTTCTGTAAGTAGGGATGGCAGAGAATTCCGCCACAGATTCCAGTCCCCCAGAATCCATGGCGGAACGTCCTCCTGCCCCCCCTGCCCCCCGCGGCGGGGCTCCGGTGGCGGCTCCGGCGACTGGTCTCCTGGCTGGCCACGGCCGGGCTGCTGCCGCTGCCATTGCCATCCTTGCAGCCATGATAGGCTACGTAAGAATTTACATAGCCTATCATGGCTACCCCCCCAAAAAAACCCCAGCGTACACAAATGGCAGTGGCTCCGGTGGCTGCCATTTGCATTCCCTATTTTTTGCCAATTTATCTTACGTAAATATTTACGTAAGATAAATGGGCGAAAAATAGGGAACGCAAATGGCGGCCGCCGGAGCTGCCACCATTTGCATACACTGCGGGGTTTTGGGGGGGGTAGCTGTGATAGGCTATGTAAATTCCTACGTAGCCTATCATGGCTGCCTGGCTGGACACAAATGGCGGCCGCTACGGCAGCCGCCATTTGTGTCTGCAGCAGCCTGTCTGCGGCCGGAAATCCGGCTGCAGACGGTCCTGGCCGGCTGCTCCGCGGCCTGGCCACGGAGCGGAGCCAGCTGTTGAGGATTCCTGGGGGGAGGACCGGATCGCCTCCCCCCCCCCGTCGAGGATTCCAGGGGGAGGGACGGAGTGCCTCCCCCCCCCACCGCGAAAGATTCCGCGAAAAGGTAAGTGAGTTTCGTACATCCCTATCTGTAAGAACACTGTGAGTTTGCAAGTGTGTCCCTTTTTTATCTGTGAAATAATGGCACTTCGGTGTCCTCTCTTCAGTCCCCAGGAGACTGGACGGCCATGTTCTTCACTTTACCCAGTCCCGCACCACGAAAGGAAGCGAGTGACATCCACTTACCTCTGCAAGGTGCTTCTAACATCCTAGAAGGAAGAGAGAGAGAAAGAGGAGGGGACTCAGTGCCTGCCATGGAGACTCTGGAGGATGATGATGTCCATTGGATCTCTTGTGTTCTGCTGGTGTTGGTCTGCCTAGCACCCTCCACTCAAGGACTGGGGAACAGCTACATCAAGAGGGAGTTTGTTACCGAACTTATTAAAGAGAGGGCAAATTGTTATCTGGATTTCTTGTGTGGAGAAGCTTTATGAGATAATTAAGGTAACAGGTAAAGTGGAGCCGTTATGGCTCAGGACAGCAATCGAAGAAAACAGACATTGGGCATCTCTACACCAGCCTAAAATCCTGCATTTAAAACGGGGCTTTCTGCTTCCGTTTTAAATGCAGGATCACAGTGACTCCCTTTTTCACCAGCTTCCCTTCCTCCCCCCTTCGCCCTCCTTCTCCCCGTATCTCAGTCTTCCATTATCTTTCATTGATCTCACTCGTCTTCTTGCTGCTTTTCCTCTTTTCAAGGAGGGAACTCAAGGGGGACACAACAGGGTAATTTGATAGCTCATTATCTGCGATCTATTTAAAAATGGAACAAAGGGCATTTAGTGCAGGAGACACCTTGAATGATCACAGTGTCATGTAAAGAGTCTGCAAACCTCCATGAAGGAGCAATCTCAATTGCAGGATAAAAGCTCTGTGTAAGGAAAGTCCAGAACAGCCTCTTTATAAGTAAAGCTGATGCCAAAAACACTGAGATGCGGTAGAGACACTTGAGAACAATATTTAAGAACTGATAACCTTCCAATATTACATTTGTATTGACCCCCTAACACAAAGGAGCCAGGACAGGACAGAATGTCCCATAATGATAGGAGTGATGCAATAAGTCACAAAATGTCCACATAATCCATATTCCGGTACTGTTTCTGGCCAATAGACAGTAGTCCAGAATATGGCTCAGAATACCAACTTCCAAGTGAGCTGAACCAACCACATTCACCAGTCACACATGCCTAGCTGGGAGTAATGCACTAAGCCATGAAATCTAATTCTGGTATCCTTTCTGGGCAATACTTTGTATTACGAAAAACATCCCAGAATACCAACTTCCGAGTCAGTCAAACTAACCAAATTCAACAGTCACATGACTAGATGGGAATGCTGCAAGAAGACACAAAACCTCCACAAAAACCTTTCTGGGCAATAATCCATATTCCAGAAAATGGCCTGGAATGCTCTTTGTGAAAGAAAAATATTGCACTGAGGAGCAAACCACGTGAGTCACATCATGTGTAGTTTGCCCCTTAGAGAAAGGAAGTGAAGTATAAAGGGAGGGCAATTTGGGGAGCTTTGCTGGGGTCTAGATAGGGCTCCCTATTCCTTTCTCTGCATTAACTCATTCTTTCATGCGGTCATGCTGATGTTTGTACTGCCCTCTTTTAGGACAAGAAAATACTCTCAGAACATAGCACAGCCCCTTAAAATAAGAGGAATGTTGAAATGACAAGAGTCCCAGCTCTGAAGCAGTACGTAAGAGGAGTCCTGCTCCATCACTACAAGGGTCTGTCTAGTCCAGCATCGTGGATAAGAGAGTCTATCGACATTAAATAAAAAAAGCACTAGTCCACAGTAATGTAAACACACTGTCATGTTCCTCTATGTGTAAGAGAGCTAATTCTTAGCAGCATGAACTGGAGCCCCTCACATCTTGTATATGTGAAGGAGGCATAGAAAGGATTGGGGCCACTTTTCCCCTGGAGCAGAGGTTGGCCTTTTTCTGCTATTGTATTACCTGCAGGAGCCCCCTCTCTGTTTGCTGAATCTTCTTCTCCATCTCCTGGATGATGGGTTCAAGAGAGGTGACTATCATGGAGATTCTGGTCATGAACTCATCCGTTTTGCTTGCAATCGTCTTCTCCAGCTCTTCCATCTGCGCCAGCAGAAGCTTCTCTGCATCTTCCAGAATCTGTCGTAGTCGTCTGAACTCAGCCACCATCTTTCCCCCCTCTACTTTTGTTTTCTTCTACAACAAGAAGATGGACGGAGCAGAAAGAGTAGCAGCAGCCAGTGTTAGGAATATAGTCAGTGATCTCTGGAGCATCAAGAGGTCAGTCATGAGAATTCCCTAGGAAGGGCCTGTGCATCTTTTCACAGAGATTACTTCAATATTCAGCAAGGAAAGAGCTCCCCCAAAACTGGCAAGGGCCCACCTTAAGAATGACCTTGCTGGTTTGCACAATTCCAGGGTGGTTAATAAGCTACAGTGACTGGGTTTGCATGACATGCTAACCAACGATGGTTTATTTTCCCAAACAACCATCCTTGGTTAGCGTGCCGTGTAAACCCAGACTGTGCTTCTTAGGGTGGGTTGTTTTTCCCAAACTACCAACCCAGAGATCCCACAGTCTGCAGAATGGGTTATTTTATCCACGAAGGGTGGCTGTGTCATCTGCCAGCTCATTGTGGGTAAAGGGCATTGAGCAGCGAGCCACTTGGCAAGAGCAGCAGAAACCCCTGCTACTCTTGCAGAGTGGGGCCATGATCACCATTTGCCACCACGCCCAAGCCTCTGCCCATGCCCCTTCCCCCTGGCCAGTGACAGTTCCTCCAATGGTGCCCAAACGGCACCTTGGAGGGGCTGTCTCCTGCTCCCTTCGCCCCCGCCCATCCCCCCTTCCCAGCTCCGATCACAATCGCGATTGGGGCTGGGTCCCATTTTAAAAAAAACATTCCGTCCTGTTTTTGTGCAAAAAGAGGACTGGGAAACATTTTCTCCACTTCCCCACAACTGGGAATGTGCACAAATGTGGGCTCTTTTAATATTTTCCCCCTTTGGTTTCCCGCTGCTGAGCACCAAAAGACACTGGCTCCCCGCCCCCCCGCACCCTTGCATGTTGTCCAAATATGCCGTGGTGTAGACAGGGAGAGCCGGTATCCAGCCTCACGATCACTGCCTCTGCTTTGCTGGTGTCAGTTTTGACAGCTGTCAAAAGCAAGGCAGAGACAGTGATCCCTATGGGGAGGTGGGTGGGAGAAGGGTCTTAAACACTCACTTACCTGCAGGATCCCCCTTCATGCCAGGGTGTGCCAGCACCCCAGGGGGGTCCTCAACTTGGCCATCCACTCCTCCCTACCTACCCATCCTCCCCTGAAAAACCATTTTGCCCTAGTTTAGGAGAGAGATGCTTGAGTTTTAAAAGGCAAGCTGAAAGAAGCGCCTTTTCCCTGAACTGGGGGGAAATGATTTTCGGGGAGGGAACGATGGGGGGGGGTTGTTAACCACCCTGAACAACCCAACAACAACCCATGGGTTCTCAAGGTGGCTTGTTCGAAAACAGTAAGCCACGTTGCATGATTAACAAGCCACTCTATGGAAAACACACTGCGTTCAGACAACACGATATCCCACAGTTTAACAGTACCCACGGTTCATCAACAACCCACACTCAACCACCGAGTGTGGGTTAATGTGTTGTGTGAACCCAGCCTGTGAGAGATCAGGCCGTTCCAAATAGGAGCAAGGAGCAAAACAAACACACAACTTTCAGCACTTTATATTCAACTTTTCCAGGTATTGATTCTTGACTATAGTAGCTTTTTCTTCCACTTCCCAGTAACAGCAACACTTACAAGCAGGCGTTGGCTTTCCGATTTTCTTTGTCTTTCACATGCCCACATTTCCTCTCTCTGCTTAACCAGGGTCATCAGGCAGTCCCCGAAATGATTCTGAAGCGAAAACAAAAGTTCCAGTTTAGTTTCTTTTTCAAGGTTTACTGTATATACAGACAAAACAGTCAGAGGGGGAGGGGCAGAAAGAAACAGGCACGTTGAAGGCTATGCTGCTCTCTGCCCTGCATTCCAGGGTCTTTTATGGAGGCCTCTCAAGTGCTTTCTTTATCCCATTGTGGCGTCCAAATAGAGCCAGTGTGGTGTACTGGCTGAAGTGCTGGACTGGGAGTCGGGAGATCCGGGCTCTAGTCCCCACTCAGCCATGGAAGCTCACTGGGTGACTTTGGGCCAGTCACAGACTGGTCACAGACTGGCCCAGCCTACCTCACAGGGTTGTTGTTGTGAGGATAAAATGGAGAGGAGGATTATGTACACCGCCTTGGATTCCTTGAGGAGAAAAGGTGGGATATAAATGTAATAAACAAACAAACAAACAAACAAACAAGATAGATAGATAGATAGATAGATAGAGCAAGTTACTAGCCCCAATTGGCATATTGTTTAACGCTCCTTGAGATGTGGAAAGGGAGAGCTTTTTCCCATCAACTTTATATCCAAATTGAGTTTACCTCCTAAAATAGAGTCACCATATTTTAGACAAGGAAATGTTTTGTTCTTGTTATTGCTGCAATAGTGTTCAAGGCCCTCCCCAGAGCAAAAATGGAAAGCAAGCATTTTCCCTCAAAGGGTTTCCTGATACGAATGCCAACCACAAGGGAGTGGCAACTCCCTTGACTGGTTCTAAGCGGAAAGGTGGATTATACACATTTCTGATTAAAACAAAACAAAAAGTAGAACCAAGTCAGATTTTCACCAAGTGGAAAAATGATGAGTAGCCAGGCAGCAAGCAGTCCTGATAAATATCCGGTCTCCCTGGTACATCCCGCATTATGCTCCACGCTTTCCATTGAGAGATCAGCCTGCACTTTTAAAATAGTTTAAGGAAGAGG
Source organism: Heloderma charlesbogerti (assembly GCA_026122225.1). Lineage (NCBI taxonomy): Eukaryota > Metazoa > Chordata > Lepidosauria > Squamata > Helodermatidae > Heloderma > Heloderma charlesbogerti. Next base: position 367,956 of record JANEZZ010003233.1, read on the forward strand.
ACTGTGTAAGATAAAATCTTAAGAAGGGGGAGGAGAAAGAAAAGAGGAGTGAACCTCTAGGTCTGACATCTCTAATTCTGAGAGCTCAGGAGTTTCCCACACCTCGTAATGTAAGAGACACTCAAGAGTGCAAATGACTCAGTAAATGAGCTTGTAATGGGAAATTACAATTCACAGAATTCATATACTCACCCATTCACACACACATACATACCCCCATTCTCTCTCTCTCTCTCTCTCTCTCTCACACACACACACACACACAGAGCCAAGGCAGCTTCCACTTCACTTCTGTAGTGAAGAGGGAGCTGCTTCTTCAGGAACTGCCCCTTCAAAGGCTCCCACCTGTAGGGGGAGGTGAGGGGTTTGTGTAACCTGCAGGAGCGCCTTGAAGGACCAGCTCCTGCGAGAGCCAGCTCCATATGCCCCTTGTCTGTCCTGCTGGGGAGAGGGAAGGGGTGTACAGAACCTCTTCTGGGAGGGGCAGACCTTTGGGAAGGAGAGGAGCCTTGCTGGGAGCCTCGGGGGTCTGGGTGGGGAGGACCTCTGACTTACGCATGGGATTATCCCAGTCATGTCCCAGTCATGTGCCTATCCGTTTGTCCATGTGCCTGTTCCTGGACAGGGATAGCTTAACCACAGTGATCCATGCACTGATGACCTCGTGACTTGACTACTGTAATGCTCACTATGTGGGGCTACCCTTGAGGCCGGTTTGGAAGATGCAGCTAGTGCCGAATGCCGCAGCGAGGCTGTTGAGTGGCGTGCCTTGCTATGCGCACATAATATCTGTGCTGAAAGAGCTGCACTGGCTGCCAGATTCAAAGTATTATTATTGACATATATAACCCTAAACAACTTAGGATCAGGTTATCTGAAAGACTGTCTATTCCGATGTAGACCCATTTGACCACAACGATCTTCAGGGGAAGCCTTGTTGTCCGTGCCACATCCTGCAGAGTCCCATTTGGCAGCAACATGGAATGGGCCTTCTGTGTGCTGGCCCTCTCCCTCTGGAATGACCTCCCATCTGCAGCACTTCAGGCACTGACGATCATGTGCTTTTGACCTTTATTAAAAATTTGTGCTTTTATAACGATGTACGGCAACAGCGCAAGCTCTCCCGCTGCCTGAAGTGGGAGAGCACACACAGCCCACTGCCACCTGCCATTACCCCCATGGTGTCCACCTTCTTCCCTCCCTGCCCACTGTGTCCATCTCTTCCCCACCTGCCCCTGTACCCCTCCCTTCCCACACCATCCAGCTCCACTTAGCCCACTCCGCCCTTCGGCACCGCATTTCCCACACCACTGCTGCTCTTGGAAGAGTCGCATCAGCCAGAAAAGCGGCCAACGCATTAGACAGCCAGCCTGGCCCAAATGAGGGCTCCTTGCTTAGAGCCAGACACTGTGGGAGGAAGGGGGCATGCAGCCGCAGCTGATCCTCCGGGTGGGTGGGGGAGTGGGGGAGCATGCAATGCACTGCTCTGCCGCCTGAAGTGGGGGATTCACCCTGCCTTATGAGAGGACTGGCCCTGATGACGTACTGTTTTATAGTTTGTTATAAACTGCTTCCAGATTTTGAAAATGGAAAGCAGTATATAATTTTTTAAAAATACACAAATAAGGGGAAGTAAAAGGAAACTACAGATTGGGACCTGGCTTGGCAGAGAGGCTTGCAAAGTGTCCTTCTCAGATCAATTCCCATGGCTCTGAACTGCCTCCTGCTTGAGACTAAGGGACCATAAGGAGATGGCAGCAACTCTGCTTGTGATTAAACGCCGCGAAGCAAACTTCAGTCTGATCCTGGACTAGTGGGACACCTTTTTAGAAGTGTGAGTAACATAATGTATCATTTGTTACATAGTCTACTGCTATTCGATTTTATTTCCATTTGTCAGTTCCACCGCATATAGCGTGCTTCTTATCTTTGCTCGCCTAACGGTAGTCTTTGCTAACACTTCCATCCCACAGAGTAGCTTTCCTGGAGCCACCCCCGCGCCCCCAGAGGTTCAGAGAGCTCTGCAGAGTACTTCGCAAATCTAAGAGGGCCTCTTTATCGTCCATACACTCGGCGGCACATCTGGGTTTGCTGCCCTGTAATGTGTCAAATGGCCCTTGGGGGACAGGAAAAAGAAGGGTTGTGAGTTGTGTTCAGCCACAGGAAACCCTTCTGTCATGTCATGGAGGGGAGAAGCACCCATGGACCATCGCTAGTTAGGAAGAGTCAGGGCTTGGCTTGGGTTAGCAGTGGAGAAGTTGTTCAAGCTTGATTAGAGCATGACATAATTTGAATCAGCCTAGAGAAAGAAACCCTTTCCAGGCATTTGAGAATGAAACATCCTATTATGAGAACATTAAAGGAAAGATGGAGATGATTCCCTACCTTATATTGTTCAGCAGCCTTTTCTTTGTCAAGCACCGTATGCCCTTTATGTTCTCGGGAGCCCTTACATTTCCTGCACACTAAGTCTTGATGTTCTTTGCAGAACAGGTCGAGTTTTTCCCAGTGTTCCACACACCTATCAGCTCTATTTGCCAGCTGCCGGTTGGACTGGAAATTTCCTTCCCAGATTTTAGCTTTGCAGTCAGGACACTCCAAGAACCCCATCGCTTCCCATGGCCCACTGTGGGTGAGGATGCAGCTCCGACAGACGCTGTGGCCGCAATGCACAGATACTGGGTCTCTCGGGTACCTCTTACAGATGGGGCACTTGGCTTTCAGTTCCATGGATGGTGGGTTTGAGGCCCTTAAGAATGATATCTCTGGGGTGTCGTTGTTATAAACAGCACAACAGTGTGATGAAACAACCCTGGAGGAGAAAGAAATAAAAGCTGGGTTGCTGTTAAACCTAAAAAACCCCAAGATTATGGCAACCAGCTTGATTGACAACTGGCAAATAGAGGGAGAAAACGTGGAGGCAGTGACAGACTTTGTATTTCTAGGTGCAAATATTACTGCAGACGCTGACTGCAGCCAGGAAATCAGAAGATGTTTACTTCTTGGGAGGAGAGCAATGACAAATCTTGATAAAATAGTGTAGAGCAGAGACATCACACTGACAACAAAGGTCCGCATAGTGAAAGCAATGGTATTCCCCGTAGTAACCTATGGCTGCGAGAGCTGGACCATAAGGAAGGCTGAGCAAAGGAAGATAGATGCTTTTGAACTGTGGTGCTGGAGGAAAATTCCGAGAGTGCCTTGGACTGCAAGAAGATCAAACCAGCCCATACTCCAGGAAATAAAGCCAGACTGCTCACTTGAGGGAATGATATTAAAGGCAAAACTGAAGTACTTTGGCCACATCATGAGAAGACAGGATACCCTGGAGAAGATGCTGATGCTAGGGAAAGTGGAAGGCAAAAGGAAGAGGGGCCGACCAAGGGCAAGATGGATGGATGATATTCTGGAGGTGACGGACTCGACCTTGGGGGAGCTGGCGGTGGCGACGGCCGACAGGAAGCTCTAGCGTGGGCTGGTCCATGAAGTCACAAAGAGTCGGAAGTGACTGAACGAATAAACAAGAACAACAGTAACTATTTCACAGTCATTGGAGTGAGTCTGTAATGCAGGAGAGGGAAATATTTGGGGGGGGGGGAGTTGGCCCCTATGAAACCCTTTGGGGGCATTCCAGATGCATATAGACACACACACACACACACACACACACACCACTGACACTAAACCAGACAGACAGACAGACACATTTACATACATTTATATTTACATATACATTTACATATACATACGCTCAGGAACATTCAGTGATCAGGATGGTTGTTTCCTGGCTCTTACAGCAATCTTGCTCAGGACTGCTGCTGTTGTGGGATGGGGGGAGGTTAAAGCATACAAGCTGATGACACAGGTCTGCAAAACAGAAGTCGTCCCTGAACTGTGCAACATCCACTTAGGATACCCCAGAGGCCCTCGTTTCAGCCACCAACAGCTCAGAGACCAGTACCATCCTTAGTAGCTACTCCCAAATGGAGGAAGTCACTACAAATCACTGATCCTCCGGCCCTGGGAGGTAAAGGAAGCATCCTTTGATCATTACTAGCCATTACCAAGCAAAGAAGTATACAAAAGTCAGTCACTTGATAGCCATTACAAACTATTAAAATTAACTGAATGCAACAGGGAAAGATGTGGATGGATGGGTTCGCAGACCTTGGGAATAATGCGACCACCAGCCTTTTTTAGAGAAGACATCACTTCTACACAAATGAGCCAACCTAATGACCTCTCCGCTCTGGGCAGAAAACAACAGAATGAAATTTAATAGGGATAACGCACCTAGGAAAAAGGAACCAAATGCACAGTTACAAGATGGGGGATACTTGGCTCAACAATACCACAAGCGAGAAAGATCTTGGAATTGTGGTAGATCACAAGCTGAATATGAGCCAACAACGTGATGTGGCTGCAAAAAAGGCAAATGCTATTTTGGGCCGTATTAATAGAAGTATAGCTTCCAAATCACGTGAAGTGCTAGTTCCCCTCTATTCAGTACTGCTTAGGCCTCATCTTGAGTACTGTGTCCAGTTCTGGGCGCCACATTTTAAGAAGGACACACTGGAGAGGGTTCAGAGGAGGGCAACGAAGATGATGAGGGGACTGGAAACAAAGCCCTGTGAGACTTTGAAAGAACTGGGCATGTTTAGCCTTGAGAAGAGAAGACTGAGGGGAGATATGATAGCGCTCTTCAAGTACTTGAAAGATTGTCCCAGAGAGGAAGGCCAGGATCTCTTCTCGATCATTCCAGAGTGCAGGACACGGAATAATGGGCTCAAGTTACAGGCAGCCAGATTCTGGCTGAACATCAGGAAAAACTTCCTGTTAGAGCAATATGACAATGGAACCAATTCCCTAGGGAGGTGGTGGGCTGTCCCGCACTGGAGGCATTCAAGACGAGCCTGGACAGCTACTTGTCAGGGATGCTTCGACTTGGATTCCTGCATTGAGTAGGGGGTTGGACTAGATGGTCTCATAAGCCCCTTCCAACCCTACTATTCTATGATTCTAGTATCTTCCCAAACTAGAGGTGGGCAACCAAAATTGGGTGGTGGGCCAGATGACCCCTCCCCCAGCCCTCTGCTTGCCAAATGACATCAAGGGCGGCATGGCCATTCCCCCTTTTTAAAGTTTAAAAATACCACAGAAAACCAAAGTAAAACCGAGCAGCAGTTACAGCCCAGGGAAAGCCTGTATGAAGAGGCGTGTTTTCAGGAGGTGTTTAAAATATGTTATATTTTCTGCCTCCAGAACTGCATGGGGGAGGCTTTTCCAGAGGGTGGGTGCTGCTACAGAGAAGGCCCGCCATCGAGGTTCTTCATGGCAACATTCCGTACATTTTGGAATGACAAGCAGGACCTCCTCTGAAGATCTTAAATGTCGTCTGGGAAAAGGCCCGTGTGTACATTGGAGAAGGCCCACGTGCAGCAATGCCGGTTTGCCCGCCTGTGCCTTCTTCCATTGGGGAGAAGATGTGGAGCGGGCAAAGCCGTGATAGCTGACTGGCAGCCAGAGAAACGCTCACACACAGGGAAATCTCTGCTGTTGTCTCTGATTGTAGGTCGGAGATAACAGCAAGGACTCCTCCGGGGGGCGGGGCTTGGAGCTTTCTGGCTGTACAGCAGATACTTGGCCGGCTGCTGCTGCTGCTCTCAGAAATGGTGCCAACATTCAAGGCTCCCTTACTGCCCAGGCCTGTATCAACAGGGAAGAAAAAATGGCCTTTCCTGTTTGGGGGCCCTCCTGCTGCTCATTCTGACTGGGGCCCTGGATCTTGGCCCTGAAGTCCTATCTTGATGGCGCCACAGCTTTTTGAAAGGACGAAGGGTGTGTATGTACAGATGTAACTATAGCCCAGGGTTGAGACTGGTTTTTCTGCTGCTGGGTGTGCTCAGCATCTCTTACTCCTGCATCTTCACTCTTACCATGCTGATTTCCTTTTCCTTTTTGCCCTTCACCCCATAGTTTAGGACAGAACCCTTACAATTTATTTAAGTATTTAATTTCATTTCTATACCACCCAATAGCCGAAGCTCTGTGGGCGGTTCACAAAAATTAAAACCAAAGAGCACACAATAAAACAATATAAAATATATAAAACATTAAAACCACAGTATAACAATACAACCAGAATAAAACCTAACAGCTAAAATTACAGTTCAAACACCCTGCAAGTTTATCTCGTTAAATGTTTGGCAGTTCTTTCGATCTGAAAACAAAACAAAACCAGTCTCTCTCTTTTTTTTGGTTCTGTGAAAAAGTCTCTTTTTTTCATGACAGCAAGCGGCCAAGGAACAACAATTTTGACAAGTCTGAATATACAGCCCCACCCATTTTGTGCAGAAAAGGCTTTTTACCTGCGGTGCTAAGTATAAAGTTGATCAGTGCCAGTTCATGTATCTTCTTCACACAGAACCTCGGGTGTGGGGTGGCGGCAGCGGGAGCAGCTATGGATGAGAAGCAAATACTACCTCCCTGTGTTATTCAAAGCACAGCTTTCAGTTTCAATACTTTGTCACCTCCCAGTCCCTGCCCTCCCTCCCTGTCCGTAAGCATGTTTTCTGAGAAATCAGTTGTGTTGCTGAGTTGAGTATCCTTGCTTCCAGATAATCATGAGTAGGGTTACACCCGGGAAATCTGCACGTATGCATGGTTTACTCAGAAGTAAATGCCACTGTATTTAATCAGGCATCCTCCTAGGTAGTCTCCTAGAGTCCTAGGTAGGGAGGTATGAAAGGTACTTCCCTTTCGCGGATTATGTTTATGGTTGGGGGGGAGGCGTTCCGTCCCTCCCCCTGGAATCCTCGCCTGGGAGGGGAGGCGCTCCGTTCCTCCCCCCCAGGATCCTGGCCAGCCGGCTGTGCTCCGCAGGGATTCTGCAGAGCCGCCGGCCGGCTCCGCCAGCAGCCAGACACCCGGCCCCTGGCTAGCAGGGACACAAATGGCGGCGGCCGTAGCCGTAAATGTTTACGTAGCCTATCATGGCTGACTTTTTTAAAAAAACAACAACGCGCGTACGCAAATTAGGGATGGACGAAAGTCACTTACCTGGTCCCGCAGCTTGCTTCGCAGTGGGGGGGAGGCGCTCCGTCCCTCCCCCCGAAATTCTGGCCGGGGGGGAGCGCCCCGCCTCTCTGGCCGTGAAAGTTCTTCTCCTGCCGGGACGCAAATGGCAGCGGCTGTAGCCGCCGCCGTTTGCGTCCCTGGCCTGTAGTCAGCCATGATAGGCTACGTAAATCTTTACGTAGCCTATCACGGCTGACTTTGGACAAAAAAAAAAAGCGTGTACGCAAATGGCGGCGCCCATGGTCGCCGCCATTTGCGTTCCTTATTTTGGCCTGGGTAGTCTACGTAAATATTTACATTGACTACTGCGAAAATAAAGGCAACGCCTTACGTAAATAAAAAAATATTTACGTAGACTACCCGGGCCAAAATAAGGAACACAAATGGAAGCGCCCATGGGCGCCGCCATTTGCGTACGCGCTTTTTTCCCCCCCCCAAAGTCAGCCGTGATAGGCTACGTAAAGATTTACGTAGCCTATCACGGTGTTTTTTGAAAATCTAGCCGTGATAGGCTACGTAAATCTTTACGTAGCCTATCACGTTTTGTTTTTTTTTTGTACTTGGAAATGGCGGCAGCAGCAGCCGGTCGGAAGACCGGCCGCCGCCGAACCGCCGCCGGGAGCCGCCGCCGCCAGGGACATTCGCCGAAAGTAAGTCCCATCCCGGGGGGGCGGGGGGGTGGACCGTTTCTCCACCAATTTCGGGGGCTGAATGCGCTGGCATTCGGCCTCCCCGAGATTCATGGAGAAATTCTCTGACATCCCTAACGCAAATGGTGGCGGCCATGGCCGCCGCCATTTGCATTCCTTATTTTGGCACGTCTTAGTCTATGTAAACATTTACGTAGACTAAGACCGCGAAAATAAGGGGAACGCAAATAGCGTAGACGCTACGCTATTTGCATTCCCCTTATTTTCGCCGTCTTAGTCTACGTAAATGTTTACGTAGACTAAGACATGCCAAAATAAGGAACGCAAATGGCAGCGGCCATGGCCGCCGCCATTTGCGTACGCGTGGGTTTTTTTTAAAGTCAGCCGTGATAGGCTACATAAACATTTACGTAGCCTATCATGGTTTTTTTTAAAAACCTAGCCGTTATAGGCTACGTAAATCTTTACGTAGCCTATCACTTTTTTTATTTTTATTTTTAACTGGAAATGTTGGCGGTGCAGCCGGTCGGAAGACCGGCCACTGCAACCGCCGCTGCCGAACCGCCGCCGGAGCCACCACCGCCAGGATGATCCGCCCAAGGTAAGTCTCGTCCCGGGGGGGCGGGGGGGCTGGCCATTCCGCCACCGATTTCGGGGGGCCGAATGCACTGGCATTCGGCCTCCCCGAAATCCGTGGCGGAATTTTCGTACATCCCTAGTCCTAGGTTGCAATCATATGCGTAGTCTCCTGGACATAAATCCCACTGAATACCAAGGCAAGGGACATAAAACTGATATGCACAAGGCTGTGAGGCTAATCTGCTTTGTTGGGTAAGTGGGTATAAAGGGTGGTGCTGGGGATACTCAGGCCCAAAGAAGGCTAGGGCCCCACTCCTGTCTTTGTCACTGCATTGCTGCTTCCGTTTTTTTTTCCACGCTTCTCTCTCTCTCCTTCACTCACATGTATGTATTTATTATATTACATTTGTATGCCACATACAAATGTAATATAATAAATACATTTATTTATTGTGATAGTGAAAAATAGTTTCACTATAGTTTCAATAGTGAAACTATTGGAGCAGTTAACAATACAAATACAAAATTAAAGCAGAACCAAGGAAATCACCATGTAATAATATATTATGAATATTTACAAGCAAAAGTTAAACCAATTCTCCAGGTTAAAGCCTAATTGGGACAAAACATATTTGAAATAAAATGGTTTTTGCCTGCCTCCTGAGAGCTGATAGGGAGGGTGCCAACCAATCCGCCTTCGCTATAACAGGGAAGCCACCACTGAGAAGGCTCTGGATCTTATGCAACTTGTCAGACATCAGGACAGCAAGGACCCTCATAAGAAAGCCACCTTGAAAGATCTCAGTGCATGAGAGTGACTTATGGAAAACTACAATTGGTCCAAAACATAGAGGCTAGAGTTTTAGGTGAAGGCCTGTTCCTTCAGATAGGCAGGGTCTAGTATAAAGGTCAACACCAGGCTTGAAACAAACAAGTAACCGTTCTTTCAGGTCTAACTAGTGTTCCAAGGTCTTTATTCTAGCCTCCATGTTGTTTTACCAAGTGTAGTTTACAACCCATCTTCAAAGGCAATCCCACATAACAGGCACTGTGGTGGTCCAATCCAGAGGTTACCAGAGCATGGATCATGGAGGCAAGGATCCCAGAGAGGTTGCACCTGCCACACTAGATGAAGCTGTTAACCAAGAACAACCCTGGAAGAGAACCCATTGTTTGTTGTTGGGTTGTGCTCTGGGTATTTGGTGGTTAACAATCCATAGGTAAACCATATTGCAAGGTTCACACATAATGACAACAAACAATTCAACAACAACCCATACTTAGACCATACTCTGGGTTGTTGTTACGTGCAAACCAGGTCAACCCTCTGCCCCAGCATGTTCTGGAGATCGGCAGCTTTATTGCCAGATTTCCCCAAATTCCAGATCACACACTACTATCATTTTAAGTGCAGAGAGCCAATGTGGTGTGCAGCGCAGGCTAGACTTAGGACAGCCGAGGCCTGTGTTCAAACCCTTGCTCTGCCTAAGAAGCTCATTGGGTGGCCAGGATTTAAATGCTACCTCTTAGCCAAACAACTTATCTCACAGGATTGTGACGATAAACTGTGATATGACACATGGCTGTTCCCCAGAGTTCCATTGAGGAAAGGTGTCAAGAACTCCATTTTCTTTTTGTGCTCTAACCGTGTGTCTACCTCCATTTGACCAGGTGGAAGTGGCATGTAAGGCTGCAGACACCTGCATGTCTGTCACCTTGAGAGGCCTCGGCCTTCAAGGGCAGAGCCAGATTCAGTTAACTGGCTCAAACGATCTCAGCTACATTCTTATGGAAATCTTCATCTTCCCTTACGGGGTTGGGAACACTGCTTCAGCTGGTTTGTGATAGGCTAACTAAGATCTTCCCTGCGTTGTCAGGACATTGAGTATAAAGAGAAAGGGCTCGGCGCTGCCTCTTTGACTTCGTGCTCTATCTTGCTTTCGGGCTTGTGAGCCTTTGGATACTGGATTGGGCCCTGTCCTATTGCAAGACCTGTACTTAGGTAGCATATAGGATATAGTCAGGTATTGCTGTGTTATTTTTTGGCTGGAGCATTGTTCCAAAGGTTTACCTCATTTGTGTATGCCTTTTCATCCCTTTCCCCTTCCTGTATGTGAAGAAACTTAATCTTTACCTCAAGCATGTGGCTGCATTTGGACTATCAGAGGTCTGCAACCACAGTTTCTTTGATTACCCACAACGCGGCACAGACCACCGTGTCCTCTGAACCCTGCAAGATACATGATGGGGGGTGGCTTCTAAACCAACCTACAACCCCTATGGCAAGCCATGGATTGTAGAGTGGTTTAGAAGCCACCCCTGCCGCTCATCTGGCCAGGTTCGGATGACTCTACCCTGTGCCACATCATGCATAATTAAGGAAATTGTAGTCACATGACCGGCACATATGGGGCAGGGAAAAGGAGCCACCGTGGCTTCTTTTCCCCTTCAGGTCCTCCAAATCCAGTCTGTGTGTGCTTCCTTCCAAGTAAGCCTCAGTACTAAATCCAGAGCTTTCCTTTGGTTAATTTCTATTGTTAAATGATGAATGTTTCGGGCTTGGAAACAGAATCTGGTGGTTTGAATCCTTATTTCCCAAGCCTCAAGAGTGTCCCGTGAGGTCTGAAAATCCCCTGGCTCAGGCTGAGGTGGATGTATGGGGTGTTGGCAGCCCATGTTGGTCGGTGTTTGTCCCTGGCTGCCTCGCTAGGAGTTAGGACACCCCCTTCTCTTCGCAAAAGGGCTATAGAAGCATGACAACTAAGACAGACTGATGGTTGAGAGAGAGTGAACTGGGTCGCAAGAGTAAGAAAAACCTTTAATACAAGTTCATATCTGAACGTATAAAAAACATTCTCCCAAACATATCCATACACAAGAGAGGAAACAGGGAACTTTAAAAAAAACACACATTAGGAGCTAGGTCTGTTTAAATACTACCTGCAGTTCACCATCAAGAATAACTGTATATGGGAGTGTCTCCTCCCTGCAGGATAATGTCCTTGTGGACTGGATGTGTCCAATCACCCACCACGACCCAGGATTCCCTTATTGCACTGGCATTCCTATACAGTACATCTGTTTTGCTGACTGTTAAAAACAAGCAAATGCAACTCTTCGACTATAAAAGATTTTGTCTAAAATGCCACACCATCTTTCTTCTTGAATAGTAAAAGCGAATGTTTCCTGTCTCTTTGCATATTAACAGCTAGTGTGGTCTTGAGGGAAAGGGAAGTTAAAAAAGAGGCTGTTGAGGAGCAGAGAGGACATTTATGGCCACAGAAGTGTCACTGACACTTTAAGAGCAAAGATGCAGAGGGGAAGGGGAACTCTGGCCAAGGGAGGGAGGCAAGCAGGACTTGCCCTGGGAGGGCAGGGCAGCGCTTTAGGGGCTGTGACCTGGAGTCCCTCCAGGGGCCTTTGCAGAAGAGGGAAAGGCAGGGGAGGCGGCTGGCTCCAATTTTGGTGGGGCAAAGATTCCATTCTGGGTTTTAGGTACAACCAGCCAGAAGTCTAGAGGTGCCTATCCCCAAAATGGGTCCAGCACCTTGGATAGCTCTGTTAGACTTGTGGCTGCTTGAAATCTCTGCCCCACCATAATTGGAGCCACCCACCTCCCTAGGAAAAAATGCTCTTGGCCAATCAATGTTTCACATTGGGAATGATCACCTGGTCTAGAGAGGAAAGCCTGTGAGGTAAGCCTGTGAGGTAGGCTTAGCTGTCTTCAGGAGAGGTGTTGAGCTGGGCTTTTGCAAACACACGAAAGAAAGGGAGGAGGGTCTCACCTGCAAATGAGGCTCCCGCGAATACAAATATCCAGAATACTCCATCCCCATTGAAAAAGGCCACCCGCCCCCTTTCGCAGTTCAGGTACACTCGGATCCTGGTCAGCTCCCCGTTCAAGGGCAGGCGAGAGTAATGACGCTGGGTCGTAGCCCAGTACCCGCTTGCCCACTTGCCCACAGCCCAGATGCCTACATTGGGTCTAATGCTAACATAGCCCTTTCTCTTCACAGACCTTCTAGCAACCCCCACAACCCACTCTCCCTCACTTCCCACAGAGACTTCCCAGAAGTGCCTGCCTGTGGTGAATTCCTCACAGCCCAGCACAAAATGGCACGTGTCAAATCTCTCAGGGTTGTCAGGCAGATCTTGCATGTGGGGCTGCCATCTCACACTCTTACGATCCTCAGACAGGATGAGTCGGGGATGAGCTGTGTCTGGATCCAGAGTGACATTTACTGTGGCAGGGGCAGGGGGAGAGATGAGGAAAGAGAAGAAAAGCAGCGTTACTTGGGAGACATTGTCCTGGGCCTGAATGGATCCCAGGAAACGCATACCCTCTCAAATCACCACAGTGCACCAGAGACCTGCTGAACACTGGGCTGTCCCACTGCTTCTTCCAGACTTTCCCACACTAAGGCACCCTCCTTGTTAACTGTGACTTAGGTTTTGGTTATTTAGTTATTCAAAACATTTACATCCTTGCCACCTCTGATTCAAGTTACTTTATAAGCAAAGCTAAAACTACGCAGAAAACTCTGCTCTTCTTTGAGCAAATATAGATAGCAAAGAGAGAGGAGGAAAGATGAGAATCAATTCACACTCTTCCCTGACACTCTCTGGGCCTGTTCTCATGATCACCATGGCTTAAACAAGCCATAGGACATGTGGGCACATGCCATTTGCCTAATTACTCACCAGGGCACTGCTTGTTGTGCCATCTGAACCTGGGTGGCATGGCTTGTTTGAGGGGGAAACAACCCTCAAATAACCCAACAACATCCCATGGGTTATTTGTTTTCCCCTCGAAGAAGCCATACAGCCCAGATTCAGATGACACAAGAAGCCGTGCTGGGGCAGGTAATTAGGCAAGTGGTGCCCGGCACACGCCCACATGCACCGTGGCTTAAAGAAGCCATGGCTTGTTTCAGCTGTGGTTATTGTACAAACTGGCTTGTAATATCTTTGTCAGATTCGGACAGCATGACAACCTGCACCTAGTGAGGATAATTATGCTAATTAGGTGCATAATTAGATCAGCGCATGTGAGGAGGAAAAATAAGCCACTTTGGCTTATTTTCCCTCCATCAAGTGAGCCCAGTCACTGCGTGAATTGGAAGTCCCATATGGCCAGAGGAATAGAGCCTCAGTGCAAGTGTGCAGAAGGCGCCCACCATATTATCTTCTCCCTACAGACTGGATTGTGAATAATATCTGGATTGTGCAGACCCTTACAAGAGGCCTGAAGGTTAGTGTTAAATATATACAGAAATACCCTTTACCCAGTTTTGTATCAGCCAGAGGCAGCACCCTGTAAGCCAGATATTTATAATCCTGCTAAAGCTCCTGGCCACGTTTCTGATGTGTCCCTATCCAAAATACCTGCACTCTTTTTCCACCCATCATTCAAGATTTCTTACAAGAAGCAAAACTAAACACGCACCCACACCCCACCCTGAAAATCTTCTCTGCTGTTCTTGAAGCAAGTGGAAAGAGGAACAGAGGGCGAAGGAGACTACCAGCTAGCCACAGAGAATGAGGATCCCTCAGTTCAGACAAGCAAAGTGCAGCCAGCGTGTTATGCTCCCCCTACAGTCTGGACGGGAATAATTTCAGTGCAGGCCCAGCACCCAGTTCCACATCAGCTTGGAAGCCAGATATTTACAACCCTGCTATATCCCCCTCCAAGGAAATACTGCCACCAAATTGCTGACCAGTCCCTACCCCTCATGGGAATTTAGCCCTGCTTTGGGAATTTACCTTTGTCCGTGTGATATCCGGAGAACAGAGCATCTGGGGATGCAAAGAGATGCCAAGTTTAAGCACCACACCATTGTGCTTACAACAAATCTTGCAGCAAAAGTGTCCATTCATAACAAAGCATCTATTTCCCCCTTATTTCAAGTTAAGGGTTAGTAGGGAGGTCCATTGAGAATCCTCCTCACAAATGTAACTGGCTTGTGAATAAGGCTGCAGTCCTACGGAGATGGCTATAAGCATCCAAATTCGGAGGTTCACGACCACCCAATGTAGAGCAGCAGACACGCCGGAGGCAACAGCCACCTCTGTGCTCCTCCAACTTTGCATTTCAGCTAGACGGGCTTTTTTGCCCATCTAGCTGAGGCATTGGGGAGAGGGAGGGATGGAGGCTGAAGGATTCCAGCTTTGAGTCATTTGCAAATTTGATAAGCGTATGCAGTGGTGGCATATGAAGTGGGGGTGAGCAACAAAGAAAAAAGATTTTGGTGTAGTGGTGGAAAGCTCATTGAAAAGGTTGACTCAGTGCAGTTCTGGTATAGCATCTCAAAAAGCAGGGAGAGGTGCCGAAAACAGAAACAAAGGCTTGGGGCATCTTCCTTATAATTAAAAGGCTAAAGCATTTGAGTCTATTTGGCCTAGGGAAAAAAGTCAACTGAGAAAAAATATGAGAGGGGATTATAAAATTCTGCATAGTTTGGAGATAAACTTTTCCTTCTCACTCACTTTTGTAAGAATAAGATGCCCAGCAATAAATAAATAAATAAACTCAGCCATCGTTCTTTACCTCTCAACTGCTCTATGACGTCCGGCATCACGTCCTCCACAATGGGTTTTATATCACAGAAATCCCAGATCCCCCACTTCAGCTCAGGAGGAAAGGCCACAGATTCTCAAAAACCTCTCTCTCCTCAATCCTGGTGGAGGGAAACAACAATCCAGAATTCCTGAGTGGAGCAAAAGAAAGGACTGCAAAGGGCGGGGGACCCGGGGCGGGGGGGGGGGGAAGGAGACGAGGGAGCAAGAAGAAAACTGCAGAAAGCGTGAAGACACAGACAGGAGCTGAAAGCCAGAGAGGGACAGAGGAGATTCCCCTTCACTTGGGCTGCTTGTGAGGTATCTGAGGGCCAAAATATCAACATCTTTGTGTCTCCTCAGTACAAACATCGTGTGACATCATCATGCTCAGAGCTTCTCTGCAAAGAAGACAGAGAACCCCTGCTCTCAGCAACAGCCAAGAGTCCCTCATACCCTGATTGTGAGGAGCACTTCTAAGTGATATATAGGAGCAGGATGGGAAGGTTTGAGGCCTGCTGAGGCAAGGAAAAGAAATAGGTCAAGCCTAGAGGCCTTGAGTTTTTTGTTGGGAGGGGGATCCCTGAGAGGAGTAGGTTCATTTCCCCAATTAAGTTTCAGTTTAATTTCCCCAGTTAAGTTTCATTTCTTCAGGTTTGAAGCAGTAGTTTCAGTTTTGGGGGAAGTGGGCATAAAACCAGAGAGTCAGAAAGACCAGGGCAGTAAGAGCGGAATCAAGGCAACCAGACCCTCAAGAGGGAGCAGGAAAAAGTAGTCTGGATATATCTTAGTATGGGAGGGTAAAGGAACTTGTGTTTTGCAACTTTTATTCTGTCTTAATGCTTTTTGCATCATTCACCGCTATTGTATAAATGCCTTCAGTTGTCATTTGCTTGCTTTAATTCACTAATAAACTGTTGTGGTTAAACCCTGTGTCTACAGTGTCAGTCACTCCACACCTACAGCCTAAACCCCACATTATTGGAAAGCGGAAAGTAAAAGAAGGAAGGTGGGACTCTTAAGGAGGCCAGAGATCCTTAAGGAGTTGCTCAGGGGATTTAAGTCATAAGGGGAACCCTGACACAGGAACATGGCATATTCCTGCTCTCTTGTGAATAGACCCATGAGTGTTCCATAGGATAGTTTGTGTGTGTGTGCGCATGGGACTAGGAGGGACAGTCATTGTAACATTTGCTGCTAGACTGGCAACAAGAAGTGCAAAAAAAAAAGTGTGGGGGGGGGAGGCCAGAAGCATCCATTTCAAAACCACCCAAAAAGAAAAGCCTACATCTCAAGATGCTGAAAATATGTATTTTATCTTAAGCCCAACATGTTTCAGTCCACCAGCACCTTCTTCAGGGGCTAAAAAACAAATGGCATATTTAATCCAACATTTTTATACAGAACAGCCAAAGCAAACACAGTTCATAAAAGATTACAAAACACCAAGTAACAATAACCCTAAAATAGGTTAAAACATATGCATGTACATACCTATGTTTAAATATACCTGCAAAGATCTCTGAAAAGTATGTTTCCAAAACTCAACATTGGCAACTAAGATGACTTGCAAAAAGTAAGAGATTAAGTATCCTCCTAGCGAAAGGACAGGTGATATCAATCCCTCTGAAATTAGAAGTCAGGGATCACAGTCAAACATTCACCTTCACAAGGAACCTAAGGGAGTATCCCCAAAGTGAAAACCTAAACTTGAATTACAAAAGATGGATGGATTCTAGTTCCTCATTTAGACCTTGCAGAGCCAGACTTTTTAATTTTAGAGTCCACTGCAATCTCCTTCCTATATAAGCACCTTTTTGAAAGCAGAAATGAAACACACGAGCCTGAACCTTGGTCTAACTTTCCATGGGACAGCAAAAGGAAACATGTGGATTGGGGCAGAAATGTAGTGTGAGGGCCACAATCCCATGCTGTTTCTTTCTGTGTGGTGGGAAAAGAACGTGCAAGGATTGTATCCCACATGAGGAGTATTCACACGTTACACTGAACATGCACTCACATTCTTTGTACGCTCATTAAGATGGTTGTGAGAACCTAGCCCTGTTCAGCCATTCTCCTGTCTTGTAAGCTTTACATGCGAGGAGGGGGAGTAGGGACCCCTCCCTCGCTGATCTTATTGCTTTCTACATGTGGAAGGCAACTGGCTGCCAAAGGCCTACTCTATCTGTGAAAGCTGTCCCTAAAAAGGGGATTTTTCAGGATTCTAATATTTTGGGGAGAGCTTGCATGGGTGAGAGAGAGGCACTTCTCTGCAGACAGTGGCCCTCCACATCTGCAGAGCAATGAGAATGATGGAGAGGCAGAACTAGCACGTTTATCCCCACTCCTTTTCTCATGGTGAGTGTACACACAAGGAGAACACAGAAGGGGGCTCTACATATGGGGCAAATGGGGCAGTGACACCCACTTATCACAGTGCTCGCCTAGGGACCCCAGGATTGCTCTCTAAGGGCGCAATCCTATTGGGATAGGTGGCTGCCTCCGAACTCAGAGGCCTATCCAATGCAGGGCAGGAGCAACGTGGAGGGGATCTTCCCCTCTGTGCTTCACCCACCCTGTATTCGCTGCTAGGCAGCTGATTTCAGCTGTCTAGCAGCAGGAAGTCGGAGTGGGGGGGGGGATGTCGGACAACGCATAGGAAGGGTTGCTGCTCCACGCTCCTCTTACCAGCGTGGAGTGTGGGGCCAATCCACGCTGCAGGTGGAGGTCAGTTCTCAGGGAACAGATCTTGGAGCGCGGGCTCCGAGGTCAGCTCCCGGTAACCAACCTATCCTATGGCTGTCTAGCCGCTAACAGGCAGCCCTAAGATTGCACCCATTTACGGCTGCAAATGGCATCCACTATGCCATTTGTGTCCGGAGTTAGCCCTCACTCAGTCAGCCAGTGATACGGCACGGCAATGGCGGCCGGCCGTATCGCTAGTGATGCAGAGCCAGCGGCCAGCTCTGTCGCGGAGCAGAGTCGGCTCCTGAGGTTTCTAGAGGGAGGGACGGATCGCCTCCCCCCGCAGGGGGATTCCTACCCGGACCAGCAGGTAGGGAATCCGCCCATCCCTAGGCCGCAAACTTTTCAAAACCCCAAAGCAATTATTATTGCTATTATTTCTATACCATCCCATAACTGAAGCTCTCTGGGTGTTTTACAACAATACATTAAAAATACACAAGTATTACAAAAAATACAACATGATAAAAACAGTCTAAAAAATTTTAACACACAAAATTTAAACCATTTAAGTAAATATATATATATATATATATATATATATATATATTAGTATTCCTTTATATACCAAATACTGATTTATTATTAGTTTTTGCCTGGCTCCAAGTCTCCCTTAGCTATGTTTCTCAGAGAAGGAGCAGGAGGGATGGAACTCTGCCTGCTGAGTTTCTGCCTGGTTCGTGCCACCCCACTTTCTGCAATAAGATTTATATTATAATGGCTTAATCACAGAAATATTTTGTGGGACAAGATCAGAATATGTTTACACAACAAGCCAGGCAGCAAACAGCATCCGTTAACTTTGTGCCTGACAGACGAACATTTGAGGGAAGAGAGGAGAAATGACACTCAAGTCTGGATGTAAACCTTACTCAGAAGTAAGCCCTACGCCTCCAGAAAATGAGGTGGGAGGCTGGAACTATTTTCTTGTGTGCATTACTCAGAAATAAACCCTACTGACAAGGCAGGACATGTTCCTGGTGCTACCTCTCACCCCATATTTTCTTACTCCCCCTGTCCAACACCTCAGCTAGATGTGTGAAAAAGCTTGTCCAGCGAAAATACAGAGCGGGAGGAGCACGGAGGTGAAGTTCATTGCCGCACCTCCTCATCTGGATTGGATGACTGTAAGCCTCCAAGTTCAGAGGCTTAGAGCCATCCCCATAGGACTGCACCCTTTGTGAGTTTTAGAGACTACAACCAGCAGCTTATGGAGGGGCCTTTGCCGAAGTGGAAACTGTGCTCTCTCTCTTTTTTTTTTTTTGAAAAACATTTATGTCCTGCCTTGCAAGGAACCCAAGGTGGCTTACATAGTCCTCCTCCTCTCCATTTTTATCACAACAACCTTGTGAGGCAGGTCAGGCTGCGAGTCAGTGACAGGCCCAAATTCTTGACCAATAAATGTTTGATATTTAGATTAACCATCCTGGTCTGGAGAGGAGGGCCTGTGAGGTAGTCGGAGTTGCTTTAAGGAGAGATTCTCAGGTGAGCTTTTTCGAACAGCCAGAAAAAAGGGAGAAGGGGCTCTCCTGACAATGAGGCTGTTGAGAGTGTGCAGAGATGGGCTCCTGTATCAGCATCATAAAAAGCCAGCTGCTCCCCCATGCAGTTCAGGGACACTTGGATCCTTGTGTTCTCGCTGCTTCAGGACAGCAGAAAAGATTCAGGATTGTTTCTGACTCTGTAGTCATCACCTCACTTCCCGACACTCCAGATCTCATTCTTTGAACTAAAGTCAACACCACCCTTTCTTCTTACAGGCTTTCTGGCAACCCCCATGCTTGACTCTCCCTCATTTCCCACAATGGGCATTTCTACATGAAGCTTTTATCACGCACCTTTACTGAGGCTTCAGCTTCCAGATTCTTTGCAGGATTAAGCTCAGCTCCTTTACACGTGCTTTTCTCTTAGGGGTTTCTTTCTCTGCCTTTTAATATGTTTCATTGTACTACCACTGTTGTGCACACAAGAGCTCTATAACTTGATTTAGAGAAAATACTAGACTTTCCTAGGGGATGGCAACATCATGTAAAGGACCTACAAATTACCATGAGGGAGGAATTATGAGTGCACAATAAAAGCCTGTAGAAAGGTTCAATGACTTCCCAGAAATGTCTGCCTACAGTGAACCCCTCATGTCCCAGCACAAAAACACATTTGTCACATCTCTCAAGATTGTCAGGCAGGTTTATTTATTTAAAATCATAGTATCATAGAACAGTAGGGCTGGAAGGGGCTTATAAGACCATCGAGTCCAACCCCCTTTGCTAATATTTACATCATTGCTCGTGTACAAGAAGCCAAACTGAAAACACTCATAAAACATTTACTCTGCTCTTGTTTGAGCCAGGGTGGATGGAGGGAAAAGAATGCAGAGGGGAGAAGAAATCTGTGCTCCCCCTTGACATTCTCCATGTGAATTGGAAGTCCCAGGTGGCCAGAGGAAATGAGGGTGACTCAGTTCAGGTGTGCAATGAGCAGCCACCATGTTATGCTCCCACCACAGACTGCATTGGAATGCCTACAATTATACATGAATTATTATTTTTTGGATGTCACTACGGGCATGATTTTTTTCCTGGGACTGATAATTTGATATTCTGATTAATGTGGTTTTCCATGGCTATAGCTTCGTTTTTGTAATTTTATCAATGCAAATATGATTGCAAAACAATTAATAACAGATTTCTGGATGAAGCAGATTATCTAGATCCATTTCAGTCTGGCTTCAGGCCTGGTTATGGGACAGAGGCTGCTTTTGTTGCCTTGGTGAACAATCTACGCTGGGAACTGGACAGGGGGAGTGTGTCCTTGATAGTTCTGGCTGGACATAAGAACATGAGGACTTAAGAAGAGCCCTGCTGGATCAGACCAAGTGTCCATCTAGTCCAGTATTCTGTTCACACAGTGGCCAACCAGCTGTCAACCAGGAAGCCACAAGCAGGACATGAGCGCAACAGCACCCTCCTGCCCATGTTCCTCAGCAACTGGTGTACATAGGCTCACTGCCTCTGGTACTGGAGGCAGCACCTAGCCATCAGGACTAGTAGCCATTGATAGCCTTCTCCTCCAGGAATTTGTCCAACACCCTTTTAAAGCCATCCAAATGGGTGGCCGTCACTGCATCCTGTGGTAGCGAATTCCATAGTTTAACTATGCGCTGTGTGAAGAAGTCCTTGCTTTTATGTGTCCTGAATCTCCCACCAATCAGCTTCATAGCATGACCCCCATTCTAGTATTTGAGAGAGGGAGAAAAATGTCTCCCTATCCACATTCTCTGCACCATGCATCATTCTGTACACCTCTGTCGTGTCTCCCCTCACCCTCCTTTTTTCCAAGCTAAACAATCCCAGCTGTTGTAACCTTCTCATAGGGGAGAGGTTCCAGCCCCCTGATCATTTTAGTTGCACTTTTCTGCACTTTTTCCAGCTCTGCAATATCTTTTGCTCCAGCTCCAACCAGCTGTCGACCTGGAACCCACAAGCAGGGCATTAGAGCAACAGCACCCTCCCACCCATGACCTTTCACTGGATTTTGATACCATTGACCATGGTGTGTCTGAAGTGGGACTGGAAGGCACCGTTATACAGTGGCTCTGGTCCTTTTTGGAGAGGCAATCTCAGAAGGTGGTGTTGGGGGATTCCTGTTCGACACTATGGCCATTGGCCTGGGGTGTCCCTGAGGGTTCCATCTGCTGGGAATATTGCAACCTCGTCTGCAAGTCACTAGAAGGGAGCAGAGCACAGCTCGCCTGAGGATCAGTATAGCCTACAATGTGGTTTCCTGTGATTTCTTCCTTTTGCTCCCCCCTGGCCTCCATCATTGCTGGGAGCACATGCTTGCTCTCTCGCTCCTGCTGATGCTACAGAACATAAAATGGACCAAACAAACTCTTTTGAAATTCTACGCAATTTATATGCAAGAACTTTTGTGAGTAAAGCCATTTTACCTTTTCTTCATGAAAGAATGGTGTGGTCTCCTTTTATTGTTATAAGACAGCTTGTGTGCCTGTGACACTGGTAAACACTCGTTCTGTTTTGCCTTTTTGTTTTTCTCTGCTAATTGCCTTTCTAATGGGAGGCATCACTGCAAAGTAATCCCATCGCCATTTTGTCCCCTATGCTATTTAGCATATACATGAAACTGCTGTCCAGAGTTTTGGGGTTTGATGCCACCAGTATGCTGATGACCCCCAACTCTACCTCTCCTTCCTATCTAAATCAAAGGAAGCTGTTTTAATTTGAAATCTGTGTCTAATGTGGGTAATGGGCTGGGTAAACATGAACAACGTGGAGACAGTGACAGACTTTGTCTTTCTAGGTGCAAAGATTACTGCAGATGCTGACTGCAGCCAGGAAATCAGAAGACGTTTACTTCTTGGGAGGAGAGCAATGACAAATCTTGATAAAATAGTGAAGAGCAGAGACATCACACTGACAACAAAGGTCCACATAGTTAAAGCAATGGTATTCCCTGTAGTAACCTATGGCTGCGAGAGCTGGACCATAAGGAAGGCTGAGCGAAGGAAGATAGACTGTGGTGCTGGAGGAAAATTCTGAGTGCCTTGGACTGCAAGAAGATCAAACCAGTCCATACTCCAGGAAATAAAGCCAGACTGCTCACTTGAGGGAATGATATTAAAGGCAAAACTTAAGTACTTTGGCCACATCATGAGAAGACAGGATACCCTGGAGAAGATGCTGATGCTAGGGAAAGTGGAAGGCAAAAGGAAGAGGGGCTGACCAAGGGCAAGATGGATGGATGACATTCTGGAGGTGACGGACTCGACCTTGGGGGAGCTGGGGGTGGCGACGGCCGACAGGAAGCTCTGGCGTGGGCTGGTCCATGAAGTCACGAAGAGTTGGAAGCGACTGACCGAATAAACAACAACAAACCTGAACAAATAGAAGCTTAATCTAGACAAGACAGAGGTGCTCCTGGTTAGAGCCCGGCCAGCTCCTTGGTATACACCTGAGCTGAGGACAATGAAGCAAGAGGGGAGACGGCTAGAACGCAGGTGGAGGAAAACTTGTGCTGAGTCTGACCGAACACAGGTAAGAGCCCACTATCGAGCCTACTCTGTGGCGGTGAGGGTGGCAAAGAGGCAGTTCTTTTCCACCAGCATTGCATCTTCTCAGTGTCGTCCGGCGGAGCTTTTCCGAGTGGTTCGCGGCCTGTTACATTCTGGGCCAGGGAGAGAGACGGTGGAACCCTCGGTAGCACGCTGTGACAAGTTTGTGCGGCACTTTGAGGATAAAGTCGCTCAGATTCGTCATGAATTGGACACCACCATTAATGCAGTTCCATTGGTAGAGGCGTTCAGAGCACCGTCTGGTCCAGTTTTATTGGATGAGTTTCAGTTACTGAGGCCTGAGGATGCGGACAAGGTGCTTGGCCAAGTCCGATCGACCACTTGTGTGCTTGACCCTTGCCCTTCATGGCTTATTAAATCAAACAAGGAGGGGTTGTCCGGCTGGGTCCAGGAGGTTGTAAATTCCTCCTTGAGAGAGGGAGTGGTGCCTGCTGCTTTAAAAGAGGCAGTAATTAGACCACTCCTGAAAAAGCCTAACCTGGACCCAGAGGATGTTAACAATTATAGGCCAGTGGCCAACATCCCCTTCCTGGGCAAGGTGCTTGAGCAGGTGGTTGTAGGACAGCTCCAGGCACTCTTGAATGAAACGGATTATCTAGATCCATTTCAATCGGGCTTCAGGCCTGGTTTTGGAACGGAAACTGCCTTGGTCGCCCTGTGGGATGACCTCTGCCGGGAGAGGGACAGGGGAAGTGCGACCCTGTTGATTCTCCTGGACCTCTCAGCGGCTTTCGATACCATCGACCATGGTATCCTTCTGGATAGGTTGTCTGGGTTGGGAGTTGGAGGCACTGCACTACAGTGGTTCCGCTCCTACTTGGATGGCCGATTCCAGAAGGTGGTGCTGGGGGATTATTGCTCTGTGCCATGGCAATTGTGCCATGGGGTTCCACAGGGCTCTATTCTATCCCCCATGCTGTTTAACATCTACATGAAACCGCTGGGGGAGGTTATCCGGAGGTGTGGGCTGAGGTGCCATCAATATGCGGATGACACCCAGCTCTACCTCTCTTTCTCATCAAAACCAGGTGAGGCAGTGGCTGTTCTGAATCAGGGCCTGGGCACGGTAATGGACTGGATGAGGGCTAATAAACTGAAACTCAATCCAGACAAGACGGAGGTACTGTTAGTGGGTGGTTCGTCTGCCCGGCTAGGTGATATTCAACCTGTTCTGGAGAGGGTTGCACTCCCCCTAAAGGATCAGGTTCGTAGTTTGGGGGTGCTCTTGGATCCAGAACTGTCACTTGAGGCACAGGTGAACTCAGTGGCACGGAGCACTTTTTATCAGCTTAGGCTGGTATACCAACTACGCCCTTATCTGGACAGAGATAGCCTAGCTACAGTTATCCATGCTCTGATAACTTCTCGTCTGGATTACTGCAATGCGTTATACGTGGGGCTGCCTTTGAAAACGGTCCGGAAACTTCAGCTGGTCCAAAATAGGGCAGCAAGATTGTTAACAGGGACTGGCCTGCGAGCTCATATTACGCCAGTACTTTTCCAGCTGCACTGGCTGCCAGTCCATTTCCGGGCCCGATTCAAAGTGCTGGTGTTAACATTCAAAGCCCTTAACGGCTTGGGGCCAGGTTACCTGAAGGATCGCCTCCTCCCATATGTGCCTGCCCGGACCTTAAGATCATCCTCAGCGGCCCTTCTCCGTGAGCCCCTGCCAAAGGAAGTGAGGCGGGTGGCTACTAGGAGGAGGGCTTTTTCTGTTGTGGCACCCCGGCTCTGGAATGAGCTCCCCAGTGAGGTTTGCCTGGCGCCTACATTGTACTCCTTTCGGCGCCAGGTGAAGACCTTTTTATTTTCCCAGGCATTTTAGCTTTCTAAATTTTTATCTTTGCTGTTTTAAATCTGTATTTTAAACTCCTGTACTGCTGCTAGGTTTTATTGTGGTTGTATTGTTATATTGTGGTTTTAATGTTCTATATATTTTACACTGTTTTATTGTGTGTTGTTTGGTTTTAGTTTTTGTGAACCGCCCAGAGAGCTTCGGCTATTGGGCGGTATAGAAATGAAATAAATAAATAAAATAAATAAAATAGTTGAAAGGCAGTTCAGGGAACAGGGACTCAATCTGTGCGGGATGAGCTTACATCCTTCCTGAAAACTCAGGCTCCCAGTTTGGGTGTAGTCCTGGCCTCAGCCCTGAACTTGGATGCCCAGGTTTTGGCAGTGGCCAGTAAGGCATTTGTACAGCTGGGGCTAATGCGCCAACTGTGCTCGTTCCTTGAGATGTCTGATCTAGCCACAGCCACACATGCCTTAGTTAGAGCATGATCAGACAAGGCTTTTAATGTGCTATCACCTTGCCCCACTTACGTGATTTTGTGAGCTGTCCGCATGAAGTTGTCATGGTCCTGCAGCTGCCCTGTGATTTCCCCTCGCTTTGCCTATATTTTTTCACCACAAGGAAAATCTGTTAACTTTTTCTTGGGCACCATAGTGCCACAAAGAACCACTGGTCTGATCCCTGTTTTCCAGACCTTGCAACATTTCTGTGGGGGCATGATTGTGATGGGTATTGTGATGTTTCTGAATAGGCTTGTCTGTATAGCACAATTTCACTCCCCTTTGTGTCATTTCATTTCCGGTTGGCGTAGTACAAACATGGCTGGTTTTCCCTTATGATTAATTTTGATGGTGCAGTACTTGTGCACTTCTGGAATTGCCTCTTTTAAAAAATGCACATTCCACCATAACTGTCTCCTGGAATTCCTTCTCATTTAAAAAAAAAGAAGAAGGTGTGCACACCAGTGAATTGACTCATCTGCGGACGCACCCAGAGAGGGAGACAAAAGTGGGAGGAGGGAAATGGTAGTGGAGGGGTGGGGAAGAGGTGGCAGAGGGGAGGGACAAAAGGTAGGTATGTGGATGGGAGATCATGTTATGATAATGTGGGGCAGGGGGAGATAGATACTGTGAAATTCCGTATTTAAAGAAAAAATGGAGCACAGTGAGCTGCACCCACAAGGCTACCATGTGATCCAACCCCCGGTTACATCTTGTTTGGACTACCATAACATGCTCTGCATGAGGCTCTTTGAAAACTGTCTGGAAACTTCATCTGGTCCAGAAAGCTGCAGCCAGACTGTTGACCAGGACGGTTACAGGATGCGCATGACTCCCTTGTTACAACAGCTTCGCTGGCTACTGGTCTGTTTCCATTCACAATTCAAAGCGCTGGTGATGTGATGAACTATAAAGTCCTATATGGCTTGGGACCAGGCTACCTATAAGACTGCCTTCTCCCATACAAGCCTGCCTAGGTTTTCATATCACAGGGGGAGGCCCTCCTCTTGGTACCCCCGCTAACAGAGGCATGTTTGGTGGGGGGTGCGAGAGACGACCTTCTCAGTGGCTGCCCACAGTCTGTGGAACTTCCTGCCAAGGCAGGCTTGGTTGGCTCCCTCTCTGCTGCTCTTCTGCTGGCAGGCAAAGGTGGCTTGTTTTCATTCAAGCAGGCCCCCAGTATGGGTGCTGTTTTTATTCTATAATTTTTGTGTGTTTATGTGTTTTCAATGTATTTGTTTTATGATTGTTTTAATTATGTTCTTATTTTAAATGCTGGCTTTTATTGTTGTTAGCTGCCTTGAGCACCACTTCCTGGTAGAAAGGTGAGATATGAATAAAATAAATTAATAATAATAATACAAGCCCAAAACCTCCAGGGACCGCAAGGGCATCAAATGTCATAACTCCAGGCATAGATCATTGTGGATTCGAGTTATTCTTTCCTGTAAGCCTCCAAATCCACTTTCTAGAGTCCCTAAACACATCTCACGTCTCTGCCTAGTTAGCTCATTTGTTGAGCTGTTACCTTTACAGTTGCCTTCATTAAAATTATGGCAGTAGATCTATATGCAACATACAGTTTTATCTGCAACTCTCGTGGGTTGCAATCATTGTGCAAGTCCAAACTTAGGGTCTTTCCGAATGCAAAATAACTGATGCAGCAAGACCCCCTCCATTGGCTTGGTTGAGGCCAAGTGCCATTTAGCTCTCCAGAACTTTCTACTTGGTAGCTGCCATCCTACCTGGTCGTTATTACCAATATGTAACATTATATAAGAATTTGATACCCAAATTTGCCTCCCCTCTTCCTCTCCTTTTTTTCTTCTGTATCATGTCTATCCGATTGTATGCCGTTTGTGCTTTGTAGTTTTGTTCACATTACCCTGACACCTTGGCTCAAAAATTGATTTTGTTATGTAAAAGGCAGCAGAGACATTGCTGTATATATTTAGGGAATTTATATTCCATCCTCCCATGAAATTCCTAGGGTGGTTAACAGCATATTATTTCCCTACACCATTTTGTCTTGGTGTTACTCAGGGCTTCATCTCATGGAGCTTTTATCCTGCGATTGAGATTCGTCCTTCATGGAAGCTTGCGGGCTCTTTACATGACGCTGTGACCCTCCAGGGCATCTCCTGCACTAAATGCCCTTTATTTTATTATTAAATTTATTTATTAATTGCCCATCTGGCTGGTCACCCAGCCACTCTGGGCGATGTACAGCATACAATAAAACAGTTTAAAACAATAAAATTCTACAATAAAAACATTTTCTAAAATACCCTAACCCACCCCAAATGCCTGCCTGAACAACCACGTTTTTAATGCACGACGGAAGCTCATTAAAGAGGGGGCATGGCGGAGTTCCCTAGGGAGGGAGTTCCACAGAGTGGGGGCCACCACAGAAAAGGCCCTCTCCCTTTTGTTCTGTTTTTAAATAGATTGCAGATAATAAGCTATCAAATCACCCTGTTGTGTTCCGCTTGAGTTTCCTCCATGAAAAGAGGAAAAGCAGCAAGAAGAGGAGCTAGATTAATGGAAGATTCACCTATGGAGAGAAGGCGGGGGGAAGGGGAGGGGGGAAGGAAGTGTGTGTAAAGGGAGTCAGTTGTGATCCTGCATTTAAAACGGAAGCAGAAAACCCTGTTTTAAATGCAGGATTTTAGGCTGGTGTAGAAATACCCTTAGATTTAGGACAATCTGGTAGTAACACGCTGGTATCGTTTAAAAAGTCTATGTAGCACATAGACTGCTGGATTTGAATAAGTGAGGCCTGAGTTCAAATTCCTGTTCAGCCAAGGGACCAAGAAGCTCATTGGATGGCCATGGGTTAGGGATGTACGAAAGTCACTTACCTGTTCGTGGATTATGTTGATGGTGGTGGGGGAGGCATTCCGTCCCTCCCACCGGAATCTTCGCCAGGGGGGGAGGCGCTCCATTCCTCCCCCCCGGAATCCTCCACGGCCGGCTGTGCTCCGTGGCAGCTCCGCGGAGCAGCCGGCCAGGCCTGGCCAGGCCAGAGCCGTCCGCAGCCGGATTTTCTGGCCGCGGAGGGCTCTGGGTAAAAAAAACATAAAACCGCGTACGCAAATGGCGACGGCTACGGCCGCCGCCATTAGCGTTCCTTATTTTTTTTTACTATGACAGCGAAAATCAAGGGGAATGCAAATAGCGTAGCGGGTGCTATTTGTGTCCCTTTTTGATTCCCCGTTTTAGCCTACGTAAATAGGGATCCGCGGGGGGTGGCAGGCCGTTCTGCCACGGAGTTCTGCCTCACCATGATCTGTGGCGGAATTCTCTACCATCCCTACCATGGGTAAATGGAACAGCACCTATGAATTGGACCAGAGTTCCATAGAGAAAGGCTAAAATAAAGACATAATACATGGGACAGAGAAATGGTTGTGAGAGTCTGAAGTGAGACACAAGAGCAACGGGAAGAGAAGCCTTTAATACACCACCACCTCTGAACACATTAGAAGAATATTCATATCCATAATACAGAAAAAAGAAGTTCTCTTTATTTTATTTATTTAAAGCTTTTGTTAACTGCCTTACCAAGGCTCATGGCAACTTACACACATAAAAACAGATTTAAGAATGAGCAGCTGGATCTACTTAAAGGGCAATGAAAAATCATCTTACAGAATAGCTGCATAAATTAGGGTGTTCCTTCCCTTTATAATAATATTCCATTGGATTGGCTGGGTCCAATCCCCACCCCATCAGGATCTCCTCCTCCCAATGCAACTCCCACCAGGTCCTCCTCATTTGCTGCTTGTTAAAGAGCAAGCAAATCGGCTGCTTTGAACATAAGGAGTATGCCTAGTACACTGGATTCCTTAAGCACAAACATATTGGTTTCCTTAAAAACGAACGGTACATTGGATTCCTTGAAAACAAATATATTTTCTTTGTATATTAGTAGTTGTGGAGGTCTTGGGGATGGCACAAGGAGGAAAGGGGAAACTGAAACCAGGATTAAACACAGAGGTCCACGGTTTTTTTACTGGCCTTGGTAGCCAAGCCAAACATGGCAGTCACCAGGTCTCTCCCCTCCTGTGGGCTTGGCCACCGCTCGGGGAAGCTCTTGGGGGTGCCTCTGCTGAGCAGCAGCGAAAGAAGTGCCCCATAAAGCATCCACAAATGTACTAGCCAGCCCACCAGTGCAACCACGTCTTTTGCTCTGGCAAAAGCACGAAGTCGAGACGACCTCCTGCCCTTCCGCTGCGCCTGGAGAAATGTGAGGGTTCTATGATGCCAGCAGGCTAAATTCAGAAGAACAGAAAAAGTTCAAGGGCACTCCCTGCTGCTGAGCCGCAGAGGCCCGTGGAGAACCAGGAGGCTTCTTAACTTTTTCTGAACGTCTGAAGCTTGGCGTAATGGGGGATGAGCTGCGGTGGAGGGGAAAGGCTCATTCACCCCACCCCCACCATTGTCTAGGGTGTGAGCTCAGGTTAATGCCAGAAGACCCTACTCTCTCCCTCTGGAGGTGGGGACAGGGTCATCATGGGGACAGGGTCACTGTGAGGCCACATTTTGGCTGGCTGGCAAAATTTTGGCAACAAGACTTGTTGACCCTTGTGGCCCACCATTCTTTCCTGCTAAAAAGGGAGGTAAGGAGCATAACGGCCTGACGGATTTGGACTCGTGTAGCCAGAACACCCCGGGCTGCTCAGCCACACCCAGGTGTCGAGCAACTCCCAACCTTGAAGCTCAGGAAGGGGCAGGGGTGGCCACACAATTGCCAGGAGGATCCCTCCCTCCCCGTGCAGCTCCGAAATGGAGAGGGAGGCCACTCACTCATCAGAAGACAGTGGCACATGCACCATAGTGAGTGAAAATGTGGAAGCCTGACTGAGTGACATCAAAACAGAAGCCCTGATGACCACCGATTTTTGAATTCTTCCTTTTCTGAGAACAGCTATTACGCAATAATGTGTTATTGCTTTTTAAGAAATAAGCTGTCATGGGAACTCTGAGAATGTTAGTGGGCAAAGGAATGGCTGCTTTAGTTAGCTACTTTTCTGATGTGAAGCCTGTGGAGGCCTTCACAGAGCTGCAGAAGGTGCTCTTGGACTTTATAGGATTCTTTTTCTTCTTACTATTTATCATCCTGGCTTTGTAAGGAACACTAGCAGGACCTATGAAGAAGGGTTGGCTTCGGGAGAGAGGCTGAGACGGGCTCTTCCATACACATAAAAGAAGGGGAAAAGGGTCTCTCCAGAGAATGAGGCTGAATATGCAAAGACTGGGTTTGCTGTATCAGCATCGAAAAAGGTCACCCAGCCCCCATCACAGTTCAGGGACACTCGGATCCGCCTGGGCACCCTATGCAAGGTCAGAGGGGTGTAAAAAGGGGGGTTGTAGGCTGTGTAGTTTCCTTCCCACTTCCCCACAGCCCAGAAGCCCTCCTCAGGACTGAAGTCAATATCCCCAACCCTGTTCGCAGTCATTCTGGCGACCCCTACGCCCCATGCATCCTCACGTCCCACACTGACCTCCCAGAAATGCCTGCCTCCTACAAATCCCTCAGATCCCAGCACAAAAGGCCACTCGTCGAATCTCTCAGGATTTTTGGGCAAGCTTCGATAATGCTCACCCATTCGCACACTTTTACAGTCCTCAGATAGGATGAGCTGGGGATGAGCAGTGTCTGGCTTCAGAGTTACGTCTGCTATTGTGGATGCAGGGAGATGAGGGAAGAAAAAAATGCAATATCAATTGTGAGACTAACACTTATGTGTCACTCTCGGTGCACATGGCACTTTACAGCATATAAGATAACAGGTCCCTGTCTTTAGAAGCTTACAATCTAAAATTCAACACAGGGGAAACATTCAGCTGCAGGTGAATGTTAGCTTAGAACTTCTCTAGATAAGGCTTTTGAACTTGCAACTTCTGCTTCTGGATTCTTTGCAGGATTAAGATCGGATCTCTACCCCCCTCCCTTTCCTGTCTTTTGGTATGTTCTGCTACATAATCTTTACATTGGTGAGTGGAGTCTGGTGGGATGCATTGGCAAAAGTTCCTCCACACACAGCAATACCTGCCATGGCCACCTAAATGGTCCCCCCTTATAATACCTCTTAATGGTTTTACCTGTAGGCGCGGGCTGCAAGCTTATTCCTATGGAGATCAAATTGCACTGCCTTTTGTTTTCTGTACTATTACTTGGAGGCCTCTCTAGATGGCGCTATGGCATAGTGGAACAAAGTGGGATGACACAACTACACTGGTGGCGGTTTCAGTTCATGATTCCCCAAAATACTGCATTTTCCCCGCTCAAAGAAAAACCCTGGAAAAGTGGTTGGAAAGCATAGGAGAGAAACTAGAGGGTGCCAACATCATCTAATGCACCTATAAACTACAGCCAGTGAAGAATGGCAAGCACACAATAAGAGCCTCATCTAGTAAAGCTCTTTGTTACAGGCTGAGTTACAACAGGGCATGGGAACTAGAGGATTTGTGCCAAAGGATTCAAAGAAAAGGTGGGTCTTAAGGAGAGACCAGAAGGAAGTGAGAGGTGTGTTCTAAGGAGGCAGTTCTGAAGATGTGGAGTCTTTTGAGGGATAAGAAGGTGATGGAACTGGAGGAGCAAAGATCACGGACAAGGATGAATCGGCATATCAGTGGAGATATAAAGGGGGAGGGGGAATGGCCATGAAAGGTTTTGAAGGTGCTTGTGCTGCATCTGGGAGCAGAGAAGAAGCCATTTAAGGAGGAGCGTCACACTGTCCTGTGATCAAAGCAACTAGAGAAGTGAATGACTTTGGCAGCAGAGTCCTGGACAGATGTAAAGAGACCAAAAGGATACAAATAGGAGACCATAGAGGAGAAGTCTGCAGTAGTCTAGGTGAGAGCTGACCAGAGCATGAACCAGAATTTCTGTCGAAGGGACAGAGAGCTTTTGTAGACGAGGCTTTTATTGTGTGCTTGTCATTCCTCACTCACGGTTGTTTACACATGCTTTAGATGATGTCCAGTTTTGTTCTATTTTTTAAAAGCAATTTAAGGGGGGGGGGTTGCAGTGGTGAAAATCCAGTTGCTGTTGTTTTGCCAAAGTGAAGAGCTAATCCACACCAGTGTATTTGCATTACTCTGCTATACCACAGTGCCACCTAGAGGTTATATAATAGAAAGTACAGAAAGGCAGGAAAGGAAAACATCATGTAGCGCTCCAAGCTTAATTCTGCAACAAAACCGCCTTGTATAGAATTCTGCACACTAAACAGCCTCATATGGAAAAGCTCAGAATGGAAGCGCTGGGTGGTTTTTTGCATGGTTGCAAAGGGAATCATAACATGATCATCACAGGAATCGCATGCCCTCCCAAATCAACAGAGCTTCAATGTATTGCATCCAGGAGCGCAGAGGTGCTCCTCTGCCAACCAGAGTTTCCCCACACTGGAACAAGGAGTTTGACTGAAATCTCAGCAAAAGTTGGCAGCAAGCTAGTCTAGGACAGAGGGGGAGCAAAAATCCTCCACATTATCTTGACCGAGATTTTATTTAATTAATTAAAAATACTATTTTAAGATTGCTGTTTGAACAGGGCTATTGTTGTGGGGTGAAGCAATGCTGGATCACAATTTGGGGTTTGAATAAAAGAGTGTTATGTGCCAGAATGATTGGCCAGTTTTCCTTAATGGTCAGTGAATATTTATTTATGTGAGCTAATTACAGAAAGATGTTTTCTTGATACCAACACCTCCCTGGAAAGTCCCTAATGGGGAAATGGTAAGATTGCACACCTTTCTGGAATCTCCCTGACTTAGGGGAGAGGCAGGTGAGGGTCTGTGTGCCTGTGAAAAGGAACAAAAGAAAAACTGCAATTTGAGAATGAGAGTGAGACAAGGAAGCAGAGAGCCAAGTTGAGAGATGAAGAGGAAAAACACACTTTGGGGATGCTGGGATACCTCTCTGGGGAATCTGATGTGGGACAATAGATTTACAGCTCATAGGAGCGCTTAAGCTGTTTGCTTCCATCACTATTCAGTTTATTTATTTGTATTCAAGTTCAAAAATGCAGAATGCCAGTAAGTCTCCAAGTGATCTCTCCTTCCAAAGAAAACCAAACGCAAGTAAGCACTACTCCTGGAACGTCCCACAGTTTGGGGAAATAAGGAGTGCATAACAGTGCTTATAATCTGTTTCTTGTAAACCCATCATTTAAGACAACTTGCAAAAAGCAAAAATGAAAAATTTATTCTGCTTTTATGTTTGAGAAAAGGGGGAGGATGGAGCAAGGCAAGAGATAATTCAGGGAGTAATGATCTAACAATGGGTATTACCTCAATGAAACCTCCATGTTCAGAGGCAGTATACCCTGAGATTCCATGGAAGCAAAGAAATCCATCCAAAGGCCCACATACTTACTTTTTTTTTTTTTACTGATCACTATATGTTATCACATATCCAGTGTGGTGTAGTGGCTAGAGTGCTGGACTGGAAGTCGGGAGATCCGGGTTCTAGTCCCCACTCGGCCATGGAAGCTCACTGGGTGACTTTGGGCCAGTCACAGACTCTCAGCCCAACCTACCTCACAGGGTTGTTGTTGTGAGGATAAAATGGAGGAGGAGGAGGATTATGTATGTCGCTTTGAGTTCCTTGGAGGAAAAAAGGCGGGATATAAATGTAATAATAATAATAATAATAATAATAATATCTTAATGAGTTGACAACTAGCAGAATTTTTTAAAGGGGCTCATATTTGTTAAGTTCCCCTGCCTGGGAGAAACTCCAGAAAGAGTTTCCTTCTTGCCTGAGGCAGGTGGCTATAAAAGCTTCCCTCTGAATAATAAACACTGAGGACAAACAACATGGCATCTTGTGTGTGGGTTGGGGTTGTTGCCCTGATTTTGAGCATCCCAAAGGCATCTGCCTGGCCGCTATTGGAAACAGAATAGATATATAGTGATTGTGTTCAGAGGAGAGACGGTGGAAAGAAATAATTTGGAGTATGGAATGTTAGGGGAAGTGGGAGTGGGGAGCTGAGGGAACCATGGAATGAGAGTTGGGAAGTGACAGCTGGAAGAGGATAGAGGAGATTAGCTGAGTGGGAATGGGTTTGGGAGATTGCTAGTTCTAATCCGGCCTTCCCCAACCTGTAGTCCAGATATTTTGGTCTACAGCTCCCAGAATTCCTAACCATCAGCTATAAAAAATTTACCTTCTTGCAGCTCAAGTGTAGATGCCAAAGCATCTGGGAAAGAAAAGGAAAGAGAGATTAAGCACCTGACCATAATGCCAAGAACAGATTTTGTAAGCACAAAGATATGAAGAAGGGAGGGAGGACCACCTAATGGGGAGAGAATCCCTATTTTGGGGATAGGGTTCAGCACCTTGGATAGCTCCTTTGGAGTTCTGGGTAGTTTTGACTAAAACCCAGAATTGAGTCACAGCCCCACCGAAATAGGAGCAACCAGCCTCCACTGGTGGGAAGCCATCTTGTCTCCCTCAGGCAGCAACATGTCTTGAGCCAGCCCTGGGTAAAATTGTCAGGTTCGGCAACCTGATACTTAACATAATTTTCTTAAAAGTTATCAAGCCTGACCCTGAACACAGTTAATTCCCTCGAGCTATGTGGGACTACAATCATAAGCAGTATGCCAAGGACTGAAGACTGAGGCTCCAATCCAGCTAAAGTTATTTCTGACTAAAGTACCACTGAAATCATTATCTCATCACCAAAAAGCACTTGCTCCATTGGTTTCAAAGGGGTTTAGTCATGATTACTAACTTTACCTGGATTGGGACCTAAGTATCCCTTTAAGTGCTATTTAAAACAATATTTGAATTTAGACAGTACTATATGCCACCATCTCATAACCCAAGTCTGGGAATTTGAGGTGAAATTCTAAGTCATCAAAGTCAAGGGGAACTTTGCCATGGTCTCATTAGGATGTGGTTGTTGTTGTTCAGTCGTTCAGTTGTGTCCGACTATTCGTGACCCCATGGACCATAGTACACCAGGCCTTCCTGTCCTGTGCTCTCTCCCGGAGCGTGCTCAACTCCATATTCATTGCATCACTGATTCTACCTAGCCATCTCATCCTCTGCCGTCCCCTTCTCCTTTTGCCTTCAGTCTTTCCCAGCATCAGGGTCTTTTCCAGGGAGTTTTCTCTTCGCATTAGGTGGCCAAAATATTTGAGCTTCAGCTTCAGTAGCTGTCCTTCCAATGAGCACTCAGGGTTGATTTCCTTTAGGATGGACTGATTTGACCTCCTTGGAGTCCAGGGGACTCGTAAGAGTCTTCTCCAGCACCACAGTTCGAAAGCATCAATTCTTCGGCGCTCAGCCTTCCTTATAGTCCAGCTCTCACAGCCATACGTTACTACTGGGAAAACCATAGCTTTGATTAGACGGACCTTTGTCGGCAAGGTGATGTCTCTGCTTCTTACTATGCTGTCTAGGTTTGCCATAGCTTTCCTCCCAAGGAGCAAGCGTCTTTTAATTTCATGGCTACAGTCACCGTCTGCTGTGATCTTGGAGCCCAAGAAAATAAAATCTGTCACTGCTTCCATTTCTTCCCCTTCCATATGCCAGGAAGTGATGGGGCCAGATGCCATGATCTTCGTTTTTTTAATGTTGAGTTTCAAACCAACTTTTGCACTCTCCTCTTTCACCCTCAACAAGAGTCTCTTGAGATGCTCTTCGCTTTCTGCCATTAGGGTGGTATCATCTGCGTATCTGAGGTTCTTGATAATTCTCCTGGCAATCTTAATTCTGACCTGTGATTCATCCAACCTGGCGTTTCTCATGATGTACTCTGCATATAAGTTAAATAAGCAGGGTGACAATATGCAGCCTTGTCGTACTCCTTTCCCAATTTTGAGCCAATCGGTTGTTCCATGTCTGGTTCTTACTGTTGCTTCTTGACCCTCGTACAGGTTTCTCAGGAGACAGGTAAGGTGGTCTGGTACCCCATCTCTTTCAGAATTTGCCAGCGTTTGTTGTGATCCACACAATCAAAGGCTTTAGCGTAGTCAATGAAGCAGAAATAGACGTTTTTCTGGAATTCTCTTGCTTTCTCCATGATCCAGTGAATGTTGGCGATTTGACCTCTAGTTCCTCTGCCTCTTCGAAACCCAGCTTGTCCTTCCGGTAGTTCTCAGTTCACATGCTGCTGAAGCCTAGCTTGTAGGGTTTTGAGCATAACCTTGCTGGCATGTGAAATGAGCACAATTGTACAGTAGTTTGAACACTCTTTGGCATTGCCCTTCTTTGGAATTGGAATGTAAACTGACCTTTTCCAGTCTTGTGGCCACTATTGAGTGTTCCAAATTTGTTGGCATATTGAATGCAGCACTTTAACAGCATCATCTTTTAGGATTTTAAATAGCTCAGCTGGAATACTGTCAACTCCGCTAGCTTTGTTGTTAGTAATGCTTCCTAAGGCCCACCTGACTTCACTCTCTAGGATGTCCGGCTCAAGTTCAGTGACCACACTATCATGGCTATCAGGGACATTCAGATCTTTCCTGTATAGTTCTTCTGTGTATTCTTTCCACCTCTTCTTAATCTCCTCTGCTTCTGTTAGATCCCTGCCTTCTTTGTCCTTTATCATACCCGTCTTTGCACAAAACATTCCCTTGAGATCTCCGATTTTCTTGAAGAGATCTCTCGTCTTTCCCATTCTGTTGTTTTCCTCGATTTCTTTGCATTGTTCATTTAAGAAGGCCTTCTTGTCTCTCCTTGCTATTCTCTGGAACTCTGCATTCAGTTGGCTATATCTTCCCCTTTCTCCCTTGCTTTTCACTTCCCTTCTTCCCTCAGCTACTTGTAAAGCCTCATCAGACAGCCACTTTGCTTTCTTGCATTTCTTTTTCTTTGGGATGGATTGAGTTGCTGCCTCCTGAACAATGTTAGGGACCTCTGTCCATAGTTCCTCAGGCACTCTGTCTATCAGGTCTAATCCCTGAAATCTATTCCTCACCTCCACTGTATATTCATCAGGGATATGATTTAGGTCATACCTGAATGGTTTAGTGGTTTTCCCTACATTCTTCAATTTAAGCTGAAATTTTGCAAGCAGCAGC
The DNA here is from genome assembly GCA_026122225.1 of Heloderma charlesbogerti. Lineage (NCBI taxonomy): Eukaryota > Metazoa > Chordata > Lepidosauria > Squamata > Helodermatidae > Heloderma > Heloderma charlesbogerti. Next base: position 404,996 of record JANEZZ010003233.1, read on the forward strand.
TCATGATCTGAGCCACAGTCAGCTCCAGGTCTTGTTTTCACTGACTGTATAGAGCTTCTCCATCTTTGGCTGCAAAGGACATAATCAATCTGATTTCGATATTGACCATCTGGTGATGTCCATGTGTAGAGTCGCCTCTTGTGCTGTTGGAAAAGAGTGTTTGCTATGATCAGCGTGTTCTCTTGGCAAAACTCTATTAGCCTTTGTCCTGCTTCATTTTGTACACCAAGGCCATGCTTGCCTGTTATCCCAGTGATTTCTTGCCTGCTTTAGCATTCCAATCTCCTGTGATGAAAAGGACACCTTTTTTTGGTGTTAGTTCTAGAAGGTGTTATAGGTCTTCATAGAACCAATCAACCTCAGCTTCTTCGGCATCAGTGGTTGGGGCATAGACTTGAATTACTGTGATGTTGAATGGTTTGCCTTGGATTCATACTAAGATCATTCTGTCGTTTTTGAGATTGTACCCCAGTACTTCTTTTCCCACCCTTTTGTTGACTATGAGTGCTATTCCATTTCCTCTAAGGGATTCTTGCCCACAGTAGTAGATATGATGGTCACCTGAATTAAATTCGCCCATGCTTGTCCATTTTAGTTCACTGATTCCCAAGATGTCGATGTTCAATCTTGCCATCTCATGTTTGACCACCTCCAGCTTACCTTGATTCATGGATCTGACATTCCAGGTTCCTAAACAATATTGTTCTTTACAGCATTGGATTTTCTTTTCACCACCAGACACATCCACAGCTGAGTGTCCTTTCAGCTTTGGCCCAGCTGCTTCACTCTTTCTGGCGCTACTTGGAAATTCCCTCTGCTCTTCCCCAGTAGTATATTGGACACCTTCCGACCTGAGGGGTTCATCTTCTGGCGTCATCTCTTTTAGCCTTGTGATACGTTCCATGGGGTTTTCTTGGCAAGAATACTGGAGTGGGTTGCCATTTCCTTCTCCAGTGGACCACATTTTGTCAGAACTCTCTGCCATGACCTGTCCGTCTTGGGTGGCCCTGCACGGCATAGCTTATGGCTTCACTGAGTTACGCAAGCCCCTTCGCCACAACAAGGCAGTGTTCCATGAAGGGGATTAGGATGTAGACTGCACCCATTAACAGTGTGGTGAGCAGAGCAAGAGACGGTAGAACACGGGTGCAGAATCTCTTCCAGCCAAGGGCCAAATTCCATTTTGGAGAAGCTCTCAGAGAGCCACATTCCAGTGGTGGGTGGGCCAAAGGCAACAGAGGCAGTGCCAAAAATGCCAATGTATTGTGGCTCAAAGCTCTTCCTGCCAGCAACTAAGCCTTAGGACAGGCTTTTCAACCTCTTAGAATGAGGGGAAACACTGCACAAAAGCCGGGAAACCTCCAAAAGACGGGTGATTGGAGGAAAGGGGGCGTGGCTTTCTGGGGAGCCCCAGATTGCCAGATTGGGGCCTTGAGCCTAAGGTTCTGCACCCCTGCTGTAAAACGGCTGCATGGAAGGAGGCCCCTCTTACGCAATCAGTGTGTGTATCTGAATTGGGGAAAGGTGGGGAGCCGGTTTTGTGCATATAATCCATAGTTTGGTTCACTTTTATTCGCCAGTTAATGCTACTAATTAAAATCTTCCACCCGCTCTTAATTCAACTATAACATCAGTGCCATAAGTTCAGGTGAACAAGCATCAGTATTACCTCATCTATCCTGCCCTTCCTTCAAGGAGTGTGTTGGATATGCCTCCTTCAGCCATCCTAGATATAATTGTTGCTTTGCTTTTCCTTGCAAGCTGTGCTTTGGGTCAGCTTTCCTCAGCCTGGTGCCCTACAGATGTTTTGCTTTCCAACTCCCAGCATCCTTGACCACTGGCCATGTTGGCTGGGGCTGGTAGGTGTTAAAGTCCAAGCTATCTGGAGGGCACCAGGTTGGGGAAGACTGGTCTAGGTGAACCAGACAGGCTATGGGTTCTGGGTGGTTTGTTATCCACCCTAAAAGGCCACCCTCGCCGGGTTTGGATGACATGAGAAGCTGTGCCCTGCAAGGGTAATTATGCAAATTGGACTAGCTTGTGACTGGCATGTGCAGAGTGGTTAACAAGCCACGGTAGCTTATTCACCACCTTCATGTTGCTGCCCAAAGAGTTTTGGCTATTGGGTGGTATAGAAATTAAACCATTGGTTTTACATGATTTAAACATAATGCTTGCAGTTAATTATCTCAGCAGCTTGTGGGTCATTAGCCACAACACTGGGAGGCTGGCATACTGACCAACTGCACAACTGCTTCTTACTAAGCAGTTGGGTAGAAAGTCGCCTAGAAAGTTGGGTAGAAAGTTTTTTCCTTTTTTCTCCAAAGAGTTAGGGGCTTAGACAGCAATCCTAGGGCCTTTCTACAGAGTCTGGGGGCGGGGGGGGGAGCGCTCCAACCCTGGACTCAGGGGTCGGAGCTCCCTGACCCCTCTCCCTCACAGCTGGTACAGAGAGAACAGCACCGGTGACCTTGGAGAGAAGGTAAAGGGGGTGTTCCTGGGGGAGTCCAGCTTATGCTGTATCCAGAGGCCTCCCCAGCCTCCTTCCCTCCCCGTCGCCTCAGATAGATGGGCAAAAATGGCCTCCACCGCTCACTGGATGGCCATAAGCCTCCACGTTCAGAGGCTTATGCCCATCCCTATAGGACTGAGCCCTTATTTTGGTTTACTTCACCTTCAGGGAAGAGGCTGGAACATCTTTCTGAGGATGAGGCTCCCACAGGTGCTTTAATGGCTAACGTTCTGCCATGCTCTCTTTAGGACAATGTAATGTACATTACCAAATCTTTGCACCCATTCTTCATTACCTTTGAAGTGCTCTGAAATATGCTCCAGAGCAGCAGTTAAATCACAGAAATCCCAGACTTTCCACTTTGCCTCAAAAGGAGAAATTAGCTCCTTAAGCATTTTATCACACCTAGTGGAAAGAAACAAAGTATTAACCCACTAAACAATCAGTCAAGAATATATACCTGAGCAGTGCCAAGAAACTAAGACAGAGGAAGAAAACAGCAGAAAGGCAGAGAGGGATGAAGTGCTTCCGGGAGGAGATTCTACTTTGCTCTGGCTCCTGGGCCCCAAAGCTAAGCCAACGGAAAGATTTGAGTGCAACAATATCGCGTCACACATTTTCTTTCTCTAGATGTTACCAAAGGGAAATGGAGAGGAGACAGAGGGTTACTGCTCTTGGCAACAGCTAAATATCTCTTCTGATCCCAAGTGGCGATTCTGAATGGTAGGTAGCAGCAGGAATATGGTTCATACCCCAACTCCTGCTCCTTCGAAAAAGCTTCTAAGGTTCTCCGTGGAATGCCGGTCCATGAGGCTGGATGGAGCAGTCATCACTGTGTTTGGGATCAGAGCAGTCTTCCCCAACCTAGTGCCCTCCTACAATTGCCAACGCTGACCATTGGCCATGCTGGCTAACATTGATGGGAGTTGGTCCAAAACATCTGGGAAAGGCAGGCCTAGACAGATTAGTATCCTTAAGCCCTTGACTGATCCTGCTAACCCAGGTTGGTTATAGGATCCTCTATGACAGAAAGGGCTACAAGAAGGCTTCCTATTCCAGTTAAGCCTTGCTTAAGCAACATGTACTTCCTGGGCGCTGGCATGTTCCTGTATCCTTTGGTTTGTTCTTCAGTTCTGCCTCGGTGTCTGGTGCTGATCTACTCTTCAGTCATGACAACTGACTTGTCCACAGCTCCTAGTTCCCAGGTCTTATTTATTTATTTATTTATTTATTTATTTCTATCTGCCCAAAAGCCGAAGCTCTCTGGGTGGTTCACAAAAGTTAAAACCACAAAGTGCAGCATTAAACAATGCTTAAAACTACAAAATAACAGTGCAACCAGAATAAAACCTAGCAGCAATACAGAGATTTAAAATACAGGTTTAAAACACCAGAGCTAAAAGACTAGGACACTAAAATGCTAAAATACTAGGAGAATAAAAAGGTCTTCACCTGGCGCCAGAAGGAGTACAATGTAGGTGCCAGGCAAACCTCTCTAGGCAGCTCATTCCACAGCTGGTGTGCCACAGCAGAAAAGGCCCTCTTCCTGGTAGCCACCCGTCTGGTAGGTCCTAGCTCACCACAGACTGCTATCTATGCCCTAGCCTTGATACCATTTAAGAATGAAATGGTTCATGCTTCCCAGTTGTTTTGGTCCCACAGAACAAGAGAAAGCAATTTTATTTGGTCTAACTATGGCCTAGGTTGTCATCTAAGTTGGCCAATGGTCTTTCTAAACTAGCCTTTCCCATGCCCTTCAGATGTATCGACTACAACTCCCATCGTCCCCAGCCAGAGTGGCCTATCACTCCCCATTGGCCATGCTAGAAATTATGGGATGTATAGTCCAACACATCTGGACGGCAACAGGTTGGGGAAGGCTGCTATACAGTGTCATGGGAAAGGAAGGGAAATGAGTGACAAATGAGTGAGACCCACTTACCTCTGCAAGTTGTTTTTAAAATCCTGGAGGGAAAAGAGAGAGAAAGAAGAGGGAGCTCAGTGGTTGCCACAGACTACATGCAATGAAGAGCCCCTCAGACCTAAATGGTGGCCCAGCTGGAGTTGGTCTGGTCTACCTAGCACACACCATTCAGAGACTGCAGGATATATTTTCCAAACATGGAGACAAACCGTTTATCATGGAAAAAATCTACATGAGGTAAATGGCAGCAACCAAAATGGAGCCATTTTAGTGCACTGCAGGGTATGTGTACAAACTCAAGAATTTTAAAACAGATAATTGGATATATTTTCATCTCCCCTCCCCTTTTAAAACATGCAGTGAAAACCCCTTGTGTACAGCCCCAACTTCCAGGCATCTTGAACAGCTACTAATGGGCCTGTTTTTCCTTACATGGGTTTCTCAAAGTTATTTTTGTTGTGCCACAAACATATGATTAGGGCGCAATCCTATGCATGTTTAGCCAGAAAAAAGTCCTACAACTCCCAGCGTACCCCAGCCAGCCATGAAGTTATAAAGTTGAAAGCCTTACCCTATCATTTCCATGCTTTTTGGTACATGGGTGAAATCTATACACACCTTTTCCCACACTGAATGCAGTTTTGGTCCTAGAATGTTCTTAGCACGGTCTGCTTAACCACTCACCCCTTGGCCATCCCTCATGCTCTTCCACAAAGCTTCCAGGCATGCTCTAGCAACAACCAAGATCAGGGATAGGCAACATGGTGCCCTCCAGGTGTTCTGGACCACAACTCTCCACAGCCCCAGTCAGCAAGGCCAATGGTCAGTGTCGATGATTAGGAGAGTTGTAGCCTAAAATATCTGGAGGGCATCGGGTTGCCTAATCCTCATCTAGATCCTTGGCCAGTAACTATTTTTTAACAAGGGCCATATTTTCAATAGAGCAAGGGGTAAGGAGGCCATGAGGTGGCCTTCATGTGCCAACATGGGGTACTTCTCAGTGTGGACAGCAACAGAGTCTTCAGCAGAGGCCTTCTCTTATTATGGGCCACATTATGAAGGAACTCATTAGTTTCGAGGTGAAAATGACAACGGAGTCCATCAACATTCAACAGACATTTCTAGTCCACACTGTCCTATTTCTCACAGATGCCTTATGCCAGCCTTCCCTAACCTGGTGTTGCACTACAATGTCCATTGGCTGGGAGATTATGGGAACTGTAATCCGACACATCTGGAGGGGACCAAGTTGCGGAAGGCTACCTTAGGCTTAGTACATAACAGACCTGACTATCAGCACCATGAATTCAGTCCCTTCACTTCCCATGTAGGTGAAGGTGGCATCTCGAGAGCTGGAGCCAGGACAGCCTGGGCTGTTTCAGCCACAATCTTACCCGCAAGAATTCAATGGGTGGCTGCTCACATGACTCCTCCATCTCCCGGATGACAGTTCGAAGAGAGGAGAGTTCCTCTGAGAGTTCCATAATGTGCTGTTTCCTGTTTTTTGTTACTTCCTTCTGCACCCCTTTCATCTGGTCCAGTAGAGCGTGCTCGTGCTCAGCCAGAAATGCACGTAGGTCACTGAACTCTGTGTCTATCTTTCTCTTCTCCGTTTCTATCCGGCTCTATAAGAGGAGAAAAGAAAACCAATTTCAGGAACATAGAGACAGACCTTGCAGCATCAACTGGAGGGTTAAGGATGAGATTTCTATATGGAGGGGCGCTTCTGACTTCTGACAGAGAGCATATTTCGTGTTCCCTGTTTTTGTCTCATGTCTTTTGCCTCTCTGTTCTTGTTACTTTCTGCAACTAAGAATCTTTCTATGCAAGGCTTTTACTGTGCGTTGTGATTGCTCAGTCACGGTAGTTTGCGGGTCCTTTACATGACGTTGTCATCCTCCAGGGTCTCTCTTATGCTTTGCAACCATTATTGCAGGGTTTTTTAGATAGAGGAAAAGTGCAGTATTTTTCCAAATTACATTATATTTATAGCCTGTAATTGTACAATTCTGCTATACCACAGCACCATCTAGTGGCTGTATAATGAAACATATAGAAAGTAGAGAAAGAACCCCCCTGGAAAAAAAGCATGTGTAAAGGACCTGATTGTAATCCTGCAAAGAATCCGGAAGCAGAAGCCTCACAAAAGAAGAGACAAAGGAGACAAAGGAGACAGAGGCTAAGAGGTAAGTGGGCTGCAGGAAGCCCAGGGGGCTGCCCTTTATCCTTCTGAGTGGCTGTGAGCTCACCAGGTGCTTCTGAGAGCTCCAACTGAATTGGAGGTGTGTGGCCTGAGTACTCCCAGCAGCTGAGTAGGCAGGAAGCTTCAGTCTGTTTCCCACCTCCCAGCAGAGCAGAGCAGAGCAGAGCAGAGCAGAGCAAGCTGCTCCAGTTGGTCCAGGGACTACAGAAGCAAGCAAGCTCCCAGAGAGCGAATGACCAGAGCGAGCGGACAGGGGGAGCAACAGGAGTTGGCCAGGGGAATTCGGCAGGGGAGGTCAAGGGGGATGCCCCTAATATATTTTTTTATTATTTTATTTTATTTTTTAACTAACTTTTTTCATTTATTTGTCTTGTAATACACACTTCCACACAAGTGGGACTCTGCTTTTAACCTCTGCTGAGTAGAGGAGCAGGCACAGGCTAGTCTAGAACAATCACAAAGCTAGACACAAAAAGGGAAAAGAGGCAATGGAAGGACAAGACTCTCCAGTGGTGGTGACCTGCAAGGTGTGCAATGTTTGTTTTCTTGCCTGAGAACAACATGGCCTACACCTGCAACAAGTGAAAGTTGATCACGCTGCTGGAAGAAAAAGTAAGTGGACTGGAGCGGCAACTGTCGACCCTCCGGGGAATAAGAGAACACAAAGAGGTCTTGGACAGAATGGGGGAACTACAGCAGCAAAGGGAAGACCAGAAGCTTGAAGAGCAACAGCAAGATGAGGCAGTGGGAAATGCTGAGGTGAAGAAATATGGAGGAGAGGATACTCCTTGGAAAAGGGTGACAGTTAGGAGAAGAAGAACTAGACGCCACTCCGCACCAGTGAAAGCAGTGGAGCTGTGGAACCGATTCCAGGTACTTGCGGATGAGACTGGAGGACAGCCTACAGAGGAAGAATCATGGGGGAACCTGCATGAGAGTGAGCAAGAGGCTGAAGGTCAGTCAAACAGAGGCGATGAAACCCAGGCCTACAGCAAGAAGAAGAGAAGAGTGGTAGTAGTGGGAGACTCCTTGCTGCATGGGATCGAGACCCAAGTATGTGGCGAAGACCCGTGGACTCGCCAGGTATGTTGTCTCCCGGGAGGACGGATTAGAGATGTGACTGAAAGGTTGCCTGCACTCATAAAGCCCACTGACAGGTATCCCTTTCTTCTCATCCATGTGGGAACAAATGATACCGCCAAGCGGAGCTACGAAGAAATCGCGTTAGACTTTGAAGCTTTGGGAAGGAAACTCAAGAACTTTGGGGCCCAGATAGTTTTCTCATCCATCCTTCCAGTAGTTAGAAGAGGGATAGAAAGGGAACGAAAAATACTCCGGGTGAATGACTGGCTACGAAGGTGGTGCCGACGAGAGAGATTTGGATTCTGGGACCACGGCCTATACTTCCTGGAAGATGGGCTACTGGCAAGGGACGGGTTGCACCTCACAAAGGAAGGGAAGAATGTGTTTGGCCACAGCATGAAGAACTTCATCAGGAGGGCTTTAAACTGAATCCTACAGGGAAGGGAGATGTAATGTTGGGGGTAACAGTGGACGAAGGCGCATGCACTGCAATGGAGAGAACAGCTCTGATAGTGCCCAATAATAGTCTTCAGACACATGTAGGAAGAAAGCCAGACTATGAAGCACATGGTCTTCGATGTCTATATACTAATGCCCAGAGTATGGGAAACTCTTAATACAGGAGGGAAATTATAGGTATAACTGAGACTTGGTGGGATGACTCTCAGGACTGGAATTCAGCAATTGAAGGATATAACTTGTTCAAAAAGAACAGGAGGAACAGAAAGGGAGGTGGGGTTGCACTGCATGTGAAAAATATATATCTCTGCACAGAAATACAGGAGGATGAGCTTGGTAGCCCCATCGAGAGTATCTGGATCAAAATAAATGGCGCAAAGAATAAAAGGAACATGGTGGTCAGAGTCTACTACCATCCACCCAATCAAGCAGAAGACAAGGATGAAACTTTTGAAAAGCAAATAGCCAATGTTTCAAGGAAGCATGATGTAGTAGTAATAGGGGACTTCAATTTCCCCGATATTTGTTGGGAGACAAATTCTGCAAAACATGGCCCCTCCAGGAAATTCCTGACTTGTGTGGCGGATAACTTCCTCCTACAGAAAGTAAAGGAAGAAACTAGAGGATCGGCTATCCTTGACTTGATCCTAACCAACAGAGATGACTTAGTGGATCAAGTAGCAGTTACAGGAACTCTGGGGGAAAGTGACCATGTTATACTTGAGTTCTTGGTTCTAAGGGAAGCAAAAGCTGAGTGTAGTCAAACGCGTATCCTGGAATTTAGGAAAGCTGATTTTAATAAACTCAGAACAATGACAAGTAAGGTCCCATGGCAAGTGATGCTAACGAGAAAAGGAGTCCAAGATGGGTGGGACCTTTTAAAAAAGGAAATTCTCAAGGCACAATCACAAACAATTCCAACAAGAAGAAAAGGTGGAAGACAACAGAAGAAGCCAATGTGGCTTCACAAAAAGCTTAGGGATGACCTGAAAACAAAAAAGACACATCTAGGAAGTGGAAAGAAGGCCAAGTAACAAAGGAAGAGTACAGGCAGGTAGCACAGAATTGCAGGGATGGTGTCAGGAAGGCTAAAGCTGAGAACGAGCTGAGGTTAGCGAGGGATGCTAAAAACAACTAAAAGGCTTTCTTCAGCTACGTGCATAGTAAAAGGCAGAGGAAAGAAATGGTGGTTCAGCTATTAAATAAGGATGGCAAAACAATTTGTTGTTGTTGTTCAGTCGTTCAGTCGTGTCCGACTCTTCGTGACCCCACGGACCATAGCACGCCAGGCCTTCCTGTCCTGCGCTCTCTCCCGGAGCGTGCTCAACTTCATATTCATTGCATCCGTGATGCTATCTAGCCATCTCATCCTCTGCCGTCCCCTTCTCCTTTTGCCTTCAGTCTTTCCCAGCATCAGGGTCTTTTCCAGGGAGTTTTCTCTTCGCATTAGGTGGCCAAAATATTGGAGCTTCAGCTTCATTATCTGTCCTTCCAATGAGCACTCAGGGTTGATTTCCTTTAGGATGGACTGATTTGACCTCCTTGCAGTCCAGGGGACTCGTAAGAGTCTTCTCCAGCACCACAGTTCGAAAGCATCAATTCTTCGGCGCTCAGCCTTCCTTATAGTCCAGCTCTCACAGCCATACATTACTACTGGGAAAACCATAGCTTTGATTAGACGGACCTTTGTCGGCAAGGTGATGTCTCTGCTTCTTACTATGCTGTCTAGGTTGGCCATAGCTTTCCTCCCGAGGAGCAAGCGTCTTTTAATTTCATGGCTACAGTCACCGTCTGCGGTGATCTTGGAGCCCAAGAAAGTAAAATCTGTCACTGCTTCCATTTCTTCCCCTTCTATATGCCAGGAAGTGATGGGGCCAGATGCCATGATCTTAGTTTTTTTAATGTTGAGTTTCAAACCAGCTTTTGCACTCTCCTCTTTCACCCTCAACAAGAGGCTCTTGAGATCCTCTTCGCTTTCTGCCATTAGGGTGGTATCGTCTGCATATCGGAGGTTGTTGATAATTCTCCCGGCAATCTTAATTCCGACCTCTGATTCATCCAACCCGGCATTTCTCATGATGTACTCTGCATATAAGTTAAATAAGCAGGGTGACAATATGCAGCCTTGTCGTACTCCTTTCCCAATTTTGAACCAATCGGTTGTTCCATGTCTGGTTCTTACTGTTGCTTCTTGACCCTCGTACAGGTTTCTCAGGAGACAGGTAAGGTGGTCTGGTACTCCCATCACTTTAAGAATTTGCCACAGTTTGTTGTGATCCACACAATCAAAGGCTTTAGCGTAGTCAATGAAGCAGAAATAGACATTTTTCTGGAATTCTCTTGCTTTCTCCATGATGCAGCGAATGTTGGCGATTTGATCTCTAGTTCCTCTGCCTCTTCTAAACCCAGCTTGTACTTCCGGTAGTTCTCGGTTCGCATACTGCTGAAGCCTAGCTTGTAGGATTTTGAGCATCACCTTGCTGGCATGTGAAATGAGCGCAATGGTGCGGTAGTTTGAACACTCTTTGGCATTGCCCTTCTTTGGAATTGGAATGTAAACTGACCTTTTCCAGTCTTGTGGCCACTGTTGAGTGTTCCAGATTTGTTGGCATATTGAATGCAGCACTTTAACAGCATCATCTTTTAGGATTTTAAATAGCTCGGCTGGAATACTGTCATCTCCGCTAGCTTTGTTGTTACTAATGCTTCCTAAGGCCCACTTGACTTCACTCTCGAGGATGTCCGGCTCAAGTTCAGTGACCGCACTATCATGGCTATCAGGGACATTCAGATCTTTCCTGTATAGTTCTTCTGTGTATTCTTGCCACCTCTTCTTAATCTCCTCTGCTTCTGTTAGGTCTCTGCCTTCTTTGTCCTTTATCATGCCCGTCTTTGCACAAAACGTTCCCTTGAGATCTCCAATTTTCTTGAAGAGATCTCTAGTCTTTCCCATTCTGTTGTTTTCCTCGATTTCTTTGCATTGTTCATTTAAGAAGGCCTTCTTGTCTCTCCTTGCTATTCTCTGGAACTCTGCATTCAGTTGGGTATATCTTCCCCTTTCTCCCTTGCTTTTCGCTTCCCTTCTTTCATGAGCTACTTGTAAAGCCTCATTAGACAGCCACTTGGCTTTCATGCATTTCTTTTTCTTTGGGACGGATTTCGTTGCTGCCTCCTGAACAATGTTACGGACCTCCGTCCATAGTTCCTCAGGCACTCTGTCTATCAGGTCTAATCCCTGAAATCTATTCCTCACCTCCACTGTATATTCATCAGGGATATGATTTAGGTCATACCTGAACGGTTTAGTGGTTTTCCCGACGTTCTTCAATTTAAGCCGAAATTTTGCAAGAAGCAGCTCATGATCTGAGCCACAGTCAGCTCCAGGTCTTGTTTTGACTGACTGTATGGAGCTTCTCCATCTTTGGCTGCAAAGGACATAATCAATCTGATTTCGATATTGACCATCTGGTGATGTCCATGTGTAGAGTCGCCTCTTGTGTTGTTGGAAAAGAGTGTTTGCTATGATCAGCGTGTTGTCTTGGCAAAACTCTATTAGCCTTTGTCCTGCTTCATTTTGTACACCAAGGCCATGCTTGCCTGTTATCCCGGTGATTTCTTGACTTCCTACTTTAGCATTCCAATCCCCTATGATGAAGAGGACATCTTTTTTTGGTGTTAGTTCTAGAAGGTGTTGTAGGTCTTCATAGAACCGATCAACCTCAGCTTCTTCGGCCTCAGTGGTTGGGGCATAGACTTGAATTACTGTGATGTTGAATGGTTTGCCTTGGATTCGTACTGAGATCATTCTATCATTTTTAAGATTGTACCCCAGTACTGCTTTTCCCACCCTTTTGTTGACTATGAGTGCTACTCCATTTCTTCTAAGGGATTCTTGCCCACAATAGCAGATATGATGGTCACCTGAATTAAATTCGCCCATGCCTGTCCATTTTAGTTCGCTGATTCCCAAGATGTCGATGTTCAATCTTGCCATCTCATGCTTGACCACCTCCAGCTTACCTTGATTCATTGATCTGACATTCCAGGTTCCTAAACAATATTGTTCTTTACAGCATTGGATTTTCTTTTCACCACCAGACACATCCACAGCTGAGTGTCCTTTCGGGTTTGGCCCAGCCGCTTCACTCTTTCTGGCGCTACTTGGAAATACCCTCTGCTCTTCCCCAGTAGCATATTGGACACCTTCCGACCTGAGGGGCTCATCTTCCGGCGTCATATCTTTTAGCCTTGTGATACTTTCCATGGGGTTTTCTTGGCAAGAATACTGGAGTGGGTTGCCATTTCCTTCTCCAGTGGACCACATTTTGTCAGAACTCTCTGCCATGACCTGTCCGTCTTGGGTGGCCCTGCACGGCATAGCTTATGGCTTCACTGAGTTACGCAAGCCCCTTCGCCACAACAAGGCAGTGATCCATGAACAGATGACAAAGAAAAGGCAGAGGTGCTCAATTCCTACTTTGGCTCAGTCTTCTCCCAAAAGAGGGTCTATGATCCCCCTGGCAAAGGCGAAGTACAGGCTGAAGGGGCAGGATTGCAGCTTGAGATCGACAGGCATATGGTCAAGGAACACCGAATTACTTTGAATGAGTTCAGATCTCCAGGGCCAGATGAACTGCATCCTAGAGTAATAAAGGAACTGGCAGAAGAACTCTCAGGACCGCTGTCTATTCTCTTTGAGAAATCATGGAGGACGGGTGAAGTGCCAGATGACTGGAGGAGGGCTAACGTTGTCCCTATCCGCAGGGCTCAGTCCTGGGCCCAGTGCTCTTCAACATTTTTATTAATGACTTGGAGGAGGAGGTGCAGGGAATGCTGATCAGATTTGCAGATGACACCAAATTGGGCGGGATAGCTAATACTTTGGAAGACAGAAACAAAATTCAAAGTGATCTGGATAGACTGGAGCGCTGGGCAGAAAACAACAGAATGACATTTAACAGGGAGAAATGCCAAGTTCTGCACCTAGGAAAAAGAAACCAAATGCACAGTTACAAGAGGGGGGATACGTGGCTCAACAATACTACAAGCGAGAAAGATCTTGGAATTGTTGTCGATCACAAGCTGAATATGAGGCAACAAGGTGATGTGGCTGCAAAAAAGGCAAATGCTCTTTTGGGTTGCATTAATAGAAGCATAGCTTCCAAATCCTGGGAAGTACTAGTTCCCCTCTACTCAGCACTGGTTAGGCCTCATCTGGAGTACTGTGTCCAGTTCTGGGCACCACACTTTAAGAAGGATGCAGACAAACTGGAGAGGGTTCAGAGGAGGCAACAAAGATGATCAGGGGACTGGAAACAAAGCCCTATGAGGAGAGACTGAAAGAACTGGGCATGTTTAGCCTTGAGAAGAGAAGACTGAGGGGAGATATGATAGCGCTCTTCAAGTACTTGAAAGGTTGTCACAGAGAGGAAGGCCAGGATCTCTTCTCGAGAAGAGAATGGGCTCAAGTTACAGGAAGCCAGATTCCAGCTGAACATCAGGAAAAACGTCCTGACTGTTGGAGCAAGACGACAATGGAACCAATTCCCTAGGGAGGTGGTGGGCTCTCCCACACTGGAGGCCTTCAAGACGAGGCTGGACAGCCATCTGACAGGATGCTCTGACTTGGATTCCTGCATTGAGCAGGGGGTTGGGCCCGATGGCCTTGTAGGCCCCTTCTAACCCTACTATTCTATGATTCTATGAAAGGTGAGGCTTAAAAGCCTCATGTAGAAAAGCCCAAGCAGGTGGGAAAAGACAAAAAAAGCAGGAGCAGGACAGCATCAGGAACATAATCAGCCTGTAGTGCCATCAAGAGGTAAGTTATGAGAATTACATAAGGTGGGCGCTTCTGACCCATCACAGATCAACTCAACAGGCAGTACATCTCGAACACATTCTCTCCTATGCCATCATCATCAACAATTTTAACCTGCTTTTCCCTCCAAACAGAAGCCCAAAGCAGGTTACTTGATAGAAAAAATACAATAATACTAAAAGTCAAACAATAAGAAAAGTTATCTGACAATTAAAATGGTAGATAAACCTACAAATAAACTTCCAGTTCAATACTTAAGAAAACACCAATTTATTTAATAAACACAAAATTCAGAAAATCAAACAAGGGGATAATAAAACACACATGTACTTCTGCTCCAGTAGCGTGTGTCTGTGTGTGTAGAATTTATTTCTTGCTTTTCCCCTTCAAAAAGGAGTTGCTTAAAGCAGCTTACCAAATATAAAAACATTAGAAACAATAATCAATCATTACAATACACGCAGCAGCAAAGACAAGAATGGAAACAGACAAGTGATTAACCATCAAGAAACGAAATGAAGAAATCACAAAGGCAAACACTTGTTTAAAGAGAAATATCTGCAGTTATCAGTGGGCCACAGGTAAAGAGGAAGATGACCTAACCTCTTGGGGCAAATCCAAGGAAACAAATCCACTCCAGAGCCAGCAGAAACCAAGAGAACTCTACACAACCAATTCATACAGTGAGAATATAGGCTACAAAGAGCACCATGTCAAAACTCTCCTCACCACAGTTTAATAAAGAGGAAGAAAGCTTGCTGGATATAGATATTTGCTTCACCAGCCATCTGCCTGAACTGCAAAGTGTGGGTTTTCTAAGAGTACATCCCGCTCCCCCATCCAGCCTTTATAGATGCCCCCACTTGCTATGCCAAAATTAAGTGGCTCAGCCTCAGGGGAAAAAGCCTCTTTAAAATGAAAACCAGCTGTCTGCTTGTGAATGTTACTGGTGCAGCAGCAAAAAGGGACTGTTTTAAAGCAAAATAACCCCCTTTCAGCCACAACCACCATGCCTGCAATTCAGCAGCAAAATGCCAATTTTCCTTTTAAAAGGGTCTCCCCCCTGCACGCACACTGTTGCTTCACCAGCTGTGCAATGTGTCAGGGCAAGTGGGCACAGGGAGCAGCCCTGCTGGGGTCTTGGAGTGGGACTTAGAGGGGCTCACCATTACAATGGCCTTTCAAGAATATTTTCGATGGAAGATCACACAATTCCAAATAACAGAAGCTCTTAGGAGCAGCAGGGCAGCTGTGTGGCCTTAAACTCTCCTGTTTTATATTCACTTTTTTTTCAGATACTGGTTCGTGTACTTTACACATCCTGGGAATAGCGGGACTTACAAGCATGTCTTGGATTTCCTTTTCGTCATATGGTGAAGACGACCCCATCTTTTTGCTCTTCTTCCCCAGAAGCGCCAAGCGGCTATGTATCTGATCCTGAAGGAGGGAGAACAAACAAACAGACCATAATTCAAGCACAATTCCTTTTTTATTTTTATTTATTTATTTATTTCATTTCTATACCGCCCAATAGCCGAAGCTCTCTTCGAAGCTCTCTTTTTACAAGGTTATTTACTACTCTGTTAGAACACATATCTTTTATCTTTTGACTTATACTACAGACATACAAAAATCTATGAGGCAGCTCACTTAAAACCCATATAATCAATCTGAAAGGATAAGCAAAAACAAATGAGGCACAATATAAAAGAGCCGCAGAAACAGGAGCAAAACACTGTTGTGAAGTCTCTACTTGCCAGAGTGGGAGAAGAGCACTCCTACGAAGCAGCTGTTCCATTGCCCCATATCAAATCCCCACAAAGAGACACCCTACAACCGAAGGTGCTTCCAGCCTTCATCTTTTTCACTGATCTCTTCCTCCAGGTTTCTTGGCCTCTCAGGGCTATGCCGCACGCTATGTGAAATACATAGCATGCAGCTGATCCTCACTCTTTAATTTACATGTGTGTAAGTCAGCCCTGATCTGGATCAAGACCACCACACATGGGTAGAAGTTTAAACCTTTCCAGTCAGATACTTATCTTGCTTAGCGCACAAGATAACTAGCGTCAGCCCTGGAGGGAGAGATGTCTGTAAGCCTGTGGTGGGAAACTGTTTTTGGCCCAAGGCTCTAGGCAACCAGCCCCAATATACTTCCCTGGAATCGACTGATACACAAACACACACCCATCCATACACCCCGTTCACTCGCATTCACGCACCTATACACACACACAGTCAGCGAACCCCACTGAACTGGTGAACTGGAACCTCGAGGAGCCATTTCTCAAGGCACCAGCTCAGTCCGGAGCTGGCTTTGTCTCTCACCTTCCCTGATTGGTGAAAGGGGAAGGGGGAGCCAGGCTGACTCAGCTGACTCACTCCTGGGCCCCATCTACATGACACCGCTTTGGCCCCCCACCCCGTCGCAACTGAGCAGCAATGCAGCTTCGAGTCAGCATGCCCTGCGATACACTCGCGATATACTGTGCGCTTCCCTAAGAGACTCGCTGTGCCCTTTTTTTTGCCATTATACTGAAATGCGCAGCTGTGCAGTCCCATGAGTGTGGGGGTGCGCACTTCAGTGGCTGTTTTATATCTGAGGGTCTCTGCTATGTCTTTCCAACCCTATTTTAGGTAAAAATTGGGTATTTTGTGCTCCTTCATTTCCACACAGTCAATTTGTCAGTTCCCCAGCCTGAGACTCGTGATGGTTCGTACTCACAAGCGTGAGCGCTACGTGCTTAGCCAATCCTCCAAAATGGTGGCCGGAGCAATGTTGTTTCTCCCCCAAGACCCCCAGCCCTTAAGTACTGAGTCCAAAGGCAACCGTTGTGAAGATACGAAGCTGCAAAAATGTGCGAAAGTGTTATTAAATAAATGAAAACGCCCCTCTGTGCCTCCGTAACTGCGCAGCTGCAAAGGAATGGGGGAGCAAAGGGGCGTCACAGAGTGACGCAGGCACTACGCACACCTACAGCATGTCCACTGTAAGATGCGAAGTCAGTTCGGGGAAGGAACAGACAGCCCGCAACCGTGGGGAACCCGCAGCAAACCCAAAAAATCGCAGTAAAATGACTCCTTGGAACAACGCTTTTTCCAGGCAAAAATCAGGAATGGCTGTGAAGTCACGACTACGTCATCTATCACGAGGGACCTCAACACGCACCCGCCCCAGAGTAAAAGCTCGGTGTAGATGGGGCCCTGGAGTCTGCAGCTCAGTCAGGAACCATCCTCCTGCCTCCTCCCACTTCTCTGAGGGGGAGGAGTTTAGGACCAGGGCTTCAGGGAGGGGTCTCTCTGGAGGTATTCATGGGCTGGATGGGGAGACGTGGTAGCCTGAATCCAGTCCATGGGCCAGAGGTTTCCCATCCATGCTGTAAGCCATATTAGGATAAAATAATAAGAGCAGAGACATCACACTGACAACAAAGGTCCGCATAGTTAAAGCAATGGTATTCCCCGTAGTAACCTATGGCTGCAAGAGCTGGACTATAAGGAAGGCTGAGCGAAGGAAGATAGATGCTTTTGAACTGTGGTGCTGGAGGAAAATTCTGAGAGTTCCTTGGACTGCAAGATCAAACCAGTCCATACTCCAGGAAATAAAGCCAGACTGCTCACTTGAGGGAATAATATTAAAGGCAAAACTGCAGTACTTTGGCCACATCATGAGAAGACAGGATACCCTGGAGAAGATGCTGATGCTAGGGAAAGTGGAAGGCAAAAGGAAGAGGGGCCGACCAAGGGCAAGATGGATGGATGATATTCTGGAGGTGACGGACTCGACCTTGGGGGAGCTGGGGGTGGCGACGGCCGACAGGAAGCTCTGGTGTGGGCTGGTCCTTGAAGTCATGAAGAGGTGGAAGCGACTGCACGAATAAACAACAACAAACATATTCCTGGGGTCTTTGGCGTACCTATCAGCCCACGGACACCTCTTTTCGCACCTACCAGGCTCTCTACCCCTCCTATTTTTTAAACTTGGAGTCTGGCATGCTGCAAAGTAAAGTGCTGCTCTCCAATGCCAACTTTTCAAAGTTCAAAAAAGTGGTTTTGTGATTTAGAGCTTAGCCCCCACCTCTGTTTTGTACTTAGGTTCTTGGCCAAGTTTCTTTTCTTTTAATCTTACCAGATGCCTTCTGGGAAATGAGTGTTTTGTGACTGGCCGTGCCCCCTATGGCAGCCATTTTGGGAGCACCCAGAACACTCTCAAAATTCCAGATGTGCCCACTGACCTAAAGAGGTTGGGGACTTCTCATATATTCCTACCTTGTACTGTTGGGCAATGTCTTCCGGGAGAAGCAGTGTGTGCAATTTATGTTCTGGAGACTGCTTACAAAGAAGACACACCGGTTCCACATCTTCTTTACAAAACATATCTAGCTTTTCCTTGTGTTTTGGACAGAGATATTCCTTTCCTTGTGTTGGTGGAAGATGTTTGAGTTTTTCTACTATGTTTCCCAGCTGCTCATTTGACTGGAGCTTCCCATCCTTAATTGGCTTGCTACAAACAGGACATACCAAGGGCCCATTTTTTTTGTCCCAGTGCTCATAGTAGCTGGAGATACAGTCCCGACAGAAATTGTGACCACATTCCATTAGCATTGGGTCTTTCAGATACCCCTTGCAATGAGGACAGAGAGCATCTTGTTTCAAATCTGCAGCTGTTGGGTGTGAGGCCATGATGGGTGGTGTCTCGTATTGTTATTATCTTCCTCTCTTCGACAGAAGAATCAGCAGGAATCAGCTAGAGAAAGAAGCAATGACTATGAAATAACTATTTTACAAAAGTTCTGTACTGGCTTTTCCTTCCAGAGTAAGGAGATAACCCTTTATCTAGGCCAGACTTCCCCGAACTGGTGACATCTGTAGTTGTGGACTTCAGTTCCCATCAGCCTCAACCAGCATGGCCAATGGCCAGGAACTCTGGCAGCTGTAGTCCGAAACATATGGAGGGCACCAGGTTTGGGGAAAGCCACTCTAGGCTTTTCTTTCCTCAATATGCACCAATGACAAAAAGATGCCTGCTTGAATGGGCCTGTAAGGGCGCAATCCTATGCAAGTTTAGATGAAAAAAAGGCCTACAGTTCCCAGCATGCCCCAGCCAGCTATGCTTGCATAGGACTACACCCTAAGGCTAGTGGCTTCTGTCTAGTAGTTGTACTCCACCTTCCTGAGTGGGACTGAAGAAAGCTGTTTGGCTGTTTTGGAGTATAGCCCATGCCAGAAACATGGGTTCTTACGCCAGGCTGGTAGGGCGGAGCTCTGATGGGCTCTATTGCTTTGGGAGGAAAATGGGTGAAGCCTTATTGGCTACCATTATCTCTCTTGGCATAAATATACACCTAATAGAAAAAAAAGAGCAACAGAGCAATACGAACCCTCTTGGACAGTCATCCCAGAGGGGCTCAAATGGGGTGGAAGTTCTCCTCCCCCAGCAGAGAGAAGCCTCACTGGCAGCAGGGGCTGGCTACCCCAGAGGACCTACTTACACCCCTGGAAAGCTCCACAGGTGTAAATCTATCATTTACACCCACGGGTGCTCCAGCAGTCGGTAGTGAAAGGCCCTGAAATGGAGCATTGGGGGGGCGGGGCGGGGCAGGGAGGAGAGGCAGCCTTGGATCTGCCCCAGGATTCCATCCCCCCCGCCCCATGCCAACCTGGAGCTGGTGCAACTAATCCCTCCCCAATGGAAACAATGGGTGGATATAAAGAAAAACAAAAACATGAGGCAGGAGAAAAGGTGAATACACACACACACACAAACACACACACACACCCCTTCTCCCCTAGCCAGCATGAGCCGGCTGGGCTTTGTAAGTGGCAGTTGATCTGCTACATTGCACCCACCACCACCAGTACTCTCTCCTCACAACAAAACTTATAGAAGTCTGTCCCTAAAACCTCCTACCATTCATGTAAGACACCAAAATACCTCCAGTAGGTCTCCCTTAAAGGCTCAAATGCCACATATTTATTATGATTGTTCCTTTCACAAATGTATGTGCCGCTTCCCAACTAGATTCCCAAAGCGGTGCAACACAGAGGTATAACAATAAAATAGTCCCTTGATCAACAATAACATTCTTGACTCTAACTGGCTTAGAAAACTCTGACTGGGTTAGAAAAGCTTGCGTAAAGTGGTAGATCTAAAGAAGACATCTAAGGCAACAATCCTAAATACACTGACATGGGAGTAAGCCTCACTGAACACAGTAGAACGTTCTCCTGGGTAAACATGCATAGGATTGCATTTTAGAGGTCACAGCTGTAGATGCCCGTCTGATCTCGGTTGGGAGTGTGGAGAGCAGGTGCTGCAACACTAGATGCTCTATTACAAATACTCCTGAGGTGAAACTCAGCACCACGTGGCGCCATCAGAAGTGCTCCTTCCGAGGAGAGCAAAGACCAGATAGGGACATAAGTGGTGATGCAATCCCAGTGTAACCAGGACCCACGTTGGTTAGGACTTTATATGTTAACAACAACATACTAATTTCTATTAACATCGGTGTCCTCTTTTTTGGCAATGCGTGAGTGGCCGCCTCGCTCAGGCCGAGCTCTTCTGCCCCATCCCCACTACCTAACAGGGCTTGATCCTCATCCGTTGGGTGGGAAAGGGGGTCACTCTCTACCAGAGCAGCAGTAGGCCTGAAAGGACATAAAACCACTCACAGCCATGCAAAAATACATCATACAAATAAATAGATGGGGTTTGGGTGGACCTGCCAGAGCCTTGCTATGTTACTACTTTTCAGTAGTTACTACTTTTAGTTACTACTTTTCAGTAGTAACTCCGTCGACACTGCAAAGCATTCCAGGAACCAATCTGGGCTGAAAAAGGGGTTATAAATGTACTGAGTAAGTAAAACAAATAAACAGAGGCAAGGTTAACAGGGGAAGAATATGGCCAGGGTAGAGCCACAACCACCCACAGAACTGCCGAAGTGTAAGGCCTGTAAAGTTAGTCCTGCAAACCAGGCGTCACTCCAAATTCATTAATTCCTGCTGAGGGAATTCTGAATCAGCACCAACAGTTGCATGTCACATTTCACCCGGCGGGCTTTTCCTCCCAAGGAAACATGCCTGTGGATCCAGAGATCCTTACCTGAGTGGGGTGTGCACTTTCGCTGTGCGGGTCACAGCCTGGTGGGTGTGAGAGAGAAAGAAACTGACAATCAGGAAAGGCCTGACTAACTAGACACCAGCAGGCCTCACTTCCGGTATGGAGGAGGAAGAGGAGCAGAGGCAGTAAAACCTGTGGCCTTGCTGCCTCCTGGCTCACTTTAGGCTCATCCCTTCTTAAGAGCCTCTCCTGCAGCAGTCGTCCCGCTCCCCCCGCACATCTCTCTCTCTCCCCCCACCCCGCAACAAAAAGGGGGGAAGCCAGGGCCTGCAGGAGAAGCCACCACCACCACCGGGGAAGAGGCGTGCTTGCCGCCACTGGGCCTGCTGCTGCCGCCGCTGGGCCTGCTGCTGCCGCCGCTGGGCCTGCTGCTGCCGCCGCTGGGCCTGCTGCTGCCGCCGCTGGGCCTGCTGCTGCCGCCGCTGGGCCTGCTGCTGCCGCCGCTGGGCCTGCTGCTGCCGCCGCTGCCACCACCACCAGGCCTTCCTTGTGGACTTCTGCCTGGCAGACCGCCAGTCCCTGCAGGACCAGGCCCCCAGGTACCTAGCCAGCTGTGCTGCTCCACCTGTCCCTCCCTGGAGGGGCTACATAAGCTGGCTGGCTGAGGTGGCCTGGGAGAGCCAGGGCCTGCAGGAGAAGCCACCACCAGCACCACCGGGGAAGAGGCGTGCTTGCCGCCGCTGGGCCTGCTGCCGCCGTCGCCTCTACCACCGCCACCAGGCCTTCCCTGTGGACTCCTGCCTGGCATTTTTAAGGGGATTTTAATTGTTTTGTTTGTTTGTTTTATTTTGTTGGGGGGGGTTGTTGTGTTTTTAGGGGTGGGTAGCCTGCCTGATAGGCGGGAGCGAGGGGGCATGTGTCCACCTGATGGAGGCAGTGGGGGGAGTGTTGGGGGCCAGAACATACCGAGGCTGGGGGGCAGGCGCTGGCGGAGCGCTAGGGGCAGGCCATGCCAGGTAAGGGGAACAAGGGAGAGATATGTAGTATCTGTCCCCTGCTCCGGGCCTGTCCAGAGCCAAAGGATGGCTGGGGGAGGCGTGACCCCATCTTCTGGCCTTCGTTTGCTGCTCTGCAATGCCAGGTCTGTTACCCAGAAAACCTCCCTCATCCATGACATGATCCTGGATGAGGGTGCAGACCTGGCATGTATTACGGAGACCTGGCTGGCCGAGGCTGCTGCTCCAACCCTTGCAGCCATGTGTCCAGCTGGATTTTCGTATGCACAGCAGCCGAGGGCTGGGGATCGGGGAGGGGGAGTGGCTGTTATCTACCGAGAGTCCTTGGTCTTCACCAGACCCCCTCTCCGGGAGACCAAGGTTGCTGAGTGCATGTACTGGAGGTTGGGCCCAAAGGGCAGTCTGGGGATTCTGCTCGTGTACCGTCCACCCCGCTGCACGACTGACTCCCTGGCCGAGGTGCTTGAGGTGGTCTCTGATGTGCGTGTACAGTCCCCTAACTTACTGGTGTTGGGGGACTTCAACGTACATTCGGAGGCCATCCTCACAGGAGCACCTCGGGACTTCATGGAGACCATGGCCTCCTGGGAGCTGCACCATATTCTAACTGGGCCCACCCATGTAGCCGGTCATGCACTAGACCTTGTGTTTGTTTCTGGAGAAGCGGGGAGTGATCTGGAAGTCGGGGGTATATCCACCACCCCCTTGTCATGGTCAGATCACTATCTGGTGACGTTGGACTTCTCGGTTCCACAACCCCTCCGCAGGGGTGGAGGACCCATTAAAATGGTCCGCCCCAGGCGTCTTATGGATCCAAATGGATTCCTGAACGCGCTTGGGGATTCTCTGGGACATGCCAACGGCCACTCGGTCGAGACCCTGGTGGGTGGCTGGAATGCCGCAATCACTGGGGCATTAGATCGGGTGGCTCTGAAACGCCCTCTCCCCCTGAACAGGGCTCGGACTGCACCATGGTTCAATCCGCGGTTACGAGCTCTGAAACAGGAGGTGAGACGGCTAGAGCGCCGGTGGCGGAAGTCTCGCTCCAAAGACGATCAGACATGGGCTAGAGCTGTATCTTCAGCCTATCACGTGGCGGTGAAGGCAGCAAAAAAGGAATATTATGCTGCCTCCATCGCGTCTGCAGAGTGCTGCCCCAGGAGGCTGTTCCAAGTGGTCCGGAGCCTGGTCGGTCCTGTGGCTCCGGAACCACTGGAGCATTCTAAGGCCTCCTGTGAAGCTTTGGCAAGGCACTTTGCAGATAAAATTGATCAGATTAGGTGTGTTACTCTGCACGCTGTGGATACAGTTAGTGAGCAAGAGGCGGCCTGTGGCAAACCGGTTTTGTGGGATCGGTTCCAGCTTCTTCCTCCTGATGAAGTGGACAAGGTGCTTTCATCTGTAAGGCCGACCACCTGCTTACTTGATCTTTGCCCATCTTGGCTCATTATGAGCTGCAGAGAGAGACTGGGTGAGGGGATCAGGGCGGTGGTGAACGCCTCCCTTGAGGAGGGAGTGATGCCATCAGCCCTCAAGGAGGCAGTGATAAGACCGCTCTTAAAGAAGCCCTCCTTGGATCCTCAAGTTCTGAACAGCTTTCGCCCAGTCTCAAATCTGCCATTTTTGGGCAAGGTGATTGAGCGGGTGGTGGCGGTGCAGTTGAAGGCACACTTGGAAGAAACTGATTATCTAGACCCATTTCAGTTGGGCTTCAGGCCTGGGCATGGGACAGAAACGGCCTTGGTCGCCTTGGTGGATGATATGAGGAGGGCTCTGGATAGGGGTGAATGCTCCTTCCTTGTTCTCCTCGACCTCTCAGCGGCTTTTGATACCGTTGACCACGGTATCCTCCTGGACCGCCTGGAGGGGTTGGGCATTGGAATCACTGTATTGCGGTGGTTCCGGTCCTTCCTCTCCGGCAGGTACCAGAGGGTAGCACTGGGAGAGGAGGTTTCGGACCCGTGGCCACTTACTTGTGGGGTGCCACAGGGTTCCATCCTCTCCCCGATGCTATTTAACATCTATGTGAAGCCACTGAGGGCTATCATCAGGAGGTTTGGGGTGCAGTGTCATCAATATGAGGATGACACGCAGCTCTACCTCTCATTCAAATCTTCACCAAGGTTGGCCGTAGAATCCCTGTCCAAATGTCTGGAGACGGTTAGTGGCTGGATGGGGAGGAATAAGCTGAAGCTCAACCCTGACAAGACCGAGGTACTTTTGGTGGGAGACAAGAGGAGGCTGGGGGATGTTGACCTGGTGTTGAATGGGGTACAGCTACCCTTGAAAGACCAGGTCCGCAGCCTGGGGGTCATTTTGGACTCCCAGCTGTCCATGGAGGCTCAGGTGTCAGCTGTGAGCCGGACAGCGCTGTATCAACTCCATCTGATACGGCGGCTGCGCCCCTTCCTTCCCGACCATCTGTTCCCATCGGTAGTACATGCCCTGGTCTCCTCTCATTTAGACTACTGTAATGCGCTCTACGTGGGGTTACCCTTGAAGATGGTTCGGAAGCTGCAGCTGGTACAGAACGCGGCGGCTCGCCTGATTAAAGGCAGCCGCTGGCGAGATCACATCACTCCAGTGCTGAAGGAGTTGCACTGGTTACCAGTTGTTTTCCGGGCCAAATTCAAGGTGTTGGTTTTGACCTTTAAAACCCTATATGGTTCCGGCCGAGCCTATCTTAAGGAGCGCCTCCAGCAGCACCAGACAGGCAGCTTAACAAGATCAGCCTCGGATGGCCTTCTCTCTGTCCCATCAGCCAGGACAGCTAGACTGGTGGGGACGAGGGAGAGGGCCTTCTCTGTGGTGGCCCCCACTCTGTGGAACTCCCTCCCTAGGGAACTCCGTCATGCCCCCTCTTTAATGAGCTTCCGTCGTGCATTAAAAACGTGGTTGTTCAGGCAGGCATTTGGGGTGGGTTAGGGTATTTAAAAAATATATATATATGGTAAAATTTTATTGTTTTAAATTGTTTTATGGTGGGTTGTACATCGCCCAGAGTGGCTGGGTGACCAGTCAGATGGGCGAGTAATAAATTAAATAAATAAATAAATAAATAAGCTCAAACTTCGCACCCCGGCTGCTGCTAGCTAGGCACTGGATGCCTCTCCTCATCCAATAGGGTAAGATCTCTCTCTAGGCCAAAGGTGGGCAACCTGGTGCCTCCCAGACCTTTTGGGCTTCAACTCCAACCATCCCTGGCTGGTCTGGCCAATAGTGAGAACGCTGGGAGTTGTAGTCCTAAAGAGGTCTGGAGGGGCATCAGGCTGGGGAAAGCTATGCTAAGCCAAGGGCAGACCAACTGGCGGTGTCCTGCAGATGTTTTAGACTACAGCTCCCATTAGCCCCAGGGAGCATGGGCACTCAGTGGCCAGGGGTCATGGGAGGTGTAGTCGAAAACATTTGGAGGGCATCAGGTTGCTTATTCCTGCTCTATGGAATTTTCCTGCAATCTTTCCGTTTTTCCTTATGTGTTTTCTTGCCTTGCTAGTCATGGTGTGTGTGTGTGGGGGGGGAGCGCTGTATCTGTCAAATATTTGTGTTTACCAACTTCTTCCCTCAATCAGCTCCTTTTAAATGGTCAGTGAGATTTAATGTCAAGGCATATGCTTGCAGACCCTCCCCCACCCCGCCTCTTATCTCTCTGGAATCTGCCTTTAATAAAGACTTATGTTTGTTCATTTATTTACAGGGCCCACTTTATGGGGGCCTAACTCACCCTTCTGTGTAAAGTTATTTATTTATTTACAATATTTGTATACTGCTCCCCATCTAAAAAAGATTTCGGAGTGGTGAAAATAAAAAATAAAATAGTAAAAGAATAAAAAGATTAAAACACCATATTAAAATTATGCTTTTAAAAACAGAATGCCAATAGAA
The DNA here is from genome assembly GCA_026122225.1 of Heloderma charlesbogerti. NCBI lineage: Eukaryota > Metazoa > Chordata > Lepidosauria > Squamata > Helodermatidae > Heloderma > Heloderma charlesbogerti. The sequence continues at coordinate 430,959 of JANEZZ010003233.1, forward strand.
ACCGTGGCTGGTCAGTTAAAGAATAAATGCCTCCTGGAACAGTGCTGTTTTCAGGAGGCACCGGAAACAATGCAGTGTTGGTGCCTGCCTGACCTCCAGGGGCAGGGAGTTCCAAAGAAAGGGGGCCACCACGCTGAAGGCTCTTCTCCTGGTGGACTCCATTCAGGCCATAGGTCCATGTGGAACCACCAGGAACATGTCTTCTGATGACCTCAGTGACCGGGCAGGTTGGCAAGGGAGAAGGCGCTCTCTCAGGTATCCTGGTCCCAAGTTGTTTAGGGCTTTGTACACTAGCACTAATACCTTAAACCTGGCCCAGTAGCAAATAGGCAGAGATTGACACAATTAAACACGGCCTGCCCACCTGAGAGCGTTCAAAGGCGAGGCAAGTGGTGGCTTTGTTGCTTACAGACACACTCCCTACACTGAGAAGGACGCAACACTCACTTTGTTCTGAGTGGTGTTCGCTCACTCCACCTATTCTCCTGAAAGGAACTGCCTCCTAAATGGTGTTACAGCAACTCCTTTTCATGTCTAGGGGTCTGCAAAGGTTCAGATAATTCCTGTTTCCCACCCTTGAAATCAGGATGTGGTTTACACTGCTGATATAATAGAGGTTCAGTGATATTCTCTGCCTTCCATTAAGAACAGGCACCGCTGCTTGGACCAATCACTTTCTTTCAAGCCCAAACTTGGTAAGACACCATTGACTCAGTTAGCAGCTGTGTGAATGGATTTTGAAAAGTAAATTGTAGGTACGGGGAATGCAATCTGAATCAGGAACCTGGGGTAGGTGGTAAGGGTTCTTTAACTCTTTGCCCCCCATTGTGGTCCTGACCCAGATTGAGTCCCCTGAGCATGCTATTTGCATTGTAAAAAAAACCCCTCCCATTCCTTCCAATGTGAGTCCCCCCCCTGCCCCACCAATGCAAATAGCAGGGATGGGGGACTTGATCTGGATCAGGACTGCTCCGAGGGCAAAGGGTTAACGCCCCACTAACACCAGGGCCACAATTCAAATCAGGTCCCCCACATAATACATGGAGGAGCAGCCTTCCCCAACCTGGTGCCCTCCGGATGTTTTGGACTTCACCTCCCATCAGCCCCAGCCAGCATAGCCAATAGTCAAGAATTCTGGGAGTTGTTGTCCAAAACACTTGGAGGGCATCCTTTTGGGGAAGGCTGAAGTATGTTTGTTTTTGGCTCTTTTGGCAAGGGGACAGAAAGAAAATGGTGTTGTAGAAGATGCTGTCAGCCCAATTGGCTTTGTGTATGGGGACCGCGGTGGCTTAGTGGTTAAGACGCTGAACTGCAGACTGGAAGGTCGGCAGGACAGCAGTTCGAGACCCGAGTGCTGCGTGACGGAGTGAGCTCCCGTCTTCGGTCCCAGCTCCTGCCAACCTAGCAGTTCGAAAGCAAGACATTGCAAGTAGATAAATAGGTACCGCCTCGGCGGGAAAGGTAACAGTGCTCCGTGCACCTCGGTGTTCAGTCATGCCGGCCACATGACCACGGAAGCGTCTTCGGACAGCGCTGGCTCTTCGGCTTAGAAACGGGGATGAGCACCGCACCCTAGAGTCGGACACGACTGGTTGGGGACACCTTTACCTTTTTATGGAATTTGGAGGGAGGGGCCATCTTGTCCTCCCCTCAGGCAGTAAAATGTCTTGACCAGCCCTGTTTGAGGGGCAGCAAGGGAGAAGAAGTGGAGTCACTTAAGAGAGAAGAAAGCCTTTTGGCAGTTGAGGGTTGTAGAGTTGGAGGAGTGGAGCTCACAGACCTTGTTGTCCTTAGTATTCTGCATCAGATGCTTTCGAACTGTGGTGCTGGAGAAGACTCTTACGAGTCCCCTGGACTGCAAGGAGGTCAAATCAGTCCATCCTAAAGGAAATCAACCCTGAGTGCTCATTGGAAGGACAGATAATGAAGCTGAAGCTCCAATATTTTGGCCACCTAATGCGAAGAGAAAACTCCCTGGAAAAGACCCTGATGCTGGGAAAGACTGAAGGCAAAAGGAGAAGGGGACGGCAGAGGATGAGATGGCTAGATAGCATCACGGATGCAATGAATATGAACTTGAGCACGCTCCGGGAGAGAGCGCAGGACAGGAAGGCCTGGCGTGCTATGGTCCATGGGGTCACGAAGAGTCGGACACGACTGAACGACTGAACAACAACAACAACAAGGATGGTGAACTAACTTTGTTTCTCTACACCAGGATTAAGATCATTTTAAGAATCCTGTGGTTTTTACACATGAGCTGAAAAGGAGGATCTGGGGATTTTGCGATATACATTCCATTCCGCAGGACATCATGAAGCAATTCAAAGGTAAAGAAGGCTGGCTGTAATGATTACATGCTGGGCATCATATTGGTCCAAAAACTGAGTGAGGAAGAAAAAATCTCTTCTGCGCTATGCATGTCTGCGCTATGCAGCTATGCATAATGTCTCTGCGCTATGCATAATGTCATCGTCATATCTCATGTCCCTCCTCAATGGTCTTTTCTTCTAAGCTAAATAGCTCCAATTGCTCTGGGCATCATCACACGAGACTTTTACCATGCACTCGTGGTGGGTCATTCATGGAAGTTTGCAGGTCCTTTTCATGACGTTGTCAACCTCCAGGGCATATAAGTGATATTTCCCAGTTATTCCATGTTAAAAAGACCCAGAGAAAATAAGCTAATAAAATATCCTGGTTTTTCCTTACTGTGTACATTTGTTGTTGCGCTATTAAAACAGGCACCAGATGGCGATATTTCATTGAGGTCTGTGGAAAACTTCCCCTCTCAGCAATTACGTGGGAGGACTGAGGGTTTTCTCTTTAATGTAGAGACATCCTTAGTCTTTTGTAATGAACAAAATGCTCCAGCCTTTGGCTTTCCCTTTTCTGCACCTTTCCAGGCTCTACAGTAAGCTCACAGTCAAGGACCCTTGCCTAAAAAGACAAATGAATTCACAAGAGAATCATCACTGACAATCACAATCACACTGACAATCAAGGCACAATTACAAACAATTCCAACAAGAAGAAAAGGTGGAAGACAACAGAAGAAGCTAATGTGGCATCACAAAAAGCTTAGGGATGACCTGAAAACAAAAAAGGACACATATAGGAAGTGGAAGGAAGGCCAAGCTACAAAGGAAGAGTACAGGCAGGTAGCACAGAATTGCAGGGATGGCATCAGGAAGGCTAAAGCTGAGAACAAGCTGAGGTTAGCGAGGGATGCTAACAACAACAAAAAGGCTTTCTTCAACTACGTGCATAGTAAAAGGCAGAGGAAAGAAATGGTGGTTCAGCTATTAAATAAGGATGGCAAAACGATAACAGATGACAAAGAAAAGGCAGAGGTGCTCAATTCCTACTTTGGCTCAGTCTTCTCCCAAAAGAGGGTCTATGACCCCCCCTGGCAAAGGCAAAGTGCAGGCTGAAGGGGCAGGATTGCAGCTTGAGATCGATAGGCATATGGTCAAGGAACTCCTAATTACTTTGAATGAGTTCAGATCTCTAGTGCCCGATGAACTGCATCCTAGAGTAATAAAGGAACTGGCAGAAGAACTCTCAGAATCGCTGTCTATTCTCTTTCAGAAATCATGGAGGATGGGGGAAGTGCCAGATGACTGGAGGAGGGCTAATGTTGTCCCTATCTTCAAAAAGGGTAAAAAGGAGGAACCTGGGAACTACAGACCAGTCAGTCTGACATCAATCCCTGGGAAAATTTTGGAGCAGATGATAAAGCAATCCATCTGGAAGCACCTTGAAAACAATGCAGTGATTACTTGAAGCCAACATGGATTTGTCAAAAACAAGTCCTGCCAGACGAATCTGATCTCATTTTTTGATCAAGTAACCTCCCTTGTAGACTGTGGGAATGCTGTAGACATCATATACCTCGACTTCAGCAAAGCTTTCGACAAAGTTCCCCATGATCTCCTGATGAGCAAACTAGCTCAAAGTGGGCTAGATGAAACAACGATCCGGTGGATCCACAGTTGGTTACAGAATTGGACTCAAAGAGTGCTTATCAATGGGATCTTCTCAACCTGGGGAGAGGTAACAAGTGGGGTACCGCAGGGCTCAGTCCTGGGCCCAATGCTCTTCAACATTTTTATTCATGACTTGGAGGAGGAGGTGCAGGGAATGCTGATCAAATTTGCAGATGACACCAAATTGGGTGGGATACCGAATACTTTGGAAGATAGAAACAAAATTCAAAGGGATCTTGATAGACTGGAGCACTGGGCAGAAAACAACAGAATGACATTTAATAGCGATAAATGCCAAGTTCTACACCTAGGAAAAAGAAACCAAATGCACAGTTACAAGATGGGGGATACGTGGCTCAACAACACGACAAGTGAGAAGGATCTTGGAATTGTTCTTGATCACAAGGTGAATATGAGCCAACAATGTGATGTGGCTGCAAAAAAGGCAAATGCTCTTTTGGGCTGCATTAATAGAAGCATAGCTTCCAAATCCCGGGAAGTACTAGTTCCCCTCTACTCAGCACTGGTTAGGCCTCATCTGGAGTACTGTGTCCAGTTCTGGGTACCACACTTTAAGAAGGATGCAGACAAACTGGAGAGGATTCAGAGGAGGGCAACAAAGATGATCAGGGGACTGGAAACAAAGCCCTATGAAGAGAGACTGAAAGAACTGGGCATGTTTAGCCTTGAGAAGAGAAGACTGAGGGGAGATATGATAGCGCTCTTCAAGTACTTGAAAGGTTGTCACAGAGAGGAAGGCCAGGATCTCTTCTTGATCATCCCAGAGTGCAGGCCAGATTCTGGCTGAACATCAGGAAAAACGTCCTGACTGTTAGAGCAATATGACAATGGAACCAATTACCTATGGAGGTGGTGGGCTCTCCCACACTGGAGGCCTTCAAGACGAGGCTGGACAGCCATCTGTCAGGGATGCTCTGACTTGGATTCCTGCATTGCGCAGGGAGTTGGACTCGATGGCCTTGTAGGCCCCTTCCAACCCTACTATTCTATGATTCTGTGATTCTACACAGCAGTGGGAAAACTGGATAACCAGAACTGACCTGCATGGTATCGAAATATATGTTCAGTGGCGATATCAGAAAAAATAACATATGACTTACTTTTGATTTAAGGAAAGACAGCACGACCAACATTTTATGATGGAGTTTTATTCAAACATACATCACAACTTGATTTACAACAATATATACCCTGCTTCTGCTCTGAGCATATGGATATTATAACGACTGAACGAAGATTATATAGCACACTAAGGGAGCAATCTTATGGGGATAGGTGGCCGCTTCCGAACTTGGAGGCAAAGCCTATCCAATGCAGGGCAGGAGAAGCACGGAGGGGATTGTCCCCTCCATGCTTCAGCTGCCCTACGTTTATGGCTAGACAGCCAATTTCATCTGTCTAGCTGCAGGAAGGCAGAGTGGGGGTGGCGGCTGCCGGATGACACATAGGATGTGTCACCGGCATTTCTGCCTTCACCCCGGAACGCCCCCCGGAACGCCCTGCTCCGCGCTCCTCTTCCAAGCGCTGGGCCATTCCACGCCGTGGGAGGAGGGGAAGGTCTGTTCTCCAGGAACTGACTTCTGAGTGTGGGCTCTGAGGTCGGTTCACGGAAACCCACATATCCTATGGCCATCTAGCCGCTGACTAGGGCCATAGGATTGCTCCCTTATTATTTTTTTAAAATCTCTCTTTTTTTGTATCAGTTAAGCCTTTTGTAATAGCACATCGTGCCCCAACAATAGGGACTGTTCCCAGAGGTCTTTACTGCTATGTTGTTTTTTATTTTTTTATTTTCTTGATATATATTAAAATTCTTATTATAAAAAAGAGAATAATCTTTTATTTGCTAGGGCCCCTCAACTCTGTAAGAGGAGAATGAGGCCCTACTAGATTGGACAGAAAATGGGGAAAGGGGGAGTTAAATTCTTGGATTGTATTGGCACAGCTGGACAGGAGACTGCTGTTGTCAGTTCTTGGCTGCCACTTTCTGTTTGTTCTCTCTGTGATGAAGTTGCTTCCTCAGAAACTGGAATAAAAAAGAAGAGAGATAAATAGAGACCTGATTATTCTTCCCTCCACGTTGAGTAGAAATATGGTATGATCCAGCCTGGTTAGCTACAAGGCCACTCTACAAGGGATGCGCCTTTCCAGCAGAGTTGCCAGCCAGCCAGAAAGACGATAACGTAAAGCAGGTATAAGGCACGGGGAAATGTCAACCCAGCGTTCAGACAGAAGAAAGGCCTACAACTCCCAGCATGCCTTTTTTCTGTCTAAACTTGCATAGGATTCCACCTTAAGGTTTCATTTCTGCCACAAGTGCACTTAGGCAGGGCTGGGTAGAATTCAGGCTTGTGGAATCTACTTTGTTTTCTACTCGAACTCTGAGATCCATTCAACTAGAGCCCAGCACAAAAGACATACACAGAATTCAAGCGTTCAGAGTCCGCAGATTTCTTTTGACTACCAGAACTGAATAGGTGTCGGAGTCCTTCCACACAAAACTCCTCTCCTAGGCCCAATCTACACAGCCGATTTAGTGTGGAATGAGAACACATCAGGGTTGTTCATGACAGATGACACTGTCACCAATCCACAGCAACCCCACAGCTTCCCTCTGGAAAAGGCACATTTTTGGAAAGTCCTTTGAGTGCGTCTTTTCCCCTTACACAGGGCTTCCATGCAGTTCTTCTGCAGTGTGCCCCCCCCCCGCACTAAATCCTGGGCATGCTGATGTGACCTAGCAGTGATGTGGTCAAGGGGTTGTAACTGCTGTTTTAACTGTTCCTAATATCGCAGTAGCGCGCTTTTATCCTTTTACAATATCCCAATAATGAATGAGAGGGGGAGGTGTGGGGTAAACTACAAGGGCTTAATTCAGTGGTTCCATTAAACTTCCCTGAGCAGGGGAGCCTGGACACAGTTGGGGAACAAGCTTCTGTCATTGGCTGAGCAGCACCAGTTCTACTCCCTGGACTCTGCCTACCCAGCCCCAAAGTATGGGGGTCTCAAGTGCTGTGTGACATGTGAAAGCAGGTTTTTAGGTAGTGTATATTCCACTTTTCTTGCTTCGTGTGCTGCTGATGAACTAAAATGATTTCATGACAATCCAGGTATAACCACAAAAGACTTCAGAAACCATCGCCATGTAGATTCCCCCCTGGTTAACCCATGCTTCCTTCATTTTAGCAATATAACATGAGGTGGGGGAGTCATTTTCTTGCTGCCATTGCTAATCCATTGAGAATCAGAAATCCTTGCTGATCTACTTCAGATCATCCAGGAAACCTATGACTACATTTAAATCTACCTTGGCTGTACAGTGAGTACTTTGACGATTCTGGTTGCCCCCTCTGGGATTGCCCTGCCTCATTCACAGAATTGTAAACAGGATCCAGATAGTATTGTCTCCCATTTGTAACCCTCCCACATTTTCCCTCTGCTTCATACCACAAAAAAATCGACTGAGGAGGAAATAACAGATTAGCTGCACAACGCCTTTTGATTGGCAGCACGAGAAGCACCCTGTGAAATCCCTCCCAGCCCAAAGGTTGCAGCAAGAATCCCAACTGCCTATTGGCTTCCTGCAAGCGCCTCCCCTTCCACCCCGTCCCTCTTGCAAAGGCAAAGCAAAGTCTTGCTCTGACCTATTTCAACAGTAATTTGGATTGGGAAATGCTTCTTCTCCAGCCTCAAAGGAGCTGGGAAGAGCCCCAGCATACTCTTCTCATAATAGAAATGTGTCACCAGGGCAACTGTGGTCATCCCAAAGGTGTAAAGTAAACTGCGCAGAAGGAGCCACACGAGCACCACGCCGTCTTCATCCTTTGAAGCTCCACCGTTGGGTACTGGACAGTTCCAGACAGAAGACAATGCATTAGCAGCACACAAGATTTGCCTTGCTGGATCAGGCCAAAATTCAGCAAATGCCTCTGAAAGCCCATATGTGGGGTGGGGTGTAAAGGTGATGGACATCCCCTCTGTGTCCCTAGGGTGTAGATAGATTTGTGGAAGACAACTAAATGAATGGCTATCAGCCATAGCAAGTGGGACCTGCAAGAAAATGTTGATATGTTCAGGGTTCTAGCCCATTTCAAGGACACTCTGTTCCATTCCTTCCCCTCCAGTTTTCCATTGTCTTCACCACCACCACTCTGCGTTCAGTGGCTACTGAGCATGCTCAGGCCCCCTTGAGCTGTTTGGAGGGGGACTTTCCTCCCCTCACTTAGGATTTCCCCCAGTAAAGAATGTTTGTCCTCCACCCCTTAAGGTTCCCCCAAGCCTGCTGACACCTCCCTCTTGTGCATGGATGGTGCTGTTTTGGCCACATAAGTGACAGGCACTCAGAAAAAGAGTTCGCTGTTAGTATATTGGATAGCTAAATGGAATCGTCTATAGGCACTGGAATTATGTGAACATGTGCATTTCCGAGATCTGCCCAGGAAACCTTATTGGTCATTCCATGACCAATCTCGTGTCAACAAGGAACAGCAAGTCAGTGGGGCTCCTCAGTAGCGGCAACACCTTCTGGAATCCCCCGCTCCCCATTGTTCAAGAGGCAGAAAGTGTATCAAGCTTTAAATGCCTTTTAGAGACACCTGTTTACACAGGCGTTCCCTGACTGAACATTGACGTCTTGGGAATCAGCGAACTAAAATGGACAAGCATGGGCGAATTTAATTCGGGTGACCATCATATCTACTACTGTGGGCAAGAATCCCTTAGAAGAAATGGAGTAGCACTCATAGTCAACAAAAGGGTGGGAAAAGCAGTACTGGGGTACAATCTCAAAAATGACAGAATGATCTTAGTATGAATCCAAGGCAAACCATTCAACATCACAGTAATTCAAGTCTATGCCCCAACCACTGAGGCCGAAGAAGCTGAGGTTGATCGGTTCTATGAAGACCTACAACACCTTCTAGAACTAACACCAAAAAAAGTTGTCCTTTTCATCACAGGGGATTGGAATGCTAAAGTAGGAAGTCAAGAAATCACCGGGATAACAGGCAAGCATGGCCTTGGTGTACAAAATGAAGCAGGACAAAGGCTAATAGAGTTTTGCCAAGAGAACACGCTGATCATAGCAAACATTCTTTTCCAACAGCACAAGAGGCGACTCTACACATGGACATCACCAGATGGTCAGTATCGAAATCAGATTGATTATGTACTTTGCAGCCAAAGATGGAGAAGCTCTATACAGTCAGTAAAAACAAGACCTGGAACTGACTGTGGCTCAGATCATGAGCTGCTGCTTGCAAAATTTCAGCTTAAATTGAAGAACGTAGGGAAAACCACTAAACCATTCAGGTATGACCTAAATCATATCCCTTATGAATATACAGTGGAGGTGAGGAATAGATTTCAGGGATTAGACCTGATAGACAGCGTGCCTGAGGAACTATGGACGGAGGTCCGTAACATTGTTCAGGAGGCAGCAACTAAATTCATCCCAAAGAAAAAGAAATGCAAGAAAGCCAAGTGGCTGTCTGATGAGGCTTTACAAGTAGCTGAGGAAAGAAGGGAAGCGAAAAGCAAGGGAGAAAGGGGAAGATATATCCAACTGAATGCAGAGTTCCAGAGAATAGCAAGGAGAGACAAGAAGGCCTTCTTAAATGAACAATGCAAAGAAATTGAGGAAAACAACAGAATGGGAAAGACTAGAGATCTTTTCAAGAAAATCGGAGAACTCAAGGGAATGTTTAGTGCAAAGACGGGCATGATAAAGGACAAAGAAGGCAGGGACCTAACAGAAGCAGATGAGATTAAGAAGAGGTGAAAAGAATACACAGAAGAACTATACAGGAAAGATCTGAATGTCCCTGATAGCCATGATAGTGCTGTCACTGAACTTGAGCCTGACATCCTAGAGAGTGAAGTCAAATGGGCCTTAGGAAGCATTACTAACAACAAAGCTAGCGGAGATGACAGTATTCCAGCTGAGCTATTTAAAATCCTAAAAGATGATGCTGTTAAAGTGCTGCACTCAATATGCCAACACATTTGGAACACTCAACAGTAGCCACAAGACTGGAAAAGGTCAGTTTACATTCCAATTCCAAAGAAGGGCAATGCCAAAGAGTGTTCAAACTACCATACAATTGCGCTCATTTCACATGCCAGCAAGGTGATGCTCAAAATCCTACAAGCTAGGCTTCAGCAGCATGTGAACCGAGAACTACCGGAAGTACAAGCTGGGTTTCGAAGAGGCAGAGGAACTAGAGATTAAATTGCCAACATTCGCTGGATCATGGAGAAAGCAAGAGAATTCCAGAAAAACGTCTCTTTCTGCTTCATTGACTACGCTAAAGCCTTTGATTGTGTGGATCACAACAAACTGTGGCAAATTCTGAAATAGATGGGAGTACCAGACCACCTGACCTGTCTCCTGAGAAACCTGTACGAGGGTCAAGAAGCAACAGTAAGAACCAGACATGGAACAACCGATTGGTTCAAAATTGGGAAAGGAGTAAGAGTTGGACACGACTGAACGACTGAACAACAACAATAACAACAAATGACAAGGCTGTATATTGTCGCCCTGCTTATTTAATTTTTATGCAGAGTACATCATGGTAAACGCCGGGTTGGATGAATCACAGGTCGGAATTAAGATTACCGGGAGAATTATCAACAACCTCAGATACGCAGACAATACCACCCTAATGGCAGAAAGCGAAGAGGATCTAAAGAGCCTCTTGTTGAGAGTGAAAGTGGAGAGTGCAAAAGCTGGTTTGAAACTCAACAATAAAAAAACTAAGATCATGGCATCTGGCCCCATCACTTCCTGGCATATAGAAGGGGAAGAAATGGAAGCAGTGACAGATTTTATTTTCTTGGGCTCCAAGATCACCGCAGACTGTGACTGTAACTATGAAATTAAAAGACGCTTGCTCCTTGGGAGGAAAGCTATGGCAGACCTAGACAGCATAGTAAGAAGCAGAGACATCACCTTGCCGACAAAGATTCATATAATCAAAGCTATGGTTTTCCCAGTAGTAATGTATGGCTGTTAGAGCTGGACTATAAGGAAGGCTGAGCGCTGAAGAATTGATGCCTTCGAACTGTGGTGCTGGAGAAGACTCTTACGAGTCCCCTGGACTGCAAGGAGGTCAAATCAGTCCATCCTAAAGGAAATCAACCCTGACTGGTCATTGGAAGGACAGATACTGAAGCTGAAGCTCAAATATTTTGGCCACCTAAAGCGAAGAGAAAACTCCCTGGAAAAGGCCCTGATGCTGGGAAAGATTGGAGGCAAAAGGAGAAGGGGACGGCAGAGGATACGATGGCTGGACAGCATCACCGATGCAATGATATGAACTTCAGCACACTCCGGGGGAAAGCAGAGGACAGGGAGGCCTGGCGTGCTATGGTCCATGGGGTCACGAAGAGTCGGACACAACTTAATGACTGAACAACAACAACAACAACGACACTGCTCCATTTTTATGATTGCCTTGTTGCAGTGTTTTTATGTATTGTTTTTCTTGTTCTTTCATTGCTTGTATATAGGTTTTATGTGTGTGTGTATTGTGAACCACTTAGAGATTTAACAATATTAAGTGGTATAAAAGTAGAAAAGAAAGAAAGAAAGAAAGAAAGAGAAAGAAAGAAACTCCATTATGCATAAGAGGCACCCAGCTGCATCAGACAGAAGGCTCATCTAAACCAGCAACTTGTTTTACACTGTGGCTGCCCAGATGCTTCCAGAAAACAATGCTGCTGCTTTTGCTCCAGTTGTGAGATGTGTCATCCATGAATTTGTTTAATCCCCTTTTAAAGCCATTTCAGTTTCACTTGGGTGACCCTGTTTTAATATTATGGGAGAGGGACCAAAAAAAATCCATCCAGTTTCTCCAAACCATGCAAAACTTGATAACCCTCTAGCATACATTTACACACAGACACACACACAGACACACACACTTTAGTCTTTTTGTCCAAATGTTAAAAAGCCTCAGTTGTTTCAGACTTTCGTCATAGGGAAGAAATCCCTTGATCATTTTGTTGTCCTTTTTCTGCATCTTTTCCAGTTCCACAATATCCTTTCTTGAGATGGAATGAACAGAGTTGTACACAAAATGCAAAGGAAGCTGTGTCTGGCCATAAGAAAAATTCCAGCATCATATTAGAACTTTATTAGGCCAAACTAAAGTTCATCAGAAATGTGCAGATGTTACAAAAAGAAGGGGCGGGGAGGAAAACGTCATGTCCACACCATTAATTTATATAATGGCACAGTTACTAGAGTACTGGTGCGAGTTTGGGAGTGCAATCCTAGTATTTACACCAGCCTTCTGCAACCTCTTTCCCTCCAGATGTTTTGGACTTCAATGCCCATCAGCCCTAGCCAAAATGGCTAATGGTCAGGAATGTAGGAACGCAAGCTTGAACACTCCACATCTTGCTGTAACTTTAGTCCCCACTCCAGTTCTAGAGAACCCAAGAGTGACAAATCTCCAAATCTTAATAGGCTCCCTGTGCCTCCCATGAGAGGCAGATATCTTGAATTCCCCATCAACTCACCTGAGTCCACCACCTGAAGCTCAGTGCCATTCCCTGCTGTCTCCTGGAGACCATGGATGTTCACCACACATTGGTACATCCCTGAGTCATTCTGTCTCAGATCTCGTATCTCGATATCTGCTCTTCTTCCCAAGAGGAAGCCCTGGTCTAAGATGCGCATCACCCTCCCTGCGAATTCTTGGGTGGTATTTTTTTACCTCTACCTCTGGATCCTTCACCCACCAGTAGCTGCCAACCTTGGGCTCTGAGATGGAGATGTAGGAGCAGGGCAGGGTAACAGAGCTGCCTGTGATATCTTGAGCAGAGCTAGGCTGGAAGACCAGGAGAGGCTGAGGCCAAGAAACTGTAAGAGCAAGTCATGGAAAAAACACAAGGTAGACCAAGAAAAGTGAACTGTTCCAATCATTTTTAGCTGATGTTCCTGATCATAAATATCTCTCAGCTCAGCATAGTTCACCTGCCCCAGAGACACCAGCAGAACTCTGTGACAAATTGAGGTATTATTAAGACACCACCCTGATAATAAGTAAGGCAGTGAGCAGGGAAGCATGGCTGGGCTCCTGCCAAGGACCTACATCCAAGGAGGGGCCCAATGACAAGAGCTTCCCTGGACTCTTCACCATTGCAACCTGCTTGTTCCTCTACCTCTCCTTCTGGCCCAGTCAAAAGTGATGGTGAGAAAGACAAGCAGCAGATGCCACGGCCTACTTGCTTGCTTGGTGAGGAGGAATGGCGAAGAGGAGGAGCAACAGGAGCTGGGGACAGTGGCCGTGAGAAGGCAGACGCACTAAGGGAGGGGCCCATTGAGGGTTTCTAGCCCTCAGGGCCTCAAAAATGTGGCACTGGCAGTGGCAGTGAGAGTACAACCAAGGATGTGGCGTGGGTCCTGCGGAAAGGTAGGCAACATTTCCCCTGATGGATTCCAACTTATTGGAGGAAGCCAAATCGAACAAGCTCAAATAGCCCCCGAAATGAGATTTTCTAGCTCCCCACGTAAACCCATTCCTTTGATCTCCCATGGAATCTGGGCATCTTGACTGAATTCCTCATCACCTCACCTGTCTTGACCACTTCAAGTTCAGTCCCCTTTCCCAATGTCTCCTGGAGACCATGGATGTTCACCACACATCGATATATCCCTGAGTCACTACGTCTCAGATCCCTGATCTTGATATCTGCTCTTCTCTCCAAGAGGAAGCCTTGGTCTGAGGTGCGCATCAGCCTCCCCTTGAACTTCTGGGTGGTGTTTTTGACGGGCACCTCTGGGTCCTTCACCCACCGATAGCTGCCAATCTTGTGCCCTACACTGGTCTTGTAGGAGCAGTGCAAAGTGATGGAGCCACCTTCCACACCTTCAGCATGGCTGGGCTGGGAGACCATGAGGAGTTCTTGAGCCCAAGAAACTATAAGAGAGAATCATGATGGAAGAAGAGATAAAATATCTGCAGATTCTGCACAATCAGCTTCTGTGCAATAAATTCACATTTATTTTATTTCATTTATTTGATATAGATCTCTCCCTTCCTTGCAAGGAGCCCAAGACAGCTCATTACCTGAGCACAATCCATGTCGCTTTCCTCAGGTTTGTGATTCTGTTGCATTGGTATCACTTACACTGAGCAAGTGCTCAAAGTAGAACATATTGTTATGCCATATGGGTGTAGTTAGTAACAGGCCTACCTGAGCATGGGCCTCAGACCTTCTGAGCTGCCCCAATTGCCATCGTCTGGCAAGTGGGGTGCTGACATGTGTAGGAGTAAGTTGCATTGAACTCAGTAAGACTTACTTCTGAGTAGACATGCACAGAGTTGGTTCTCCTCTCTGCTCAGCTTTGTATTTCCACATCCAGTTCATTATCAAACCTCCTGTTAGTTATCTCAGAAGACCCTTGGGTGAATGGGGGGGGGGGTAGGGTTCCAGCAAACAGCTGGATTGAGGGAGGTTCCACACACACACACAATATAAGAATATAGTTCTTCATATTCCCTGGTATGTTTATTCCTCATTTTGTCCATTCCCTGAGCATGTGCAGAGTGTGCTTTTTATTCAAACAAAGAGAAGGTTGCTGATCTTTCCCTTCATGCTGCATTTCTACAAGTGAAGTGTGACTGCTTCAGAAAGAACGTCCCATTATACTGTCTCTTTTTCTTCTTGAGTTTCATAACAGAAGTATGATGTAGTGGTGAGAGGCCAGCCCAAAGTCACCTAGTGAGATAACTGAGGTTTGCTAATGAGCTGGATGTGGAAATACAAAGCTGAGCTGGGGGCAAGTGGGGTGCTGACATGTGTAGGAGTCAGTTGCATTGAACTCAGTAAGACTTACTTCTGAGTAGACATGCACAGAGTTGGTTCTCCTCTCCATTTTAGCCTCACAACATCACCAACAAGGCTGGATGTGGAAATAGAAAGCCTAGCAGGGGGAATAATACCTCGTGCAGGGCTCCAGACCGGCATGGTCATTTTAAATGGTTCTTTCTTTCTTTCTTTCTTTCTTTCTTTCTTTCTTACAGCGTTGCTTTAAACAAAGAGTGCATCACTCAGGCACACCTGGGGCAGCCTTGTTTTGGGAAGCCCCGAGGAGGAGGAAGTGTTTTGGCTGAAAGTAAACGGAGACGGAGAAATTTCAATTGAAAAAGAACACCCACAAACAAGGCGGTGAGCACAATTCATTTTTTTAAAAAAAGAACTTACATATTCATTATCGAAATATGCTACCTTGCGTTTTTATTTACGAAAATTTCGCGACTCTGTGTGGATGACCAAAAAAAAGCCGCATGACTGCTGGCTCCACAGGACCTCGTGGTGCTGTTCTGCAGAGGATTCCGTGGCACAGACTGAAGCGAATTCGATCCCATTTCAGTCCGTGGTGGAATTCTCTGACATCCCTAGTGTGAATGCACCAGCCTTTTAAACTAGAGGGGAGACTGCCAACTTTCCTTCCACTGTCTGCTCATTGTTTTTTCTCTCTCCCCTACTTTTCTCCTGTTGTATGCCCACTGTGGGAGCTTGCTTGCAATGACATTTTGAAGAGGGAGCAGGAAGGGCAGGAAGAGCTCCATGTGAAAAACTGGTATGCCACATGCCATCTGATTTGACTGCCCCAAACTGGAAACTTTGGCTTCTGCAGATGTGTAGTAGCTTCAGTACAGCAAAGGATTCAATCAGCCTTCACAAACTTCTTCCTCCCCCTCCATTTTAATTTCTCCTAAATAGCCGCATGCCTCAGATTATTCCAAATGGAAGGTTAAAAGGAGGAGAAGACTCTTACGAGTCCCCTGGACTGCAAGGAGGTCAAATCAGTCAGTCCTAAAGGAAATCAACCCTGCCTGCTCATTGGAAGGACAGATACTGAAGCTGAAGCTCAAATATTTTGGCCACCTAATGCAAAGAGAAAACTCCCTGGAAAAGACCCTGATGCTGGGAAAGACTGAAGGCAAAAGGAGAAGGGGATGGCAGAGGATGAGATGGCTAGATAGCATAACGGATGCAATGAATATGAACTTGAGCACGCTCCGGGAGAGAGCGCAGGACAGGAAGGCCTGGCGTGCTATGGTCCATGGGGTCACGAAGAGTCGGACACGACTGAACAACAACAACAACATCATGATCCAAGAAGTGCTGGGGCTTTTAAATAGGTTGTACAGTTTTTAAAAAGCAATAAAAAGCCCTCAGCTACATTTCCTCATAAAGTTGATTTAACTATGTGCAATCCTTACAAACCCTCCACAGCCTCCTAAATTCCTCTGAAGTGCTACGTCTTTGAAAGGAGCCCCTTGGCTTGAGGAATTCTCTCTCTCTCTCCTCCCTCCATTCCTGGTCACCATTCCTCTTTTCTTCTTCTTCCCTCCCCTATCCTGGTCTTTCTGTCTCTTCTTTATTCTACCCAGAGCATATCTTGGGGAATTCTTAATGAGAATTCTCTTTGGTAGGCAAGACAATTTCTGATTGTATTTGACATTATACAAACAGACAAGAGGGTTTGTTTTTCTCCTCCTCCTCCTCCACCTCCTCCTCACCCAAGTATTTGAGAGAAGTGGGTTCACATGGTTGCAGAGGAACAAATCTGGGGCTGTTTTGTTTGTCAGCTGCCATTATCCAGCAATAGGAAGGGCTGTAACTCAGTGGTAGAGCACATGCTTGGCATGCCAAAGGTCCCAGGTTCAATCCCCAGCAGCTCCAGGTAGGGCTGGGAAAGACTCCTGCCTGAAACCCTGGAGAGCCACTGCTGCCAGTCAGTGTTGATAATACTGGGCTAGATGGACCCAGTTCTGACTCACTGTAAGGCAGCTTCCTATGTTCCTATGAACAGAAAGCTTTAATAAAAATAGTTGTTTGGGTTGTTGTTTTTTAAGTGGAGGGGAAATAAATGTTGTTGTTCAGTCATTCAGTCGTGTCCAACTCTTTGTGACCATAGCACGCCAGGCCTTCCTGTCCTGCACTCTCTCCCGGAGCGTGCTCAAGTCCATATTCATTGCATCGGTGATGCTATCTAGCCATCTCATCCTCTGCCGTCCCCTTCTCCTTTTGCCTTCAGTTTTTCCCAGCATCAGGGTCTTTTCCAGAGAGTTTTCTCTTCACATTAGGTGGCCAAAATATTTCAGCTTCAGTATCTGTCCTTCCAGGGGAAAGAAATACTGTTCACTTATACTAATCTTATGTATACTACTCAGGAGTAAGCCCCTTTATATTTAATGAGGCTTACCCCCAGGAAAGTGTACATAGGATTCCATCACAAGTTACTTTTTCAGGTTGGTTTGCAGCCTGATCCTTTGCATGTTTACTCAGAAATAAGTCCTGAGTTGTGAGCATTGTATAGCAGGCTTAATATACGGCACACCCAATCCCAGTCTAATGAAATGACTATCCTTCAACAAAGCCCTATGAGGAGAGACTGAAAGAACTGGGCATGTTTAGCCTTGAGAAGAGAAGACTGAGGGGAGATATGATAGCGCTCTTCAAGCACTTGAAAGGTTGTCACAGAGAGGAAGGCCAGGATCGCTTCTCGATCATCCCAGAGTGCAGGACAATAATGGGGTCAAGTTACAGGAAGCCAGATTCCGGCTGAACATCAGGAAAAACGTCCTGACTGTCAGAGCAATACAACAATGGAACCAATTCCCTAGGGAGGTGGTGGGCTCTCCCACACTGGAGGCATTCAAGACGAGGCTGGACAGCCATCTGTCAGGGGTGCTCTGACTTAGATTCCGGCATTGAGCAGGGGGTTGGACTTGATGGTCTTATAGACCCCTTCCAACCCTACTATTCTATGATTCTGTGATCCAGGAAATGGATTGTGCTCCACCAGTGGGCCACTATTTATTTATTTTCAATACTTATATACCTCGTGTCATGCTACCATTACCAAAAAATATATAAAAATTCAAAATCCAATATACAGTAATAATAAAAGTCCAAGACTCTCCAACCTACATAGTGGTTAAGAACAACTTTAAAACCATTAATGGTTTTAATGGTTACACGTTGCCAAATGCTGAGGTAAAGAAAAGGTCTTCAGCGGATGCTGAAACTGGGTAACAAGGTTGGCACATGTCTTGTATCTGGGGCAGAAGGCTATTCCAGAGCACGGGCACCACTGCAGAGGAAGCTCTCCTCTTGGCTGCTGCCAGACAAGCATCTGCAAGTGTTGTGGCACAACCAGAAGGGTCATTTGAAGATGACCGCAGTGTTCAGACAGGTCTACAACCAAGAGCCATCCCACTTTCAGAGCACCAGCTCTGAACATACCCAAGTCTTTCAAGGCAACTAGGCTTGCAATTATCATCCAATTCTGGACAAGAGGAAAAAAGTTAGGTTTTTTTTTTAAATTTCCCATGATAGTCAACAGGAAGCATAAAGACATTTTCTGGACCTTGATTCGGATTTGGTACTGAGCTGAAGTGGACCGACTCCAAATTTGCCTGCACAGAAGCAGGACGTTTACCCAACTGCTGAATCAGGGTCTGAGTGGGGAGGTGGGGGAATCAGTGCACACTTCTAATGTATGTATAAATCTGTGTATGTATTTATGTAGCTGTCTGTCTGTCTATCTATCTGTACACATATATATATAAGATGTGTGCACTGACATCATGCCCCCACCAACTTGGACATATATATACACACACACACACACACACACACACACACACAGAGTTGTGTCATGGGCCTGTGCCCCAGATCTTTTAAGAACCTAGCAATGCCCCTGGTTATGCATACCCCAATTCTCTGAGCTGTGAGCTTTGGAGGTTCCTGCGCTTACTCTGGGGTATGGCTTCCTTTAAATGAGTTCACTGGAGAGTTATGGTACTTTGTAATATTTACATTTATTTACAAGTATAACTGGAGGCTCCACAGCTTAAACCCACTCCATCAGACGGCACCCCCGCATCAGTTTTCTAGGAAGGTATGAGAACTCTAAATCCTCCAGCTCTGACCGTTTCTCAGACTGCTACTTACCTGCACATCCACACTGCTTGCATTTTCACAGACACTGAAGAAGCACATTCTTTACAAGAAGGAGAGGAAAGGGTCTCCCAGGCCCATCTGCCCACTAATTTACCTATCAACGGATGTGCCTAGGCCAAACGATGTGCCTTGGCGAAACCTACTTGGCAAATTTCAGGCCCACCACCCTCTCTCCCAGAACCTCGTTCCATCAATATGCCTCCTTTACCTCCCATGGGATCCAGGCATGTGGATTCCCCATCAACCCTATTTACCTGTGATCAGAGCAAGCATCAATGGCAGTGTTTTCCTATCCCTCATGCCTGCTTGTTCTAGGACAGGAGAATGACAACAGCGCAGAAAAGTGAAACACAAAATTGGGGCAGAGGGTGCTGAGACAATTCAGGGGAGTGCACCACGTTCCTTGTCTCTGATTGGTTGAACCAAGAGTGTCAGTCTCTGATGATACACTAGGCTTCCTGTTTGTGGGGCGGGTGAGGAGGCAGCGTTCTTCTTTTGCTGTGTTGGGGAGAGGATATTGAGATGGAGACAAGTAGGTTAGCACTAGCAAGAGAGAGACAGAACCTCTGGTGTGCACAATCGATGCGGATCAGTTACCCTGTAACATCTTTTAGGTAATCAGTAACACAAGGATGCTAAACACATACCTTTTTTCAAGGGATTCTGATGGGTATGAACTGGGCAGAGGTAGCTGTTCCACATTAATTTACAATGTGTTGTCCATGCATGAGCACTGTTTTCAAATTATGGCAGCCGGGATGATCCCCGAATGGTTACCATTCTGAAACACTTGTGTTCCATACGTTTGAAATGTGAGCATGGAAAAGATGGTGGTAGCAACAGTGACACCAACAGAATTAAGTTAAAGGGCAGCACGGAGGCTGAGGGAAACTGTAGGTATTACACAGGGGAGAGACAGGAGCAGCGAGTGGAGATGTTCACAAGGAAAACTGGGGCCGGGGGGGAGAAGTTGGAGACCAGAAGAAGAGAAAGACGCCTCAAGCTGATGCAGAAGCAGAGTGTTAGACTAGGGGTGGGGAGTGGTTACAGTGTCACTCTAGGAGCAGGGAGACCTAGGTTCAAATGTCCATTTCACCATGAAGCTTGCTGGATGACCTTGGGCCAGTCACTACCTCTCAGGGCCAAACTACATGTTACAATCACACACTTTTTAAAAAGCATGCTTGAACAGGCCATTTATATTCTGAAGGAAAAACAGCTTTGATCTGATCTGGAAAGTGTCCCAATCGGGATCAGGGCCCGCACCACTTTCCTGCTAAACGCACATTCCTCCTACACTGCTATTTGGCTCCCCAAGGCAATGTTTTCTGCAAACATTACCTTTAGGGGCAAATAAAAGCCAAGGGGGGGATTTTGGGTAGGATACCAGCATGGGACTTGATTCGTATCAGAAGCACATTTTGGATCAGGGGCCCGTGACTGCTTTTTCTCTAACATAACAATGGCCAGTTTAAGCACACTTTTAAAAAGCGTGTTTATTGTAATGTGTAGCATTCTAACATAGTTCTGCCCTCACAACAGGGTTATTGTAGATTAAAATGTGGGGGGGAACCATGTCCTGTGTCTTGAGATGCTTGGAAGGCCATAAGATATCAATGTCATCAATAAACAAAGGAGTCCATTGATGGTCCGTTGTCTGCCTCTCACCCCAAAATCTTGAAGCCAGCTCTGATGTTAGACTGCACAAGCCGTTTCTTCACCCAAATCTGAATCCTCATGTTCGTACTATGATTTGGTATTCTGTCCCCCAGGGACAACCCCACCAAGTTCTGGAACTCAAACAGCCATTTTGAGTTTTGATCCCCAGGACCTACTTAGAGCGGAACATCCATTTTGTTTCTGCTCAGTCTTTCTTTTCCATTTTAGGTCCCACAAAGGTACCTCATGCTTCTGGGAGTTGTAGCAGCCACATAAGAAAAAACCCGCCCCATCAGCCTCCACAGCAACGGCTTCCCTATCTAATCACCTATCTTTAATTGTTCTGCAGTAAACAAGGCCACAAAGCAGTTAGTTAGACCACAGGGCAAAATAGCCAGGCTAAGCGGATTCTCATGTGTGGGGATATAAACAGAAAGCGAGCCATTCAACATCCGGATGTTCTGACCAAATGGCTGACAGAGCGAAGAAAGGAAATGTCACTGGGTTTTGATATTTCCCACATGAAAAAATATGTGTGAAGTTCTTGCTGATGACGTGGATTGGAAAAAACAACAACATCATTGTCAAGGGCATAACGTTTTCCATGCTAGGTAACGCCAGTGGTCCATATAGCCCAGCACACAAACTCCTACAGCGGACAGCCAGCATGTGCCACCAGGAAAGCTCAGACATAGGGCATCATGGTGAATTTGCATCTCTTATAAGTTAGTTCTGGCCTTGGGTTATCAGCATAAGCCAGGCCAACACAATGTATGATCCACCCAACCAGCTAAGCAAACACAGCCCACCAACCATGTCTGGTTGCCCACCAGGAACCCCCCAAACCTCCTGTTTGTATTGCCGGCCTGTATTGTATTGTATTGTATCGACTTCAAAACAGCATGTGCTCAGGGGAGGGGAAGTGTTGCCTAGCTCTGGTAGATCACAATTGAGGATTCTAGCTACTGTAAGAAGGAATAGGATGAAGTCTTTATGGAGAAGGGAGGCACTCTTTGTTAATGCAATGAAGGGGGATGGGGTAAAAGATACCCTATGAACCAGTTCTGGACTGAATATAGAGAAGAGCTTTTCCAGTGTCTAAATACCACCATTCCAGAAATAGGATGAGGTCTTTGTGGAGAAGCTGTTCTTGTATCCCTTCTGGCACAAAGAAGATACTCTTTTGTTAATCTGATGAAGGTGGATGGGGTCAAAGACATCATCTATGGATGAATTTCAAGGAAGCCCCGCAAACTGAGGTAGACTTGAGAAGCTGTTGGTCCTTACAGATGACCAATGAACCTCTGAAATAGGGGCCCCTATATCTGTTTCCATTACAGTTCTTAAACCTTCAGTGTGCGGAGAATGCAGATAGAGAGGCATTTTCCTCCCTCTCTCATAATACAAGAATCCGGGGTCATCCCATGAAGCTGATTGGTAAGAGATTCAGGACAGATAAAAGGAAGGGCTTCTTCACATAGCATATAGTTAAACAATGGAATTCGTTACCACAAGACGTAGTGATGGCCACCAATTTGGAAGTAGGGATGGGCGGATTCCCTACCTGCTGCTCCGCTGGGGAATCCGCCCTTGCGGGGAGGCAATCCGTCCCTCCCTCTGGAATCTTGGCTGGCCGGCTCCACTCTGCAGTGAG
Source organism: Heloderma charlesbogerti (assembly GCA_026122225.1). Lineage (NCBI taxonomy): Eukaryota > Metazoa > Chordata > Lepidosauria > Squamata > Helodermatidae > Heloderma > Heloderma charlesbogerti. Next base: position 453,273 of record JANEZZ010003233.1, read on the forward strand.
TCCGTGGAGCTGCCAGCCAGCTCCGAAGTGCCAGCGATACACCGCCATGCCGTATCGCTGGCTGAAGGGGACTACTGCCTGAGGACGCAAATGGCATCCGGGACGCCATTTATGGCCATGAAGGCCTTAGTTTAAGGTAAATGCAGCCATTTACGACTGCATTTACCTTAAACTAAGGCCTTTATGGCCTTAGTTTAAGTCCTCAGTCAATCCGCCCAGCCAGCGATACGGCAATGGCGGCCGTATTGCTGGTGCTCCGGAGCCAACCGGTGGGGAAGATCCAGCCAGCGAGGATTCCTCCTGGAGGTGCAGGTAGGAGATCCGATCCTCCATGGACTTCTATTGAATCTGGCCTCATTGGGGTCCACGGAGGATTTCTCCAAATCCCTATTTGGAAGGCTATAAAAGGGGGTTAGAGAAATTCCTGGAGAAGGCTATCAGTGGCTAATAGTCCTGCTGTCTATACACCACCTCCAGTATCAGAGGTGATATGCCTATGTACACTAGTTGCTGGGGAACATGGGTGGAAGAGTGCTATTGCACTCATGCCCTGCTCGTGGGTTCCCGGTCGACAGCTGGCTGGCCACTGTGTGAACAGAATGCTGGACTAGATGGACCCTTGGTCTGATCCAGCACGGCTCTTCTTATGCTTGTATGTTCTTAGTGTTACCATGAGACTCTGAATTCAATGTATTGTAAATAGTGGAAGCTAAACCTTAAGTGCTGAGGTAGCCCATACAGTTTCAAACACTGTAAGGGATCTGCTGACTACTTAGAGTGGCCATGTGCCCTACTTTACCAAAGCTTTAGGATCTGAAGGGCTGTCAGAGGACAGGCCTCCATTTGAACACTTCGGCCCAGTTTGCACCTAAGGACAATTCCTGGGCTGCCTCCCACACACGCATTGCTCTCATTTTCAATCGACACCCCAATCCAAAACTCCAGGTTCTTTAAAGGTTAAACAACCCAGAGTTAACCCAACAACAACCCATGGTTGTTCTTGGGTTGTTGATTGAAAGCAGAAGTGACGAGTGCATAGGAGGCAGTGTACTCACTCACTGCTGTGCAGCCACAACTAACTATGGGTTAAACAACCAATAGTTAGCCATTACGTGCGAACCAGGTCATCCTCTATTTGAAGGGCTGTCTGGTCCAAGTCCAGTTTAAAGATAAAAAACAGTGAGATCGAAGACCAGCAGGGGCCTTGAAGTTGCCCAGAAGCAGTTAGCACCCAGACGGCAGAGTGATGAAGTCAGCGTTCACCAACCTGGTGCCTTCAGATGTGCAACCGACATCAACCCCCAGCCAGCATAAAGACGCTGTGCTACTGCCACTGCCTAATGATGAACCCCACTTCTGAGAGACTGAGGGAGAATTTCTCCTCCCCCTGGGCAAGTCTGGTGAAATCTTCCACCCAATTTAAACCAGCTGGAGAATCCGCACACAGCTCTTGCTTGGACCTGCCAAGTGTCCAAGCAAGACACTCCTGTGTTTTGAGTCAAGAGATGCTTGCCTTGATCGGTCCGCTTAGAGGTGCTGAATGAAGCTATTTATACAGTGGAGTAGAGGAGCCAGGGTTCACAAGATCAACGCTCTGGGAGTTTTGGATTAGCAGGGATGATGGTGCCTTCTGTCATCCCTCTCAATCCTCACAGTAACTGGTGGGGATGGATTTTCCCAGCAATAATATATGGTTGTGCACCATCCCTGTTGTAATGCAAAGTGCTTTGGGGTGGCTACACCTTGGTTGGGACATTAAGGCCTTTAGCTTTTCAAAAGACTGCCGGTCAGTTCTCAGGATCGTAGGGGTAAGTATACAAATCACAAGCGACCCTGTGATCTCCAAATTACCCCTCACCAGCACGGCTTGTTGTGATGCCCAAACTCAGTGAGGGTGGGTGGGTGGAGTGGTTAACAGACCACTCAGAACCCATGGGATGTTTTGGGGTTTGGGGGTGGCTTGTTAACCACCCCAACCACCCATCCTTGCCAGTTTCAGATGTCACAGCAAGCCACACTGGCAAGGGGTAATTATGATGGCATGCGACCGCCACGTGCAGGGTGGTTAACAAGTTATGAACCACCCTGCGATTGTGTGACCCAGGTGTGTGTGGATGTGACAGAGTTTAATGCAGAGGGAGAGAAATGGATCAACACAGCTGTCTGCATTTTGGACTCTCCTTGGGGCATGGCTATGGGGTCTGTCTTGATGAGCACCTGCACTTCAAAATTTACCACTATATTGACTCACTCCCCCCCCCCCACCCTCTTGCCATAGAACAGTACATCAGCTGGATATACAGGCTTGCAAAAGTGCCAGGAACTGTCACTGAAACACTGAGAAATTATTGTTGTGGTCAGGAAGTCTGTGCAGAGGCCCTTTCTCTGTTTCCTTGCAGCTTGGTCTGGTGCAAGTTTGCAGACCCTTCTGTTCAGCCCCAGTCTTTCAGGTGCTGCTGCTTGAGCAGTCCCAGACAGACAGACAGACAGACAGATAGATAGATAGATAGATGCATGTCCTTTTCTGAGGATGGGGTTGTGGACTGAGGGGCACAGGCAGATCCAAAGATGGGTAGCGACAGTAGGGAATAGCCAGGGGGTGCTGTGGCTGATTTATGAAGAGGGAGGGAAGCATCTGCATTTGGGATAGGCCGGCCGAAAGCAAGCAAGCAAGGAAGCAAGCAAACTGGCTCAGGACTGACAGGCCACTGAACATAAGGCTTATCCTGCAGATCAGAGCAAAGTCTATTTAGCCCAGCAATCTGTCTTCAACAGCAGTCCGTCAGATGCCTCTGGGAAGTCCACCAGCAAGGGATGAAGGTGACAGCCATGTCTGGTTTTCAGTTTCCAGATAAGAGTGTCCCCAGGGCCAGCATCAGGGCTCCGGATTGTTGGGCACTTGCTAAGGCCCACAACCTGGCAGGGGCCCCAGCGTGCGCCCTCTGGCCCTCCTCCTCTCTGTGGCTGACAATTCAGCCGCCCTCTCCAAGGTTTTCTTCACACGGAGCTTTGATCCTGTGATTGAGATTGCTCCTTCATGGAAGTTTGCGGGCTCATGACGGCGTGACTCTCCAGGGCATTTTCTGCATTAAATGCCCCTTGTTCCCTTTTTAAATAGATCTCAGATAATGAGCTATCAAATTACCCCGTTGTGTTCTGCTCAAGTTCCCTGCATGAAAAGAGGAAAAGCGGCAGGAAGAGGAGCGAGGTCAATGAAAGATAATGGAAGACTCCGATACCGGGAGAAGGAGGGAGAAGCGGGGGGGGGGGGGAGGAAGTGGGTGAAAAAGGGAGTCATTGTGATCCTGCATTTAAAATGGAAGCAGAAAGCCCCGTTTTAAATGCAGGATTTTAAGCTGGTGTAGAGATGCCCCAAGCCTGTGAGCAGTGAAAAGAGCAAGGGCAAGGAGGGTCAGCAAGTTCCCCATGCCTCAGCATTTCCTGCCCAGTGGCCACTCAGAATCTGGAACCCCTCAAAATCTGGAGTGAGAATCCTTACATGGAGGCCAAGAGTAGCATTACTATCTGGCTGGTATGTCAAAGGGTCTTTAAAAATATATATATATATATATATATATATATATATATATATACACACACACACACACACACACACACACACACACATATAAAAATTGCAGGTGGAGACACTGCAGTGTTCTGTATTGTCAATGGGTGAGAGAAGTTTGGATTGAAGTGTGTGTGTGTGTGTAATTCTTTTTATATATCTTTTCAGAGACCTTTTCATGTACTAGACCACTGAAGAAGCCCCAAGGTCAAAACATGTTTGGTTATTTCTGGCATTGAATGATACGACTGTACAAACTGATTTTACTCTCTTCTGCTGCTTAATGACTGTATATTTGCAGCCTGTACAGATAAAGCAATGACAGCTTGGATATTATTCATCCTCACCAGTTTACTTATCCCAGTTGGTGTATTGCTTCATGTCAACGTGTCTCTCCTTTCCGTTCCGTTCCGTTCCTTTCCGTTCCTTCTTTCTAAGTCAGCTACATGCTTTGTTGTGGACAGTTTTTAAAATCTGCAGATGCATTCAGTGAAGTAGCAGGTGAGCAGCACTTAATTGCTTTAAAAAGAGGTTCTGGGGCTTGAGCCCTCATAGCGCCATATCCCTTCAGCTTGGAAGCTTTATACTCCTTCTGGTGCCAGGTGAAGACCTTTTTATTTTCCCAGGCCCTGCCAAAGGAAGTGAGGCTTTTTCTGTTGTGGCACCCCGGCTCTGGAATGAGCTCCCTAGTGAGGTTCGCCTGGCGCCTACATTGTACTCCTTTCAGCGCCAGGTGAAGACCTTTTTATTTTCCCAGGCATTTTAGCTTTCTAAATTTTTATCTTTGCTGTTTTAAATCTGTATTTTAAACTCCTGTACTGCTGCTAGGTTTTATTGTGGTTGTATTGTTATATTGTGGTTTTAATGTTCTATATATTTTAAATTGTTTTATTGTGTGTTGTTTGGTTTTAATTTTTGTGAACCGCCCAGAGAGCTTCGGCTATTGGGTGGTATAGAAATGAAATAAATAAATAAATAAATTTATTCTCCCAGTACTTTAGCATTTTAGCTTCCTAGTCTTTTAGATTTAGTGTTTTCAATCTGCATTTTAACTCTTTGCTGCTAGGTTTTATTCTGGTTGTACTTTATATTGTGGTTTTAAGCTTTCATATTTTATATTATATTTAACAATATTTTATATCGTATTATGCTGCGCTTTGTGGTTTTAATTTTTGTGAACCGCCCAGAGAGCTTCAGCTATTGGGTGGTACAGAAATTAAATAACTAAAATAAGAATAAAATAAAATGCTCCACCCAAATTCAGATATCCATGGCCTGGCTGTTGTGACTGGTTTGGTGAGAGAAAGGCACTGTGCTTGATGCGATTGCTAGCCATTTGGGGCTGAGTAGAGGCATCAGGAGGAACCCCAGCCCAAACTGAGACCTGCAGATGAGCAACTGAAACACTACCCCTGGTTTGGAATAGCAAACGAGGTCGCGTTATACTGAGCCATACCGCTGGTACCAGAAGCCCAGTGACCTCTGCTCCAAGTGGTAGTAGCTCTCCGAGGCATGCACAACATGACAGACTACCACCGAGCTGTGGGAATAGGATATTGACAGTGCACACCGATGCATCTTTACGCAGGAATAAGTCCCACTGTGTTTGGTGGGGCTTCTCTCAGGTAAGTGGGGATAGAATTGCACACTAAAAGAGCTAGAAAGCAATAGCGGATGGGCGGGGAGGCCAAGATAATAGGAGCTCAACAGAAAACATTGTCAATTGGTGGAGATTAGAAGCCGTGGTGACCTTCACGCAAACTGCAGCTTTGAGCAGGCTCTTCTGGCCAATGCTTCATATTTTCCATTGCCTTGTGGACGGAAACCACCAGAGAGGACATGTTCTATGCAGCAAACCATGAGCTGACGCTTGTGGGAATCCAAACCTACGCACTGCTTACCCCCCGCAAAATGCTTCTGGAGTGTCTATGCTTCTGCCTTGCCATCTGGGCAGGTAAGGAAAAATTCTTTCTTCTTGTAGATATATTTTTTCCCAATGGGTTATCTCTCCGTCGTCTCTCCCAGCCTCCCAAAATTGGTCCAAGGCTCCTTAGAGGTTAGTTGGGTGTGGCGGC